>JALIZF010001580.1:0-449909 GCA_029948255.1 Telmatactis stephensoni | reverse complement strand
CCTATATACTTTTCAAGGGTCAAATTAAATAATAAAATTCCCAAAATAGACATATTATTTTTCGATTCTTCTAGTGCTTTTTTGAATTAGTGTCTTTTTGAGAAAACAATTGTTGCTACCCCCACCAGGATAAAACTTGGGTACCTTTTATGGGCTATTTTTGAAATTTTCGATGATTGAGTATCCCCTTCCTCTTATTTATAGAAGCCACCCCCCCCCCCCCCCTTTCCTAAAAAATATTTTCACTGGGAAGCCTTTAGTTGAACTAAAGCCACACCTGTCTATACACTGTGTGAGATTGGGGGAAGGGGGGGGGGGTGGGTTGTGATACTCTTTATCTTTTGAATATCACCAAACTTTCATTTGACCCTGCTCATGCTCTCTAAATTTATGTATATCCTTTAGAATAATTAAGTGACATTGCTCAGGGCCAGCTTTGCTTGACCAGAACATGAAAATTTGTTTGGCCAGGCCCTGCTATATTTTTGATTGTACAGTATTTTTGAATTCCTTTAGCACTTTATGTAAAAATGATATGATAATCTCACTCAGTATTTTTTTCTGTTATTGACATCTTTGATATTAAAAGTTTATTGACTTCTTAGTTGGATGGGAAAGCCTTTGGCATAACCTCAAGCCAAATATTTTCTTGCCTGGCCCAGCCCTCCCAGTCAGTCAAATTCATAGCGTCATGCTAAAATGTTTTAATTGTCTACAGGCCCTTTGCAAAACCTGACACAGAACAAATCACGAGATATCTGATAAAAAAATGGACAGAATGAACATCTACTGTAAGTATTTTTCATGAATTCAAGTGCAAGTGTGTGTGTATGTGTGTGTTTTGTAATACATGGTCAAAGGATTTTTTTTTTTTTTTTTTTGAAAAACTGATTTTTAGAAGGAATGACCGGCATTGCTTGCATGCTTATCAGTTATGTTGAGAATCTTTGTTAAAATTCACAATGTAAAAATATCACTTTACCAATATACTGTATGTCAAAAAATTAAGACCCAATGTCAGCCAAAGGATTAATGAAATATTCTTTTTACTCATTCAGTCCAGGACTGATGTTTTGTTAATATCTGGCACGTGGGAGGCTGTCCCCTATTAACCCTTGCAGGATATTACCCACTATTTTAATACCTTTAGATTTACTTTCAAATGGTGTTACGTCAACTCCTTCACTCTTTAAAAACTCTTTAAGAAGCTGCCCAGCATTTTGTGGGGGTGAATCACTTCCTTCTTTACATATATTGTACAGTCTGGCCTTCTCTGACCAATTCACTGGTTCTTTGGGCCACCCAGAAATGTCAGCCAGAAGCTCTTCCAAATTTCCTGATATTGACTGTGGACAATGCGATCGATTTTGAGGGGAACTATTCCATCTTAATTTCGCTTCTGCTAGTGTCTCAAACCCCTGCTGCGTTCGTTGCCTGTTCCTTGAAGCAAAAGAGTTGCGCTCTGAGAGGTGTAAATCAACATCATTCTCCTTCCAATTGTCTTCCAAGCGTTTTTTGAATGCCCTCTTCTGATCTCTATTTTTCTTTTTTTCTTTCTACAGAGCTCGGTTTCTTTTGAAGACCAGCCTCAGGAACTTGAAGCATCACCTCTTGAAATGTTTTACCCAGCTGCTGCTTGCATGCATCATTAAATTCTGTATAGACAGCCTTTCCTATTTCTTTGATTTCTTTTTGTGTAGGCTTTGGCACTGAAGGCTTTGTAGCCTCCTTTGCTGTTTTGTTTAATTCAGTAAAGGGGAGCCTTTTTTTCACGATACAACCTTTTGCATACTTTTTTGTACAATTTGGTCTTTGTTGGTAAAGACCATGTTCTACGGGATGCACTGTTTGGCAGCATTTACAGTTGTTTATTGTATGACATCGTCTTCTGCCTTCAGCAACACGGTCCCATTTATCAGACGAAAAAGCTGAGATGTACTGTTGTTTGGATTTTGGTGAAGCCCAATTGCTTATTCGTTGATCCACAGCTTTATATTGTTTCAGAAACGTATCTTTAATATAGGAACAAATGATTTACATTAATCAATACATCTTTTCAATAGCTGTAAGTAAATAAGTTGTAATGGAATTTTCACGTCTTGTTTCATTAGGAGACCTGCTTATTTTCCAGAAAACATTTGAGTATTTTCTTTTATGTGAAGGAACTGTGCTGTAGCTGCCCAAAAATTAGATCTACTTTCTTCTCACAAAATAATTTACTGTTTAATCTTACCTTTACTGAGTTGCATGAGTGGATAGTTCTGGAATTGTTCGCACATTAGACGGTATCTTTCATTTATCATTCGAATTTTAAACTTCAAGGCACTTTCACCTTGCCCTTGCTTTACACTGTTGAAGGCTTTGGACTTTGTTTCCCACAAAAACACTTTTGCAAAACCACAATCGATACCCATGTTTGGTTTAGATAGATTAAACTAACATTTTGAAAAAGGGATCAGACAACATTTTCAAAATCACCGCCAATGTTTCTTAGTTAAGGTGATAGGAATTCACAAGATCTTTAACTGTGCCAAATGGTGTTGAGTTATCTTTGTTGACAGGAAAGTTATTGTAAAAAAACTGAAAATTCCATGCCAGCCTAGTGACCCAGGCCTTAAGTAGCTTGAGCTTTTAACTCTATGTCTGCTTTCCAATCGTCATTTCGCACACGCTTGTTTGTAGGTTTGACCACAGGAAGCCCAAACTCAAGCCAGAAAGCCTTGGATGATAGCTTACTACATTAGTTTGTTTTTAAGAATGCCAATTCACATACTTCACACCTATATAGAGCGGTTTTTGTATGAGTGGGAACACTTTACGGGCGGTTACGATACGATACGGTTACAGCAGGAATTTCGAATGTTTTTATTAGAAACGATCATACTGGTACAGTTACGATACGGTAAGTTTCCTAAGTTTCCCACTCAAACGAAAACGACTCTATGAGATGCGGTCTCGGATTTAATTTACCTATTTTTCAGTTTTTATGCGGATTTTGTCCACTTTTAGCTACCACTGTCATGCAGGAATACATTGGGCTACCTGTGGGTCTACCCGAATTGCATTATTTTTTTTTTTTTTTTTTTTTTTTTTTTTTGCTATGGCATCAATGGGCCATGTAGCTCGCTTAAAATAAAAAATAAAATATTTTATTTCATTTTCTTAACTGAATAGAGAATTTTAACTAAAAAAAGTAAAAATAATAAATAAAAAGTTTACTTTTTCAAAAAAGTGCCCAAAAATGCTATGGCGCCAATGGGCCACCATACACCTGTCATTTCCTACATTTCCAATAACTCAAAAAGTACAGGACTATATCTGTGGTCGGATTCTATCACCGACACACTGGTTGTCCTGATCTTGTTATGTTTATCTACACTAGAGAGTTCTACCATCCAGAAAGTCCTTAAGGTGGCTCGACCCAATTTTCAAGTAGGGCTACCAGTCGTCTTTGAGTGAAAACTATTTGTTCATGAGCAGTCTGATAGTAAATTAAGTATTGCACCCTTACCAGACAAAGATCAAAGTTTATGATGACGTATGTTATATGGAGATCGGCGCTATTATGGCGACGCCTTAAAAGAATTCCCCTTTTTACACATTCTCGAGTTTAATGAGTTCTAGGCTTATTCTTGAAAAATGCTCTTGTGATCTTGTAGTTAACATCATTGCCTTTAGCTCTAGCGAATTAAATCAAATTCTGAGAGAGCGTTTTCGAAATATCATCGATGAGAGATTTTAACTGCAAAAATCGAGCGTAAACAGAACAACTTTTTAAATCTCCTACAATTAAAAAGAAAGTAGCACATCGAAGTTAATTTTTCATCTCAAATTGTTGTAAAGATATCAAATTTGGCTACTGAAAGAGACGAGAGAAATCACATTAATTGATATCGAGAAAAGTGAGCCGAACTCATGTATATGGACATGCTGAATTTGCTTCTGTTGCCCAAATTTTGCTCTATTGTTACATAAACTGCAATACTTAAAGATCCCTTCGATAAATATTGTTTAAAAATTAGTATGGTTTAGTTTAGGTAATAGTTGATATGATATAGCGTTTTCAAATTCATTGAATCATTTTACGGCTGTAAAATATTAGCCTCAAATCAGTATATTTTTCAGCCGGATACAGTGGTCGACAATTCATTGATGCATGATGTAGCTCTTTTGTTTTAGTTTGTCATGTTTTCGTGCATTCTAGCACCTGATGCAAATTGCGGAACGTTTCAATACCTTCCGATCACTCTTCCGAGATATGGTAATCGCTAGAAAGAAACTTTTTAACTGTACATTTCTTTGCAGCATGTCAGCACTTCGTTCTATTTTTACTTTGTCTGCCCATGATTCAGCTTTTGACGAGTTTCCATCTGCAGTTGTGTGACAAAAAGTTTCTTTCCTTTTTGGCATTCTTATGTATATTTAGTTTTAGCAATTACCATATTTCGGAAGAGTGCTCGGAAGGTAATGAAGCGTTCCGTAATTTGCACCAAGTGTTGGAATGCATGAAAACACGACAAACTAAAACAAAAGAGCTACATCATGCATCAATGAGTTGTCGACCACTGTATCCGGCTGAAAAATATACTGATTTGAGGCTAATATTTCACAGCCGTAAAATGATTCAATGAATTTGAAAACGCTATATCATATCAACTATTACCTAAACTAAACCATACTAATTTCTAAACAATATTTATCGAAGGGATCTTTAAGTATTGCAGTTTATGTAACAATAGACCGAAATTTGGGCAACAGAAGCAAATTCGGCATGTCCATATACATGAGTTCGGCTCACTTTTCTCGATATCAATTAATGTGATTTCTCTCGTCTCTTTCAGTAGCCAAATTTGATATCTTTACAACAATTTGAGATGAAAAATTAACTTCGATGTGCTACTTTCTTTTTAATTGTAGGAGATTTAAAAAGTTGTTTTGTTTACGCTCGATTTTTGCAGTTAAAATCTCTCATCGATGATATTTCGAAAACGCTCTCTCAGAATTTGATTTAATTCGCTAGAGCTAAAGGCAATGATGTTAACTACAAGATCACAAGAGCATTTTTCAAGAATAAGCCTAGAACTCATTAAACTCGAGAATGTGTAAAAAGGGGAATTCTTTTAAGGCGTCGCCATAATAGCGCCGATCTCCATATAACATACGTCATCATAAACTTTGATCTTTGTCTGGTAAGGGTGCAATACTTAATTTACTATCAGACTGCTCATGAACAAATAGTTTTCACTCAAAGACGACTGGTAGCTCTACTTGAAAATTGGGTCGAGCCACCTTAAGCTTGCGTGTTCACATTATGCTTCCCGTTTTCATTAGTATTATTTAGTAGTAGTCACCTACCAATAGCGCTTTCCACTCATCCACTCTCCGCCTCTATTTTCCTGACGTAACGTTCACCCGAAAAACCGTGTTTCTTTTCCACATAAGCCAACATGTACACGACGTTATGCCTGTTCGGATCGTATCACCAACTGTGTGTTTGTCGCGTACCTGTTCGCTTCCCTTCCACCTCGAAGTTTCCCCTTGCGATAGTACATTCTGTTATTAATTTGTTACCATTCACAGGACTTTCGAGGCCTTTATTATAGTTTTAAACCATTCGTTATTTCCACGAAACCTCGAGAGGCACACGACTATCGACCGTCCTAGTAGTCGAATAGTGTCACCAGCACAGGGCTTGTCCTCTGCCTCTTGACGTTTCTTACGGCTGTGGCTCCTTCGTCGGCTTTCAAATATCCGGTTCTTAGGTTTGCTTTACGCGCTCTTATGGGTGCATCGTTGCGTTTTCCTCGTTTCCCGGCGAGAAGCAATATGTCTTCTTCAATACAAGTAATGCCTCAATCTTACCTTCAACATATCTCCTGCACTTTGTAAACAGTTAAGTCGTTTTCCTTACTGTTACCTGTTCAAATTATGTTACAATAAAGAACGAACCACACACGCTTCCATACAATCGTTATCGGGATTCTCATTAGAAATGGTTGGTTCGACTCCAACAATCGAAGGAACAGAGCATACAGCATTGCACTGACAGTCTTCTTCTTTACAAATTCAGCTATATTCCAAAAATCACATCCAACAGTTTGTCCATAAATGTAGAAAATTTGATCACCAAATTTGGAACCTTCCCTTATTCTGTTATTTCTGCATAAGGTCGCTTTCATTACGAAACAGTTGCACATTTACATACAAATATACATACATGCGCGCGTAGCAGCCACCACACGACCCATTTCTGATCACGGAGCACAGCTTAGATCGAAACTAGTTCGTTTATAGGGTTTGTTAACAATATATTCTCATTCGCAGCCGAGGTTTCTCTAGCTCCATGATTTAGCACAGCCCCCCAGATTAAATATTTAACATACATCTTGTGAGAAGATGATTTCGTAAAAACCTCTTAAAGCTGTTGCATCGTTTGCCTTTTCTTACGCGCATTTTCTCTGATGCGACTGAGCATCCAAAAAAGGTTGTCGCAACAAGTCCACAGTGTACATTCCAAGACTGCAAAGGATTTTGGTAGTTATTCTCCTAGTTACTCTATTCACTATTGTCTTTGCTTGTGTGATGTTTCCTTGGTGAGCATTTTAAGCATTCCAGCAAGCGTTATGAGCAATTAAGCCTTTTGTATTCATGTTTTATGCAACCAAAACATGCTATGAAACATTAATTACTGGAAAACAAAATCCTTTGCAGTCTTGGAGTGTACACTGTGGACTTAATGCGACAACGTGTTTTTAAATAGGTATATCTTATTTGACCAGAATGTTCTAAGTTCGACTATTTTTGACTTAAGAGCATCCAATATAAAGTTTATGCAAAAGAACAAAAATCTTTATCCGATATAAAATGTACGTTAGTGATTGCTATTGTGTTTTCCAATGAATTATTAATGATTTGAGAAGTACCGTGCAGCCTGCTTTTTGACTTGACCTTGGGCTACCTGTGGCCGCGTCTTGTACATTTCGCTCGACTCTAGTTCGTTTCCGCTACAAACTTTGCATGATAACCCATCACAATTTATGATATACGTTGATGCTGACCATACAACGACGACTGAAAGTTCGAGATAGAGGTACAGTTACAATTTTGTATTGATATCATCTCACTGATCTGAGATACAATATGCGCGACTTTTAGGCACATCTCAGCTTAGTGCCTGCTGCCTCAAATCGAGGGATCGTGGTGTCTGTTTAACCCTACTTTTCAGATAGTATACGACTTGTTGCTAGCGGTCGACACTTGCATTAAGTGGGCTACTTGGGTCAATGTCTCATTTGCAGATCATGACACTGGTTTTTAGAGGAAATTTTACTTCTTTCTATTGGTCGACTTCTTGTATTTTGTGCCAGCTTGCTTAAACTTCAATCTAGCGTTTGGAGTCTCATTCCAAGACATTGCACTAGTTTTTAGATAGCACGCTCCTATTTCTAGTGGTCTACACTCATATTTAGTGCCTGCTGGCTGAAATCTAGGGTTCTCTTTTTAAAGTGCAACATTTCTTTTTCTTTTGTTCTTACTTTCCAACATCTCACAAAAGAATTTGTGAAAAAGATGCCCGGGAATGGTAGGGTTCGTTACATTGAATAGACCCTTGTCACGCAAGCATGACATAAATTATTTGATTTATCGGAAAAGGAATTCACTATCAAATTTGTCACATCAATAGTAATAAAAATGCAAATTTTCGGGGAGATTGCTCTTAAACTGACGAAGATATGAATTTTCAAAAGTTAGTATTTTTACAAAGAAATGTATGGTGGACGTGCATACATGCACGACCAGCCTCGTTATCATGCTAAACACGTACATTTCTTTATAAAAATTCCTAGCTTCAAAAATTCATAACTTCGTCAGTTTAAGGAGGCTAGAAATGGTTCTTGAGCGCGCGCCGAGTGCGCGCGCTAATTTGCTGACGAAATACGAAGTGACTGAACAAGACAAAGCACTTTTTTGACAAATTTTCGTATTTATAATGGATAGAAGTCGAATCTATTCAATATTCGACCTAAAGCTTTTTTTAGAGAGCAAAAATCATCAATCTCATCCACATTATTTTGCACAAAATGGTTCTGTTTGCTTGTCTCGAGCTTCAATTGAGGCAAAATGACGCATGCGCAGTTTGAGCAATTTTACGAGACCCCTCTGACGCGTACACGATAAATTTGAGCAAATATCTCAAAAACTACTCGGTGAATTTTTTTAATCTTTTGTTTTTCTATTCTAACTGAGTTTAAGAGTGTGTTGATGAAATATAAAAAAATTCTGTAATGGGGAAGTCTTTTTATATCTAAAATACGGTTTTTGCAATATTTCATGAATTCTGCATTACAGAATTTTTTAATTTTTGCTCATATGAAAGGTCAACTAGCGAACTCATCATATGCAGTTTTAAAAAAACTTTCACCGAACAGAAATTAAGATATGAATATTTATATTGAAATTTTACGTCAGTTTGCCGAAAATCTGTTGTTGTCATGACAACCGCATACGTGATGATTTTTTAAAAATTGAACTCCCCGTTTCATAAGCTTTAATATGGTATATCACATCAATATTACCTTTTTGGCGATATAGAAATCTTAGAATTTTTTATGAGTGTGCACTCATTTATGGGAACCCTTTCCAGCCTCCTTAAGAGCAATCTTTACGAAACTCTGCAATTTTACTAATATCAATATGATAAATCTGATAGTGAATTCCTTTTATCCATACATCAAAGATCTTATAATGTCATACTAACGTGACAAGGGTCTATTCCCTGGAGGGAGGTGTCAGCACCTTCAAGGCTTCTCCTCAGGGGGGCATGAGGAGAATGCATTTGAAAATCCATACACGTTGGACTGGATTGATTTATTTTTCTTGGGATGTTTATGGAATACTAGTATCGACGGGCATTGTTAGCTTTTTTTCTGTGAATAAACAAAAATGTACAGGAGGTGGGCCTGTGACACCGCACCGAGGGGCCCCCCTTGTTGCTTCCCAACCGAACCCAACCAACCAACACTTTCTTTTCGATAAGCTTCAAGGACGTGCTCTTTCTTTTCGATAGGCTTCATGGACGGAGTCAGTGTTTCGATGTACCTCGTGCTCTTTCTTTTCGAATCGAGATCCTAATTCTTTTCAAGTTCGACCTTTAGTGGTTAACTTTTCTTGACCTTTACTCTCATTGACTTCAACTTCACATTTGCAATTGCTGGATGAGTTCCAGTGATTCTTTTGGTAAGGACTAACTGAAATGAGCTTCCAGTTGGACAATTCTCTCACTTAAACGCCAACACCGTCGTTCTTGTACGAAGCCAAGCACTCAACTGACTTCAGGCTGTATGGGCGTATAATAATAACTAGAAATACTTTTAAGACAGATATCAAAACATGAATACAAACAATGAAAATTACACATACATAAAAATACTGTGACAATACAACTAACGAACTGACTAATTAACTGAATGAAAAAATGTAACAGGGCCTCGGCTGCCTGTAATTAGAAGTAAAATAAATATTTTTACGACATTTGTAGTGTTTACCCCCGGGATGGCAGCAATATTTTGTTATTACGAGGTTATTACGGTTCTCAGGAAGAGCATCAATGTATGATGAGATTCCGTGTTTGAAATAAAGTATCTATAACTTATATACATTGCCTATTGTATGTGATTGGCTATAACGTAGCAACCCGGCAAATTTCGTTCAAACCCAGTTTATTAAAGATTATTAGTGGCTAAGCGTAATTATCGTCCACTTCCCGTAGCCAACAGGAGAGCATTTTATAAGATTTTGAAGAATGAAATGAGGATAAAAAAGAGGAAAATAAAAACGCTTTTACTGAATTTGTGTGTATCATGATTTATTTGATGTCCTTACTGAACACAAGTTTCGCATCTCCTATCGCCCATGCTCAAAACAGCCTCAAGACAAAGGTCTGAATAATCAGTACCGATGGTAAGGAAGCATAAAATCAGTGAAACAAGGTCAGTTTGGGAGTTCAAGTTTAATAGCCTTATAAGTTTTCAATAAACTTGAAACTGACAGACATCAAAATTAAAGTCATAATTCTTAGAATAAATGCTGTAGAAAAAAATATCGTCAAGTGTTTTTTAAGAAGTCTAATATTTATATTGCAGTAGACTAAATTCCCAACAAAACCGCCAACCGTAGCGCCGCAATGTGTTACCGAACAAATTTATTTTTTTCTGAAGCAAATGAAGTGATTTTTTTACGAAAGACAGTCAAATAGTATGAGATGCAATCCTCTTCAAATGCGTTTGAGAAACTCTTGTTTACTAGGAATATCACCGACTGGTTGTATTTGTGTAATGTTTCCTCTATTTTTGAACCCAAATACTTTGGCCGTAAATTCTCTCGAAAACGCTATTACAAAAATTATTCAAAATCGCTCTACAATGGAATATCAATGCAAGGTATAAATCTTGTGAAGCGATGCTTCTGAATTTTTCCTGGTCACAAGAAATAATTATCTATTTAAAAATCGCGATAGCACCCTTACGTTGCCATGGTAACTCCGATTACGACCGCACCTAGTTCACAGCAAACTTTCAGCCTTGTCGAGGTCAACTAAACGTAACCGGTTTTCAATTGAATGAATTACGACGTTGTACTAAAAAGACAGTCGAGCCACCTTAACAGTTTCCGTTGCCATATATAGTTTACTATCGCCTTTACTGCAACGTTCCAGGAGGGTTGGGGTGCTACCCAAGCATTTATAGATAAGTCCTAAAAACCGCGGTACATGACTGCTTCAAAAAAAATAAAAATGGAATTTAATTAAATGAAAGTACTCAGTAGAACTTTCATAAGGTATCAATCAGAAAGTGGCTGTTATTAATTATTAATATTAATCACCATGATGCGATGCTATATGGAAAAGGACACCTATGTACATTAGTATGCGGTGCTTAGTAAAGGCGGTGTTACACGGCGAGACGATTTTTAACAACGATTTCCGCGCAACGTTGCAACAACTTGCAATATTTTGCGTTGCGAGTTTGTGACTTGGATTCAAAAACTCGCAACGCGTTGCCGAAGCGAAAATTGCAAGGAAAATCGTTCCAAGTGTCATGTTACACGAAAAAAATTTTAACGCAACGCCGTTGCGCTGAAAATCGTCGTTAAAAAACGTCTCGTGTAACGCCGACCTACAGAATGTTTGTTATCGTTAATGTTGTAGTTGTTGTATGGATATGAGACCCCAAAGTGTATTGTTTATGAGTCGCTATAACACAAGGTTGTTCTGTTCACTTTTTCTGATAAAGCCTATTTTCACTTGCGTCATAAGCATAAGCAACTACACAGATTCAGTAAGGTACTACTCATTAGCAGTGTTTGTCTTTATTCACACCTACGTGATAAATTTGATAGTGAGTCTGCGTATGTTGCTTGTGCCTAGGCCTGTGTCGCTAATGAAAATCAAGTACTTACTGAGAAATAAAACCTCCCTGAAGATAACACAGAACGGTTCATGAACACCAATATTAATAGAAACATTTTCAAGTACAATTTAGCAATGCCATTAAACGTGCTTTTGTGTGTGTGTGTGGGCGGGCTGGCGCAACTGGATATGTACAAAAATGAATTGAATCTCCTTAACTTGTTTGTACCGCAGTAGTATAGTACGTTCCCGATTCGCGGTGGATTTCACTGTTATATGACCATGGCCACAGATATTTTCCAGATATTCTCAAAAACTTAACTTTATTTGACTTGACTCATATACCAAACTGAAAATCTTTGGTATTATTTTTAACATTTTGACATAGTAATTTTCCGGATAAGTTTTGCACTTATTTTATATATGATATCAATCAATTTATTCACATGATAGATATGTAGTACAAATTATCAAACAGGTAAAAATTAAAATGCCAATCATTTCAGGTATTGATGGCTCCATGGCGTCGGCGAAGATAATTTCGTTAACTTTATTGTTCATTGCGTAGCCTGTCCTCAGTCTTGTAGGCGATATCACTCCTTGAAATACGCGGTGCGACACGGTAACCTCTTTGGAAAATGACGCTTCTTTCCTACAATTAAAAAATACATAAAACTGCGTCGTCGTATCCAGTATACTTTCCTCTTTCATGGATGTGATTGAAGCTAAAATGTGCCCCCCCCCCCCCTCCCCCTCTAAAAAAGGCCAATGGGGCTAAGACAAACCAGCTAGGAGGACAACTAGCCTTAAATGGCGTCTTTTCTCGTGATGAATCAAAGATGATTTAGAAACATATGAGTGGGTATCTAGGTCCTTCTAAAAAATGCCCTGTTGAAATTTACTAGATTTGGGACTGTGTAAAAACGTGTTCTCTCAAACCTCTTTCAACCCTCCAAAAGGCTTCGATTGGCCAGCCTCCCAGGCGCATTAATCTGTTGTACTTAATGATTTATACTTTAAGGTGAGTGTAAGTCCACGTCCCCTAAATTAATCAGATAAAGACTTGTTCCAAGCACACGCCGTAAATTAGTACAACTAAATCTTAGTTCGGTTTTTAACTTATACTTTTAAAGAACAATTACAGCGGTTTTCAATCACACGCTCCCACCAACGATTTTTTTTCCATCAAAAACTGAGTTTTCATGGACGTCGATCAAAAGCATTTCCAGGACAATCCAATTAAGCACGTACGAACTGGAATTTTGTTTAATGATAATGGTACATCTAACTTGATTTACTTGTTCTGAAAATGTTCAGCGCCTCTGAAAATATTACTCAATGAAAAGAAATAATTTTTAAACAATGAAATGAGACTTCAATGGGTTCAAAATTAGAAATATATAAACGTTGTTTGTGACCATCGTGACCTATCAATGAACGAAATCAGTCGACCATTGAGAATGGCTGATCAAACAGCACAAATTTGAAGCTCACAAGCTAAAAACTAGACATTTTTTTTAGAATTCAGGCCGTATACATACATTATTATGTCTTTGGATAGATTAATCGTTTTCCGTTTATTATCGATATTGCGAAATACCGCTGCGGTAAAATCAAAAGCAAATTGTCATAGAAACGCTTTTGATTGATGTCCACGAAAACTCGGTTTTCAGAATAGTAAAACGGCTGTAATTGCATACGAAGATGGTTCAGTAGGACATTGGGAAAGAGCTAAAGTACCGCTATACGAGAACTATAACATTTAAAATTAACTGTAATTTTGCTTGCTTGCTTACACCTTTCCCTAGCACTAGAAGCGTCGTTTAAGTGTCGTCCCGTTTTTCCGTATAGTCTTGTTTGTCGTTTTACCAATGTTTTTCAATGTTTGCTCTTTTAATCTCTTACCTCATCATTTACCCTTCTACCACGTAGTTCACTTCCCATGGCAGTAAACCCTCCACTGCTTTGAGGTACATTTACCAACAGAACAATTAAAACTAAACCTATTATTACAATATCTTTGAACGCCATTGTGTATGTTAGGAGCTGGTACTTGATTTAAACTAAAGTAAGTTTGAAATGGAGCTGTATTGGTCTTAAATAGGACAAACTATTAATTAAAAAGGTAATTACATTACAGGTGAAGTTCAGTACAGTTATTGGTTTGTCATAGTAGAGATAATCAGAGACTCCAATGAAGGCTATACTAATAATCACTAGGACATTAATTAAAAGCTTGATCTAATGTTCAAAACTGAATTCAAAGCCATCAACTACATATTACTTTTAAGGAATATTATTCTCTTGGTTTATTCTATTATCTATATGACTGTATTTTTATTTTCTTCAGTTAGTTCTCGTTTTCTTCCTTTATTCTTTTATTTCGTTCTTTTTTCTTCTGGTTTAAATGTTACTAAGAGTGGTTTTGCTGTTAGGTTTAGGATTTTTTTTCGGTTGGTTTTGTACTCAATGGACTGATTGAACGAAAAGCTTATTTTAGGCCAAGTTAAACCCCACGATTTGTCGGCCCGATTTAAGTTTTATTGTTGTGGGCACTCCAGTTAATTTGATTTTCCTTTCAGAAAATCGGCCCCACACGAAAAAATCTGTTGCAGTGCAACAGATGTTTGCGAATAGGGCCGATTTCCGTTCTTTTCTCGAACAAAGCTGATCAAAATTCAGGCTGACATATCTCTTAACCTTTGTTCATTCTGGAAAAGAAAGAAATAGGCCCGGTAAAATCAATTGAATTCGAGTGCTAAAAACAGTAGAATTCAAATCGGGCTGACAAAAAATTCGGTCTTTAACATAGGCTTTCAGTGATCTGAAATCGGGTAACTAGTGGTATGTTCAGTTAGATTTTGATACAGACACTATAGCTCTTAGATGATGTAACATGAAGTTTGCTTTTTCTGATTTTAACCAGCTGTTAATATTTTACTGACAAAAGTACAAATTTCGCCAAATTTCAGATAGACCAATACCAACGTTTTCAGTCTTGAAACAGATATCATTATATTATAATGGCTATTGTAATGATAAGCTTTGTATCCACGGACTGTTTCAGTCTTAATAAAGTAAGTAAAAATATCAACATGACATTTATCAGGGTTAATTTAAGTCATATCTTATGTTCTTTGCCTAGCGTACTGACGTCTCTGTCTCCTATATAAAGTCGTATTTTTATTACATATATAACTGAGAATTGTATGCAATAAGCCTCCAAAATAAAATTCTATATGTTACTGAGCGAAGGCCCGCGAGAGCAGAGGACCATACTTAAGGACGTTCGCGGGAAAATACAAAATAAATTTAAAAATCGCTGTAATTCGGGATGTTGATAAATAATCATGAAACACATAAAATTAGCCCCAAAAATAGGGGATCACCGTTAAATTTCGAAATATACATCGCTGAGAAGTCGGTCAGTTTTGCACTTTGCAGAGGCTCCTCCGTCACGAAGCTCAAAGTAAAGAGAACGAAAATTGATTTTCTGGGAAAAAATTATCAAATATAGTAAAAAAGGTACCAGAATGCTTCTTTGACTATTCATCTGTTTTAAAAACGTTATTTAGATGCCTTATCAAAAAACAAGTCATATTTGTAGGCAACAACAACTTACGGTCTCGAACAAAATTATCACATTCTGTCGTTTTCGTCGATCAAAATTTGGCAAAAAATGTCGATTTTTGGGAACGAAAAATAAATGTCGATTTTCTGAAAAACTAACAGGATGTTGATATTTAGTAGTTCTTCATGACGAGAGAATAAAAAATGGAGGTCGCCGTTCATTTTGAAGAGATATTCATCGTCAAAAAGTAAATCTACAGATGAACGTGACGAGCCAAGTCCATCGCCGTCTTGAATACCGAGTGGAGACTGGGTTTGGTGGAAACTTTTTGGTCCTTTTCTTTCTTTTTTCTGGGCTTTTTCAACCCAAATAATTTTTTTAAATTTAATTTCAATTATTTTAATTTTCTTACAAACTTGAACAGTTTCTACCTCAAAAAAAGAAAAAAAGTAATTATCCAAAAAAAATTATTTTACGGTCGTCATCTTGGATTCACCGGGGTAGCGCGCGCTAGCCTGCGCAGTAAAAGTGCGCGTGAACAATGCCCGCGAACGTCCTTAAGAATTAAAAAAATGGTAAACCATGGAGTTGATGAAACACGCTCTCGATTTTTTTATGTTGCTTATCAAACGTCTAGCTGTCAAATATCATATCTGACCAGAATTTTCCAAGTTTGACTATTTTTGGCTTACAACAACAACAACAACAACTGTTTATTCTACCCATCCTAGAAAATTACATTATATAGAAATATAAAAAGGTAGACATTTATAATTATAGCAACAGTGAGCACCGCAGCTTAGAATAACTAAAAAGCTAACCGAGCTAGGCTGCGAGTAAAAAGTGTTTAAGTAAATTTTTACAATAGTTTAGTCAGACGGCGTAGAAAAGAAAGAAGAAGAACAAGAAACTAAGATAAAAAAAACAGAAAAAAAAACACACTAAAAAGTGATTTATATATACAGAAAAAACATATGAATTGTTTAGATAATTAGAAGATAGCATACATTAGTAAATGAAGCACATCGACAGGAGCTGGTAAAAAGAAACAGACATATTAATAAGTTTTAATGGTTTTGTTTAGAAAATCCAAATTAAAGTTTATGGAAATGAACAAAAATATTTATCCGATACAAAGATCTACGTTACGGTAGTGATTTCCATTGTGTTTTCTAATGAATTATTAATCAGTTTGATAAAGCTTAATGATGTTTGGTTTGATGATTAAAGCTACAATTTTCAAAAAAATTCTCGATATATGTGTGTAATAAACAGATCACTTCATAGATAGTTCTTTGTACAGGTTTATACTCACTCGCTAGTTCCTCGTTCATCGCACGTTCGTGTTTTGACACAAACGCGTGAGTATAAACCTGTACAAAGCACTTTCTATGAAGTGATCTCTATGTATATGGTCGATCTCAAAATGTTGACGGTTTTTAAACCTATATGATTCATTGAATGACATATTTAAAGTAACCTATATAACAATTTTAAATATTTAATATTTTCAAAAATATTAAATTCAAATAGAAACAATTTTAAACAATTTTCTACTTTAACTTGACTTGTATCATAAGAATTTTGAAATTTCGTTATGGGCCGCTAAAACACCAATTCAGTACTTCCATATAGCATTTTCACCTATATTTATAAATTGCATTTAGTTCACTGAAAAGAAGATTCTTTATCCAGTTATCTATAGAGAATGTCACAAGTGCTTTTGTCAAACCATAAAATATATCTTTACCTGTCGTCATTGAAAGGCCGATTAAAGTGATTAAAGCCAAGTTGAATTCTGGATTAGTTGTGAATTAGGCTTAGTTTTAGAACTTGGGCGGGAATAAATACAATTGGAAATTGACAGAAAGTGCGTAAACCAAAAGCTTCGACCTTCATTGCAACGGCAAGAAAATTGTCAGAATTTTGACGGGATCTGCGCTTGGCCAAGATGAAAGGGATGGTAATAGATATGATTTTTTCTTCAAAGTGTTGGTAGTTTTTATCAATTCTTTGAAACCTCAGGACGTATTTCTTATTACATTGCAACCTCTTTAAACGGAACGCAAAAGCGCTCAGAAGAGTGCCTGTAATATAGATGTGTCCGTTTTATGGAGGTTTTATTTACAAGTAAATGAATGGAGTTCCAACTATCAGAACAAAGTGTCCGTTACACATAGGTGTCCTCAAGAAGGGGTTCTACTGTAATAACACATCTGCAAAAATTACTCCTTTTTAGCCATTAAAGAAACTTAATATTCTATTTGAGATGGAAAAAATATATAAATCGTGCATGGATATAAAAAATAAAGGATACTCATTTATTTGTCTCACGATTACGCGCGATTATTTGTTGATGAACGCGACGTTTCGACTAGTGCTACACTGCCAGTCTTCATCAGGCGATGACGTAAGCCGTCAACCAGTCTACACCATCGCCTGATGAAGATAGCAGTAGCAGTCGAAATGCCGTATCCTTTATTGAGTATTTTCCGCCTTCAGACTTTCTATTTTACTTACGCATCATTTAACTAAAATTCTACCCTGGCTGCCAGAGATTTAGCTCACGCGTTCAGTTTCATTATAGGTAACTTCGTACATACATTGGCATTTTTGTAAAGAGAATGGCATTGAAGTTGATGAAAAATGGTACCAACATCAACCAGCAGAAATTGCAAAACAAGGACCAGTAAAAATCTTTTGGGACTATCCTATAACAACGGACAGGGCAGTAACTGTGAATAGACCAGATATTATCATCAAGAATGACGAAGCAAACGTTTGCCAGTTCATTGACATATCTACCCTGGGAACCAGAGGTTTATTTTTATCTTGCTGTTGACGCTTGAAATTTTGACAGTTCTGATCGCAAGAACAGTCAGAATTACAAGCGTCAAAAGCAAGATAGAAATAAACCTCTGGTTTCCAGGGTATAATGACATATCAGCACCATCCGATCGAAACATCTGCTTGAAATATAGCGAGAAGAAGACGAATTAAAGTATAAGGATCTTGAAATTGAATTGAGCAGGATGTGGAAGAAGAAGACTTAGGTCCTACCCGTTAAAGTGGGAGTTCTAAAGAATGTTAAGAGAGGAAGCCAAGAGATAATTGACAAATTGAAATGTGTAAAACTATCGTGAGATCAATTCAAATAAAAGCCCTCTATGAGGACATATGAAGTGAAAACACAACATAAATTAAACAGACAAACAAATTAACAAACAAACAAACAAATTAATTAATTAAAGGAGAAAAAAGGAATGAAACAGAATTGTTTACAGTGTCTATATCCAAGATGTTTTGTACAACAGTATGTAGTATAAATCTAAATAACCTAATTGTGCAGTGCCTAAAATGTTCAACAAAAATTGTAAATAATTTACAAGGACAGCAGAAATGAGAAATCAAAACTTCAGCTTGTATAACAACTTTAATTCTCATACTTGAATTGTTTATCTACAAAATAAATAATCGATACTGGTATCATCTCTGTGTTATTGGTAAATCTTGGTTACAGAAAAATCTGAAAAATATAGAGAAAAAATATTTATCAATAGTATTTTAAACGAAGCAAAACAGCAAACAAGATGGCTAATACAGTATAACAGGCATTTCCTCGGGCTAGTTGATTACTGATGCATTGAGATATTATTTTGGAAGCCAGTTTGACACTCTTGATCACAGTGACAGGCACTCACAAAGTAGATGACAGAAATCATATCGGAGAGATTGCATCACTTTTTAATGAACCCGACCACAGGCTTACCATCCTCAACGTTTGTGAATCGGGTTAGTTCCTGTTTAGCGAGTTTGGGATTCCTGTGTTGTAATTCAACCGTTTGTTTGGTAGTTGAATAGTACGACCTTAATTTTGCCTCTGAAAGGCTTTCCTTTTCTAATCGATTCTTCGAAAGTTTGTTCAAAACAACGGTTAATAGTTACTGAACACTTGGCTGGTTTATTTTAGGGTTTGAGGCGTATTTACTTAGTTTTAGGCCGTTGAGTTTTGAGCTGCGTTCCCACTAACAGAAGAGACATAAACTAATAAGTAAATACGCCTCAAACCCTAAAATAAACCAGCCAAAAGTGTTCAGTAACTATTAACCAATGCTTTGAAGAAACTTTTGAAGAATCGATTAGAAAGGAAAGCCTTGCAGAGGCAAAATTAAGCTCATACTATTCAACTACCAAACAAACGGTTGAATTACAACACAGGAATCCCAAACTCGCTAAACAGGTACTAACCCGACTCACAAACGTTGAGGATGGTAAGCCTGTGACTCGACACAGCTTTGCACAGTGTTTTGATATTTTTGATAACATAAAACATTGGCATTTGTTTGACAAGTTCATCATCAGAGCTTTCGTTTCTGAAACAGACACAATGTTTGCTGTTAAAAACATTATTTATTCCCTTAGAGACATATCATATCATTAATTTGTATCCGAAAGTATACACCTATTTCAAAAAAGGTTGTCACCGCTAAGAGCGATAGGCGATAGGTAATAGGTCATTCCAAGACCGCAAAACACTATTGATTTCTAATTCATTTACATATGAATAGCCAAATATTTGATGGAAGAGTGTAAAGAAAGATTTAGGATGGCTTAATTAAGAAATCAATAGTGCTTTGCGGTCTTGGAATGACCTATTACCTATCGCCTATCGCTCTTAGCGGTGACAACCTTTTTTGAAATAGGTGTATAATTGGTGTTCCGAAGGACATCGTTGGTGTTCTGAAAGACATTTTTTGGCGTCCCAAAGGACATTTTTGGCGTCCCGAAGGACATTGTTAGTGTCGCGGAGGATATGGTTTATGTCCAGAAGGACATATTAGTGAGCCAAAGAACATTGTTGGTGTTGTTTATTAAAGATGTGTGCATGTCCAGTCGGTTTATCGCTAGCTTTCCTCAAAGTTCTTTTGTGATTAAAAATACCCCGAGAACAGCTCCACGATGATCTCTATCAAACAAACGTCTTGATTTAGCACTCATCGTTCTGCTCAAAATCACTCAAGAACCCGTCAAAATCCTGAAAACGTCTTTCAAAACAAATTAACGTATTGTATAATCGCTGAAAGATGTGTCTGATTAAACAAGAATAATGAAGAGAAAACATCGTATATATACTCACCAAGCTATCCAAATTTTGGGGAATACGAACGATATGTCTCTTCCAAGCACATGGAAAAACGAGTCTGTAGTAGTTCTTGGTCAGCGGTGTCTGTTTCGTATATGTTCGTAGACAATTCGTAAACAATAGAAAACCTGATTTTCTTGGCTAAAATAACGATATTTTATGAGATCCCCATAAAGACTAAATGCAAAAGACAAACATGGCTTGAAAGCAATCGTATTTTAATCGACTAAAGTACGTCAAAGAAAGGTAGTAAACCTAGAGCCATTCGGCACGTTGTCGGCTTCACTTCGTTATACAATTCCTCCGATGACTTTCCGAAAAGTCACGGACGGACTTACAAGACAATGACATAGTGGGTTACTGGCTTATAAAGCCAGTAACCACAAAAAATTACTCTATTGGGATCGGATCACATTATACGAAAATTTGGACTTTAGTTTGCCTCAAATAAGATGAAATTAATCTTGCTAAAAATTGCTTTAATTTTCCGGCAATATGCTATCTTCCCAAGGACCTACAGAGTTGTTCAATTCATTGTCACTATGTCAATCAATATACGATATGGTATGATATTTTGTTACTTCAAAATGAGTGGATTCAGCGAAGAAATTGAGAGGTTTTTGAAGCCACGTCTTCCTTGATTGCGAAGGTGAAAAACCCAACTTTACTGGAAGGACTAGTAGACACATACTAGTTCTTTGTAGGGGTTTCTTATCGCAAAAATTAAATTGTGCAATTCAATTTTTTTATCGTATCCTAGTCCCATAACTTTACGGAATAAACGTTCGATATACCTTTTAATTTCCTTAGTTTTAACGACAGTAAGATGGAAAATACCCAAGCCAGCACTGCTCGCAAGAATCGAAAAGTTTGTTTCAGTTTGACCCGGGGTCATGATCAACTGTACGTCAAATTTGGACAACCGTCACAAGCAAATGAATTGTA
Organism: Telmatactis stephensoni; assembly: GCA_029948255.1. NCBI lineage: Eukaryota > Metazoa > Cnidaria > Anthozoa > Actiniaria > Isophelliidae > Telmatactis > Telmatactis stephensoni. The sequence goes on along the minus strand of JALIZF010001580.1, from coordinate 428,843 downwards.
GTATTCTTGATCTTTTTTAAAAAAATTAAACGCTAGCTTAGCCTAATAAGTGAATGGTCCGCGTATTACTTTGAAAAGCTTTGCTCTATCAATTATCCGTACAAAATGTTTCATCAACTGGTAGAGACCAAGGAATGAATCGGAGTACTTTCATACCACATTGTTTATTTTTGGACCCAAGGTCTATTATCAGATATCAGTGCTCATGGAACAAGTGACAATCTTAACCTAAGTATCCTCGCCTCATGATCTTGTACATGCGCAGTCAGTGATTAGTACCACTAAGAGCCCGGACTATAGTAAGCTAGTCGCAGAGGGATTTTCCAAATCTTCTCCTCAAAGAGCAAAGCGAAAATCCTCCTGTAGAAGCTGGGTATTATTTAATTTGAGCATGCGTGACCTTTGCTTTGTTCTAAATGTCTTCTCGGGAGAATGTACCCTTTTCGGTTTTTCGAGATCCATTTTTAGAGCAATTTTGTTAGCCTCGAATGCGCATGATGTATTCATTAGAACTTAATAACAGCCTCGTGGAAAGGCAAGGAATGTACAACAATAGCAAAGCAAATAGTTTAGAATTCCACTGGTTTTTCACTTACATTTATGAATAGCATGCGTGTAATCGAGGCTAAGCGCCTGATTATATGAAGCAAACTAGTCCGGTTAACCGGGCTGGCTCGGCCGAGATGGCCCGTTTCCCACGTAATGGCACCGAACGAATTATGTTTGTTTTATATACAAGCCAGGATCTCAGCTGGCCAGCCCGCTTCACTACTGAGCAACATAGAACTCGAAACTCGAGTATCAAGTTAGGCGACAGGAAAAGATAAGCGGTTCTGTAATGTTTAAAATATTTTCTATTCCAAGCGTGATTCTAGGATTGCATGTGGTTTGTTAAACTCATTTCGCATAAATGCAAGTCAAAATCAGTTTAAAACAGTTGGAATCACCACAAATCTAGGGAGATAGCGGCTTCAAAGAAAATACTTCTGTAGAGGGATTTGTGCTTCGCGCTCTTTGAGAAGATCCGCTAGAAAATCCCTCTGCCGTAGGGTAGTAGTGAATAAGCAAAGCTAAGTTAACTTATGATGGTATCCTATGACACATACACCTAGGCTGTGACCCTAAATGTAGCCTACGTCAGCTCTAGCCCCAAACTGCTAACCCTTATACCAAGCCATAGCCTATAACCCTAGCTTTGAACTAACCCCACCTTCAGCGTTTACCAGAGGGTGTCAGAAGTCCTGCTCACAATAAAACTTGATCTGACTAATATTGTCACAATTTGAAAATCGGTCGACTGCATGCCCACATTTTTATACAAGTGCTTAGTGGCAAGCTGTCATTGGAATATTCTCTAATTGATAACACAAGGTGGTCAGTGTTTGACTGACATTTGAAACAATGAAATTATATTTTAAGATTATTATCAGCTGATTTCAAAATGAGAACATACGCAAAATTAAAAATGTACGCCATACAACGACGTCAAAGATCTAACCTTTGTTCTCAAGCTATTTTGAAGTTTTTTATCAAAGTACAGGCGCACGGAAAAATGTAATCGATTTGTTTTAAACTAATATTTATCACAATATTTCAAACATTCAGAGCTCAATCGACCGTACATAAGCCGTGCGTCTGTACACTAATCATACACTGTTCTCGGCCACTAACCAATCAAAGTGTGTGTAATACATCAATGATTATAATAATGTTCATTAATCATTTCAAAATTTTGCGACTCACTCAAAGGGGAGTATGAATAGAAACTCCTTAAACTGTAATACCACACGAATGTCAATACGGCAACTGTTTGGTACCTCTGGCTTCATCTTATAATTACAATAAAGAATTTAGTTTTTTAAATTGAAAACACGACCAAAGCTGAAAAAGGAGTTTAGTTTGGAATCTACTAGCATCTTTTTTCAACGGGTGGGCTAAATCTCGTCCAACAACAGTTTTGAAAAGAAATGGTGTACTATTCTGTAAGCAGAATAGATCTTCATTTGTTTGGCTTCTTTTACAATTCTTACAAGGTGGTATTATTCTAATCAACTGATGTTTATTTACAATAATAAATTTATCTTTTGCGTTCTTGATCACACCCTAGCCTCTCAGCAGCCATGCAGACAGTGTCAGTTTTTGAAATGCGTCGTGCAATAAATTCATCTCGTCGAGACTGAAATAAAAAGAAATGAACAGCTTAATGAATTCTTAATCCTTGATTACATTAGCCACGTGGGCCCAGTTGTTGTAAAGATGACTAGTGCTAACTAGAATTCAATCTAAAGAACACCATTGATTTTGACCGAGAAAATGACCGCTAAAAAATTCTGTTTGAATAACGGAGCATTGTAGTTTGTAGTTTTCATTCTCATCCTTCAGCCTTAAAGAAATGATATAAAGTTTTGGTTCAGAAGCGGAAACAACCATTTTGGGGTGGAACGCGCTCTTAATGTTAAGTGTGCTGGCCAACATATCTTTTGGTTTCTTTCGCATTCATTTAAAAAAAACTAATTTCATCAAGAAATCTCCTTAATAACATCTCTCCAGCAACTGCTTTATAATTCCTTCGGACTATACACTCTTACCTCATTAATTTTCCCGCTCTTTTTACCGGCATTTAACATTTCTTTCATCAGACCGGTGAAGGCCGATGTGTAGCTCGGTACAGTAGCTAAAAGGACGATCACAACTAGACTCATTATTACTAAAGTTTTGAACGCCATCTTGGATCTAACTTGGAGGTATCACCGAACTGTGTGCAAGATTCGGGTTTTCTGTCCTTAAATAAGCCACTGTCCAGTGTTCGTAACCTGGGGGCGTGGTTTAACGAAAAGCTTTCAATGAATGCCCACGTGGGTAAAGTCTGTATCAAAGCTTTCCGTGGTCTCTATTCCATTAGGCAAATCAGAAAATACTTATCTGAAGATGCCTCTAAAGTACTTATTCATGCCTTTGTCACCTCCCATGCATCTTGACTAGTCCTTTCTGTATAGAATTCCTCGATACCAGTACAGTCGTCTCAGTCAAAAGAGTACTGAATGCTGCTGCGTGGCTAGTTTGTTTTATACCTAAATTCAATCATATCACACCGGTGTTGTACTACCTCCAATGGCTACCCGTGATCTACCGTATCCAATACAAGATCATTCTTGTGGTACATCGCTCACTATTTGGTGCCGCACCTGCCTACTTAAAGAACCTGCTCAAGTTCAAGAACTCTACATCATATAGCTTGCAGTCAAATGACAACTATGAACTCCAGGTCCCAAGAACCTACTGCAAGTCATTTGGTGATAGAGCGTTTGCCTAACTATTTCAATCCATGTAATTTAACATAGCCTAATTTTTTATCTATTATTGTTTTTTTTTCTAATTCACTATTTCGCTTAATTTATATTAATTATCATGTGTTACCTTTTAGCTATTTTCTCATTCTCATTACTTTACAGCTCCTTGCATCTCATTTGTAGACTAGTTATTCAGTCTCATTTATACATTCAATTCAATTTTGTTTCATCGTATATTTTCGATTTATCTTAAGTTATATCCTTTAATCTTTCGTATATTTTCTATAATTTGATTTTAAGTATTAACACTGATATTAAATATTGACACTAGCTCAATGCATGTTATTTATATAATGATTTTTACATTCATTTGTTTTATAGTATATGTTTATCTTATATTATTTTGTGAGCGCTTTAGACTATGTATATAAGTTGAGCGCTCACAAATAAATATCTTTACATCATTATAATGCTGTGGACTTTAATTTGGAAATAATGATATAAAGTTGGATTTTAATTAAGAAATTACACGTGGAGTCACAGTAATTCAAGAATACTTAGCAAGATTAGTTCATCACCAATGTCAAATTGTCAACTTTTAGTATCCTCGTTAACTCTGAAATAGATACCTAATTGTATCTGCCAAAGGTTAATTTTGTTATTGTAATTCCGCCTTCCAGTGGACGAAGAGTCGTGGTACAAATCTAAGCTGGGAGGAGTTGTCCAATCAAGTATTCTCACTCTTGTCCTTAATAAAAGATCAATTATCACTAAACTGCGAGCAACGTAGATTTTAGACCTTGTGACTCTTGACCAATCAGAATGCCCCATTTCTGTTAATACTCGTTCTCTCCCAATGTACAATTGACTCCATGTACATGAAATGCATCATGTATGATCATCGTCTAAGAATTCTCAATTACCTAATATTCCGCTCCTCGAAATATCTACTGGTAAACGTTCCTTTCATTAGGACGATTTAAGTGATACTGTACTTGCGGAGGTGATTAGGGACCGCGGAGATGGGGGCTAAGCCCCCCCCCCCCCCCCCCCCCCTTCCCCCACTTTCCGTGCTATCTAGGCAAATGTTCTGTTTAAAGACTTCTTTGATTGGATAGTCTTCTTTATTTTCAAATGTACGACAGCTAATTTACTGTACTTTGCTTTGCAAATACGTTTAGACTATTGCAATGTAAGATTATGCACGGACTAGTTGCAGTAAGATCCATTAACGAAAAGCGTAAAATTCAAAGCAAGCTCTTTTTGAGGCCGATCGCGCGAGTGTCTTTTGTTGTTGTTGTTGTTTGTTTGTTTGTTTGTTTGTTAAGGTTATAGGCCTACTATCCACACGAAAACAACATTTCCTCTTTTTTTCAAGTAAACGTGGTTTCAGTGCGGACAACGAAAACGAAGAAGAAAATGCGTTTTCACATTCATCCTCATTAGCGTGGGGACATCGCCCGAGAATGACTGACGAAATTTCTTAAGTGACATTTGCACTAGTCTAAATGTCTTGGCAAACCTCGATGGTGACGCTCAATAAACGACAAGTAGGCTGGACACGATTTGTGATGGATGTCCACAAGTATTGTAGAAGAGACTTTCTTACATTTCAATGACATTTTAGAACAAAAAGGAGGACGGCAGAATAACACCATTGTTAATTACTCTTATTTCTTTCATAATAACATTTTACAGATCCATGTTAGTTAATAGGATTTTAGAGCTTGGCACGTCTTTACTGACGTCGTGTTTTAGTAATTAAATCACATTCACGAACAGAAAAATAATTACAATCTTTACAGTTAATTGACATTCCAAATAATCGAAAAGTTGCACTTGTAATATCTCAGTATTGTATATAATTATCCGTATCTACTTTTTTGTAATTTGAAATACAGTAAAAATCCGCACAACAGAAACTGAGGGCTAAAATAACCTCCAGGCTTAAAATTAATTGAACAATTAAGCACCCATACAATATATCAATTTTCAATCGATTTCCCAATGTTCATTTCGGTCTCAGTTTCTATGTTTTGAAGGTCAGTGTTTGCGCAAAGAGGTATATACACCTATTTCAATAAATGTTGTCTGTAAAAGCCTACGCGACTCACCCGAAAGGAAGCATGGGTAAAAATTACTAAAGCTATAAAACCACGCAAATGTCCACACCATAATTCAACTTCAGCTTGCAATGACCTAATACACCAAAGAGCTTCATTTGCTGATGCTAAAATCAAGACCAATGCGAAAAAGAGAGTGAAATTTTGCAACTACCCATACTCCTTTTCGGTCTAGTCGCGTAGGCTTGAGACCTCTCATACGACAACCTTTTTTGAAATAGGTGTATACAATGACAGCTTTGTGAAACTTGCGCTCCATATCCAGGCTGATTCATTAAAAGATCAGCAGTAGTGCCATACTCTCGTTGCACGGTTTCAGTGTCAGTTTTATTTTCATTTTTCAAAGTCAGCTATCCTTTCAGGATCGAAGAAAACAAAACAAGAATAAAAAAAGTTTTCTAGAACTATTCAAAGCTTAGCCTTGCTCACGTTGGTTTACTGGTCGACTTTTTGCAAAAGCTTTAGACATACTTCTTTAATTTGCTAACATGCATTTTCATTTTTACGGTGTTTGGGGTTTTTGCTTGTTCGTGCAACTCCAAACAGCTCATTAGAATATAAGCCGAGCATGTAAAGCTGCGATATGCGAACTCGCTCTAATAAAAAAAAAATTTTTTATGTCAATAACCAAGACCAAAGCTGAAAAATGGGCGGCATTTTGCATCAACCCATAATATTTTTTTCCAAGGGTGGGTCATAGGCCTTTCGCAACAATTTTGAAAACAGGTGTATAGTGCAACCCCTATTAAGCAGTGACCCCCTATTAAGTGGTCAGTTGTTAAGTGTTATACTTAAAATAGAACCCCTTTAAACCGGCCAACCCCCAACCCCATTCGCCCGTTCCACAAGGGTGGCCGCTTAATTATAGGGGTTGCACTGTATTTTAAAAGTAGAATGGATCTGAATTTAAGTAGATACCCATACAAATAACAAGTTCATGCCACAGGTGGCTTCCTTCAAGAGAAATTCACCTTCATCAGTTGCCTTCATACATTGTGTCAAGACGTGTAAATATATGAGAGAAAGCTGACGTATCTTTAATTCATGTTTGACTGCTATTCTTTATAATTACTAATCAGCTCATATTTAATTACAATACATTTATCGTTCTATAAGGTGAGATGTATTTAAACGTCCACAACCATATTATCGTTCACATCCCAGCCTCTTGGCAGCCATGCAGATGTGAGTTTTTGAAATACGTCGTGCAATAAAATCGTCTCGTCGATACTGAAATACAGATTACATTCAAGTTTAGTTTATTGTTGTTGATCAGTCTTTACAATAATCAACATGATAAAGTTTATATGATAATAAAATATATATAAATTGGAAGACATTGGAAGCTGGGGAGCTGAAGGAACTGAAGTTTTCTGAGCCAGCTCCCCAGTAAAAAGCCATAAATATATAAGGTGATTGGTCAATATGTTTCTATATGTAAATATAAAATTCTTTTATACAATAGGTATTTAAATAGTCTTCTGGGCCGAGTTGTTCCAAAGACGATTAGCGTTCAGTAACCAGGATTAAATCTACAGAATACTTGTCTATTGATTTTAACCGGGAAAATTAACACTAAACGCTGTTCGAACAACGGAGTCCCTGTGCCTATCCAGCCAACGGTGTTCCCATCGAATAGTTTGAAACAATTAATTGAAAATGATTGTTTTTGCTTTGACACCTTTAGATATTTTCATGGCGCCATTTGGGACCGGCAATGTCTAGCTGGATAAACACCAAAGCCAGTTTGTGCGTTAACGGAAACACACAATAAATTTTGTTTGTCTAGTGTCCATGTAGGTATTATTCTTTCCACGCCTTAACCCCTAAAACATTCATCTGAAGTGCATATCATTCCGCAAGCTCGCCCTAAAGGTGATTTCCGCTCCAAAACTCGTCTGTACGCGTTTTCGTGTAGAAATGTGTAAACATACAATTTCGTTAACACTTTTAAAAGTCGTGCTTTAACGAAAGTGAACGAAATGGCCGGGTAAACAGAAATTCGGTGCACTTTTCCAGTCATGGTCCAAAAAGCACAGAATTCGTACAAGTTTCCTAGGCATTTTTATTCAATTGAAATATGAAAATGCTATTCGAGGTAAATTCTTATTCTTAACTCTGGATAAATGAAATAGCGCGCGCGACATATAAAACTTGCCCGAATATTCCTTCTCCGCAGAAAAATGGCTCAACAATTAATTTTCCAGCGTTACTCCTAACGTGCCGAGGTTAATTTCACACAATCAGTCGAAAATGAGGCTGTTATTGCCATTTTTATCTTGATATCCGCAATTCTTCCTCATTTTCACATCATCTATAAAAATTTTAATGTAAACATTTTTTACTTTTTGGTTGAAATGTGTTCGACTAATTCATGTGACTCAACAAAAACGCGCGCGGAAACTGGCCGATCCTTTTAATTTAACAAATATACCTGGTGACGAAGTATTTCACTTAAAGTATAAAGATATCATTTTCAAAATAATCTTCGATGCATCTATCATTCTAAAATCAAAATATGTGGACGTCGACTCTGAAAGGGCGTATTTGGATCACATTAACTTATATTACGGATCAAAATGGTTAAATATCCTGGCCTTTCAAGCCAAAATTAGTAGTATTAAACATAGTAATTTTTAACATAGTTTTTGATATTTTTCGCATTCATTTTCAAAAAATCCCATTACATACAAAGGATCTCTCCGGCAATGATTCTTTGGGAGTATCCACTCCTACCTGATTGGTTCTTCTCTTTCTACCGGCATTTGAGATTTCTTTCGTCATTCCAAGAAAGGCTGATGTGTAGCTCGGTACAGTAGCTAAAAGGACAATCACAACTAGACTCATTATTACTAAAGTTTTGAACGCCATCTTGGATCTAACTTGGAGGTATCAACAAACTGTGTGCAAGATCAGATTTTCTGTCCTTAAATATTGCTGTGGACATCAATTTGGAATTAATGATGTAAATTTGGATTTAAATTTAGAAATTATACGTGAAATTACAGTAATTTAAGAATGCTTAGCAAAATTATTTCGTCACAATAATGTTGTCAATTTGGCACTCCAAAATTTGTCAACTATTTGTTCCCTTAATTTTAATTCAGTAATAAATGCCTAATCATATATATATATTCTAATTCCATCCAGTGGACGAAGGACCGCCCTGACTTGTACAAGACAAGTACCTAGCAGAGAGCTGGGGGGAGTTTTCCTATCGAGCTATCAGTGTTCCCTTTAACAATAGATCAGTGATCGGTAAAGCGCACGTAACATGGATCTCTGAACTTGTGATTTTTGACCAATCAGAATGCCCCATTTCCGTAAATACTACTGTGCTTTCTTAAATATAGGGAAAGATATTACTTTATTCAACCTTAATTACAGCTCACACCGAAAAAGGTTTTACAATAAAACTGACTGAACCTAGTCCTAATTGATAATTAAAGAAATCTTAATTCTTTTCTCCCATGTCCTCTGATATCTCGTTTGTTGTGTATGTGGTGTTGTATCGTCATAGTTTACACAAAGCAGCAAAGAACTTCTTGCATTGTTGAAGTTAGAAATCACGACCAAAGCTGAAAAGTGATAAGTGAAGTTGTGCACCTACACATTCTCCTTTTCGGTTTAGGATCTTTGGCGTTAATTTATCATGGAAATAAGTAGTATGTTATGTCTTATGTTTATAACTTAAAGACACTTTGTAAACTTTATTCTATTCAAGTAAATAAGGAGAAAATATATGTACAAATGTTACTTTTAAAAGGCGGTTAAGCATTACAAATTAAGTAGATCTAGAGAGAAAAATTACAAGTTGGGAAAATAATCCCGTGCGTGTGCCGGCACCACCTGTAAGACAGATTTCTGGAATTATGAATATAATATTGTGCTAATAAGAAGATAAGAATTACGGCACTGGAAACGAAGCGAATAATCTGACTTCCAATAATCTAAGAGTGTTCTTTTAATTGGACAACCTTAAGCTTAGATTGTATTACATTAGTAGACCAACAGTCACATGATTACATGTAGGATAACATAAGAGGTCTAATCAATTTTCTATCTGGCGTGCAGCTCTTAAATAGTTATGACTAAACAAGTTCATGTACTAATTGAAAAACACTGCCACGATACCTGTCCCAAACACAATACCAGACTTTTGACAACGCTGTCGAATGTATAAATGAGATTTAGAACATATACATATAAAGAGACAAAGAATATGAGCTCTTGAAGTTGACAAGATCCCCGGTTGTCAGTAAAAACAAATTTGGAATTACATCACATGGAATTGCAGTTTTAGACAATCGAAGCAAGCTCATTCTGAGGCCTATGTTAGCGTTACGGTAGGAAGTCTTATCCACACCAATACAGCATTTTGCTTTTGTCTAACAAATCGCCATTTATTTCAGTATGGATAGCAAAAATCGAGAGAGAACATGCATTTTTACATTCATCCTCATTAGCGTGGGGACATGGCCTGAATGCGCGAGAATGACGAAATTTCTTAAGTGACATTTGCACTAGTCTAAATGTCTTGGCAAACCTCGATGGTGACGCTCAATAAACGACAAGTAGGCTGGACACGATTTGTGATGGATGTCCACAAGCACGTTCTTGACATTTTTCATTAAGAAATGGAAGACAGGAGAAAAACAACATAATTACTCTTGTCTCTTTCATAATAACATTTCAGCTATTGAATCAAAGTTAATAAAATTTTAGAGCATAACACGCCCTTATATGTCATGTCGTAATTAGATTACCTTCACATCGGGAGCAAATAATTACAATCTTTAAAGTCAAATTGATATTCCAAACAATCGAAACGTGCACTTATAATATCTCAGTTATTATATATCTATATTTGTGTATACTATGAATTGTTGATTAATTTTGTAAGACAGAAATTCAAGTGTCTGATACGACGTCCACCGTTCTATTGTAGACGGAAGGCCTAACTATAGCGAAAAGATCCCTTTTCAATTTTATTTGACTACTAGCCTTGAAGTCAACGTCGTCGGAAATATTTAGTAAATAAACCCCTTCTGGCAGCTGGTATATCGAAGGATAATGTCCGAGGAATAGAGATGGAACGGAAAATGAACGTCATTTGGCCGAGAAGTGAAGCGTCGACATATTTTATATCTTTGTGATATTTTGAAGACCATCTCTAATCCGCAAGGACAATATCCTTCGATATACCAGTGAGCCTAATGGGTTTATTTATTTTATAACCCTGCGATAAATTCTCTGCTTCGCATCTTTGAAATAAATTCAAACTTTGGGCAAATGAACCCATTCAAATGTCTTTGAAAACAATTGTGCATGATTGGCTCTTACAATTTTTTCTCTCTGATTGGTTGTTTGACTGGTAAGTCCACATGTTTTTATGACTACAGTTAAAGTTTTGTCACTACAGAAAAAGTCGAGGCGATCACAATCTTTTTGACAAAATGCATCAAAAATTCAGCACAATTAACTGCCGGTTATAAGGTGGAAAAATATATGACATTACTAAGAAAGCTTTAGACGCCATTTTATAGCCATTGGCTATAAATGGCTTTATACTGTTGTTAAAAGCCGAAAAGAGCGAATTTCGAAGTGGAGGATGGACTGACTTGCAAACTGAGGATGACTTCAAAGACAACGAGGAACTGTTTTCAGAGTTTGGTTGGCTAAATGTTCTACCGTAGAGGATAGCCAAAAGTGATTTCTGAATTCTGTGTCCCTCTCAAAGGGTGAAAATTGCCGTGATAGCTTTTGAATCCATCGCTGTCGAAGCTACAATTAGTCGAACTTCAGTGCCATCTCATTCACCGATAAACCACGCTCCTGTTTTATGTTGAAGCTGACTAGGTGAAAATTTTGAGTGGGAAATTTAGGTACAATACTTTTTTCTTTTCATAAATTGCTAACGTTTCATTTAACTTCAGGCTGAAGTTTTTATCGACACGTCAAAAACTTATCCGTTTGTTAGTTTTTTTGCGATTAAAATTTTTCCTTGATTGCCTTGTGGATTTGATCGTGTTTTCTGGGACGGTTTTCCTTTAAAATGTTGTTCTTATCATCTTGCCCGCCCGGGAATAGCGCCTATACTTGTCCTAGCTGTCATTCCTATTTTTCGCTGGGTGAGGAATATCACTTCAAAACTGGGCGATATAGTCTAATAGTTGTCCAGCTGGAACGTACCACGTGACCTGTTTTACCAATAGGGGCATGTAAAAATTTATTTGTGGGTTAACAGCCAGAATGCCCCTTATTCTTAAAGATATCGATTTGCTATCGCAGAAAAGGTTTAAAGATAAACAGTGTTATTTGCTTAGTACGTAAACAAAGGTTTGTAAAGGCAAGGATTTCGCCATTAACAAGCTACCACTCAAAACCTCAACAATTTGAATATATTTCTACATAAAAATGTTCTTAAACTACAGTCATGAAGACATCCTAGGGGGTGTTATATACTTTAAAGTCTTCTTACAGGGTACCCACTCCCAGCAGAAATGATTTCTGACTGGCCATATGAAAATTCTGAAAATTCAAGATTAATGGAAGTCACGATCCAATGATGCGACGTTTGGGTTACCTGTGGTATATCTTTCTTCGCTATTAATTAAACGGATTGTGCATGAAGGACGGTAGTTTTGCGTTAATTTCGGAAAATGTTCTGGAAATTGTAATCTTCTCTCTGCGCATGCCTTTTAAAACCACATTGATAAATTGTAGACGGTACTTTTACATCAACCATTCGGTGTATTTGGTATGGCAGAATTGTCAGCATTTTAGCGTTTCCCAATAACACCAACACGGACCATATATTGTCATGGTTTAGTGATAACGGAACAAAAGATATGCTGGAGGTTGTTGACTTAAGGCAAGGACGTTCTCGGCCATTGTTTCTGCGCATGTCGTCTGGGCATTTATCTCGCGTATGGCGTGACGCGCGTGACGATTGGTTTCACCTTCAAAGTGAGAAAAAAACTCGATAAAGCTTTTGCTTTCATTATACTGTGTAAGAGTATTTCGAAAATGATAAAAATTAAGGTTTTTGACGGTTATTCTATTGCTTTTCGAGTCATGAAGCAGTTGGTTTGAGCGCTATTACGTGCACACGTCATCGAGCACGCGCTTAGAGAGGAATATTTCCCCAGATATTTTAACTGTTTTTCCCGTAATTCAAAGTTTTTTTTGTATTTGTTTATGGATAATGAATAAACTATCTAACACCGTTTCGAAAACAATTTCGCATCTGTACGTTCTGTGAATTAGTGGAAACTTAACAGGAACGTAGCCTCATCACTTCAGTAGTCGCGCACTGTCACGCTTGTCTCTAAAATTAATTATTTTAAGAGGAGATTTTTTTCAGTATCGAGTAATAATGGCTAAACGTGCCAAAAACTAGCCCTTCGGTCAATTTTTAATTCAAATTTTCGTTTTGGATTACTAGTAAGTGCCAAACGCTCATCGTCGGGCGTGAATAAAGGTCTTGTGATCCTCTTGGCCGTCTGCCGTTTCCAGTCTACGTGAAGTTAGGGGGTGTTTTGACATGGCACTAGGATCATTCTAGCAGGCGAATCATCCTACCTTCTACACATTTGCTGCATTCTGTTTAGTAAGATGATCCTAGTACCCGACGTGAAGACACAAATTTCCATTTAAACAGAATGCAGTAAATGTACAGCAGGTACTTCGCCTGCTAGGATGATCCTAGTGCTAGGATGATCCTAGTGCCATGTAAACACCCCCTTAAACTCTCTAATATCTGGAGCAAGGATGACACAGTTGGTTAGTGCGCGGCTTTCGGTGCAAGAGGTCCCGAGTTCAATCCTCAGGGACCTCACGTCCTTGTTTCGACTTCTTTCCTTTCCATGTAGCTTTTTAATTAAAATTAGCTTCAAACATCCGTAAGGAGGAGCATTGAGGGATAGACAGGGTCAGGTGGCATGGGTGGCGTAGTGGTTAAGCCACTCGCCTCTCACCGCTGTGGACCGGCCGGACTCGAGTTCCGGCTTGGGCGCTGAATCGTATGTGAATTGAGTTTGTTTGGTTTTCTCCCATGGCACGAGGGTTTTCATTTGGACCTTTCACAGTTATCAGTTAACGTCTAGTTAATAATTAAAAAAAACTAATTTATTGGGATTATTTAGGACCAGCCAGGTATAGCAATTGTAAGCGTCCAGCTTTCCATGATTCCTCCTTAGTTCCTCTCTCACATACACACAACCGCCTCTCTCAGCCTCTTTCTCTCTCTCTGACTCTCCTTATTTCTTTAGCTCTTATTATAAAGCTGTTCAGTGAATCGTACAATACTATGGTATATTTCAATATGCTTTACAGTCAATAAATAAGTACAAGTTGTTATATACCAACTGTCAAAGTCCATTTTTCTCGTACTCTCATTGGTCGAGAAGGTATCATGAAGTGAACGTGAACAAGATTTGATGTTTAATTTCCCTGGGCAACGGGCAAACAATATGTTTATTTTTTTATTTATTTTTATTTATAAGCTTCGCTCTAGGGCGGGAGCAACTCGATCACAGAACTGTTGTTCCAAAACGAGACTCCCTAGTACAAAAACAAAAACAAAAACGTATACAAGTGAACAAATTAATAAATACAGGACGTAAGGACACTTAACAACAGAGCTTTAAACCGAGCTTGGACCGGTAATAACAAAACCGGAAGTTGATTGAGCTTTGAAGGCGCGTTTTTGGCAGCGCGCGTTTGCAAATCAGTTCATTGAGATTCATTCATTGAACATGAGGCAAAACTCGGGTTCATTGCTAAATTGTGAGGAGGAATTTAGGGAGCATTCATTTTTTAGGAGGGGGGGGGGGGGGGGGGGGTGGGCCGGAGGAATTGCAGGAATCAAATACAAAAAAAATGCAAGCCCCCACGGTAAGGAATTGAACTATATTGATGACCCACCCCACTTCCAAATATGAAAATAGGGTCCCTTGACCTGGCTTAACTTTCAGAAAAACATGACCCACCCCCTTTCATAGAGTAAATTTCTTTTGGCCCACCCCTCAATTCCTCCGGCCCACCCCCCACCCCCCCCTCCTAAAAAATGAATGCTCCCTTACAGAATTTATTCTGAGAAAAAGATTGACAATCAACCAGGAATGCTACCAAACAGGCTGCAGCAATTCTTCTAAAAAACTTTGCACTAAAAAAGGTCAGTTTGTTGACAAGTTTTGAGTGAATTTTGAATAATAGCATTCATTTTAGCAGCTTTTTTGGTTGCAGTTGTTCTTCACCTCAGGAAACATCAGTGCTCTCGGGATCACAAAACATACTCATAGTGTCGGTCCCAGTAAATAAGTGTTAATTATTGTTTTGATGTTTGGAAACCACGGTGCATAAAACAAAATATATAAAAATACATGATGATGATTTAAAATCACGCACCCCTACAAGACGATGTTGTTTTCCGGCAAACGTTCTTCAAAGAGGTCATATCTGACAGACAGCCACATGATATCGCTAAAATTTCTGGTAAATCGAAATTTTGCGTTATTTCCACAGACTACTCTCAATAGTTCAGTTGAATAAATCCACAGATATTTATGAACCAAAACAACAACTCAATGTAATGTATGTCATATTTATTCTTTATCAGCAACTTGGAACGATTCACATACATCTTTTTCTAAACAAACTTTAATCAGTTAGTTTTATATTCAATGCAAAGACTGCTTGTGATTAATTGATTTACAAAGTAATAAATATGAATAAAATGTACTTGCATGTACATTCCTTAAAACTTGTGTTGTTGTATCAAGCACTAGTCAACCTGTTTTATACGTATAGGAAATCATATGGTTTCGCGTGCAATTTGGAATCATTTTAATGAGTGGGATTTCAAAGAGTTCGAAATTGCACGAGCCTTTCTATTTGTAATATACATGAAAAAAGTTTTAGAAACAAATGAGTTCTTTCTCTGCAAAAGAGAAAACGTTATGGAATAGAACCTGAGCGCGTGCTCAATGACCTGTGATGGCGTTAGTAGCGCCCGCACATTTCAGCTAAAATTTCATACAAAAATACAACAAAATCTTCAGCTTTTGCCTTTTTTCCGATCAAAATCGTTCCTTTGTGATCAGAATGTGTGATAGTTTTGATGCTAGATAATGTGAAGAACAGCAGAACTAAAAACTTTGATTTTGACGCTGTGATTAAAAACTCAAATTTGCACTAAATTTCCTTTTTCTGCACTAAATCTTCTTTTTTCTGCACTAAATTTCCTTGAAACAGCACTACCGTATTTACTCGAATAAGCCCCCGGCGCTTATTAAATTGTTCACGTCTAAAACGGGGCGCTTATTCGGGGGAGGCGCTTATTCACCGGGAGGAAACCCGTACACAACTGTCAAAGTATGCTTTTCTCTTAATATCAATATTATCAATGTTATACTACTACATAAGAGATATATAATTAATTAGTAAAAATCTACTATACTAGATTTTTAAAGCAAATCCCACACTCTGAATGGCTACTCTACTCACTCTCTAATTTCGATAGAAGGTGAGTAGAGAAATAGGGATTCGTGATTTGCAAATTATCCGCAAATTTCTATAGATAAATCATGGTTTTTAATTATATTTGCCATAAATACCACGAGTGATTTCAAAATGCAATGTGATGACGTAAAAGAAGTCACATTATAACAAAACAACACGTACAAATGTTGATATATAAGCAGAGAAATTTTTGCGATTTTGATAAAAGGCTGACAGCGAGTTCAATCACCGATCTCTACGGACCGTACTTCCAAAAGTGAAAAAAGTGGCTTTCAAGTCTAAACTGTCTAAGATAACTCAACAATATTCAAGTACAATAGCAAAATTTAGTGAAAAATTACTTTGTTTTCGTTTTTGGTCGATTTTTGGCGTGAATGACTTCAAAGTCACAGAAAAACAAACTCTCAGGAAGCGAGCAAGTAGTTACTTGTGAGGAACAAAAACGGTATTGTTTGAAAAAAGATGAGACAAAAAACTTTCTAAATTAGATAAACAGGGAGTACATAAGTGTAGAATAACTTTTTATTACCTTTCAATAACTTTTCTGCAGGATTCCTTCGTGTTAAAGCTAGTAATTTGAAATTAAGCTTCACTTTCACCAAATCAGTTCACGACGAGCAGGTCGGTCAGCTCGATCTTTTTTCGTCTTTTCGCCCCGAATAATACAAAGAAATCTCCACAAGCATCAGATAATCCGTACTGCTTTTGTTTTTTGAACTTTTTGACTTTCTTTTATGATCAAAATCACTTCTTTTTAGCGGAAGAAAGCTTCACAGCTGGACTAGCTGCCGATTTTCCTCGGCTCCCGAAAGAAAGACAGTTG
The DNA here is from genome assembly GCA_029948255.1 of Telmatactis stephensoni. Classification (NCBI taxonomy): domain Eukaryota; kingdom Metazoa; phylum Cnidaria; class Anthozoa; order Actiniaria; family Isophelliidae; genus Telmatactis; species Telmatactis stephensoni. Next base: position 412,083 of record JALIZF010001580.1, on the reverse strand, counting down.
CCATGGAAACTATAATTTTTTGTGCGTAGCTTTCCGAAATTTCTCAGTTTTTTAGGTTAAAAATCATCACCAAATTTCGTTTTTATAAATTTTGCATTAGAATACTAGTAGATTTTTACTAAAACAATTAGAACTACTCGTTCTCGTTTCCTCTCGGCTTTGATAGTTGACTCGGGCTTCGCCCTCGTCAACTATCAGCCGATAGAAAACTCGAACTCGTAGTCTAATTGTTAAATAGAAATTAGTACATATATAAGTAGACAAAAAATTATACAAAAGCTTGCATATGAAATACATAACTTTCGTTACAGCCGAACGAACAAAACCGGGTGTTGTAACGCAGACCAGAAATGCAGTGCAACCCAAGAGACCATAATACTAAGAGAGCGAAGCTCAGTATCAATTGATGTCTGTGCCATGTTCGTGGCGGCTAAGGCTATTTTTAGTAACTTCGCCATCGCGCGCGCAAGGCTCTTAAATTCAAACGGTCCCGTCCGCGCGCACGTCAAAAATCAAATTCTATTGGTTGAGAGACATCAATACTGACCTTCGCTCTCTTAGTATTATGGTCTCTTGGTGCAACCGCTATTGGGCATCCATCCTCGGGGAACGGACGAGTGGCCGCTTAACACAGGTTGGCAGCTTAAAAGGGGTTATATTTTAAGTACAACGCTGATTCAGGATTTTGATAACTGGCCGCTAAATGGGGAGTGACCGTTAATAGTGACCGTCGCTTAACTAAGGGGTTGCACTGTACAAAGAGTTTAATATTTTCCAAAAGATTTTTCGCTCTGTGATACTAAGACAACTATTCAGCAAAAATATTTCAGTGTTTTTATTTCTTGGAGGACGCGTTCCGTTTTTTGACGCATGTTGTTCGCATTTTTGAAGAAATCAATAGCATTTTTAACTTTGACGAAAGATAAAATCGGCAAAACGCAACGAGTCAAAAATCACTGATACACTTTTGCAGGAAATTAATTCCAAAATCGAAGTGGGCAAAAATAAATGGATATGGTAAAAGATTAGATACACTATGTACTTTTATAACTTACGAAGCCTTCAGAAACATTTCTTCCGTCCAGTGAGTCGCACCACTTCAACGAAAATGCTCGTCATTGGCACCATCACAGGTTTTTGCGCACAGTTTATTACAAACCCTGGGACTTCAATAATCCTGCATTGTTTATTATATATGGGTTAAAAACCAAGTGCGAGGTCTTCCATTGAAATTCAAGACCGAGGGCCGAGCACGTGGTTTTTAAGTTGTTTAAAAACTAACCAAACCCTATTTTTATTGTTTCAATGCAAAAATTCTGAAAATAAGAACTCAAATCATCGGATTTGAGTTATAGTATCAAATCCGAGTTATATCGAGTAATTTATATTTGCATGAAATTAACGTCGAACAATAGCTAAAATACAATACAATACAATACGTTTATTAGTAATTCCCAGAGGGGATTTTGAATACTAATTTACAAAATGTGTGTTGAGATAAAGCTTCTTAAAATTCCATCATGGTCAACGATTTACCGGATAGCATAGTGGTAAGTGAATGGACTAAGATTCAACGGGTTGAGGGTTCGAGGCGCGGTAGGGTCGATGCGTAAGATATCATTTGCGATTTTTTAAAGATCAGAATAGTCAATTCCTTAAATTTTAAGACTTTCTGACTTCTAGTGTGTGTCTAAAACCTCAAATGCAGTGCATTGAAGGTAAAACTTCTCAAATGTGTGTAATGTGTGTATGGCATGACTAGTAACTTGGTAAACCTGATGCAGGTCTTGAATTCAAAATTCAAAACCTGTCCCGGGTCCATAAGAACCTAATGCAGGTCTTGAATTCAAAATTCAAAACCTGTCCCAGGTCTTCCCCCGAAATTCAAAACCTACATCAAACAATGGAAATAGGGTGTGGTTAGTTTATAATTAAAGATAACCACCGAACCAGTAGTTCGAAGTGGAACTTGTGTCTTTTGTGCAGCGGAATTTCATATTTATGTCTTTATAATAACCAAAGCTGTCCTCTTGGTTCAAAGACTCTGGGATGTTCGAATTTTCGGTAGCCCGCAATGGCCAAGCCAGTACGAACCATCTGTATGTAGGAACGAAGGATGCTGCCACCAAGGAACACGAACGTTGCTATAATTATAACCACGAATGTCGATGTACTCCATCTTCTTACAGATTTGTGCTCCAACGATGGTGATTATGTCGATGTCCGAGAACTTGGCCCTTGCATAATCTCTGTAGTCCACACCAGAAACAGGAAAATTGCATGTAATGCGCCAATGAGTGGACACCGACCTGAGGGCTTGCATCTTGTGTAGTGGAAGACGGTAATTATTACTCGGGCTTCCGTAGGAATGCCCGAGTTATAAATTGGGCTTCGTTATTGTTGTTATTATTTTCCTCGTTCCGACGCAAAACGCAGTCTGGCAACTAAAGCGCATGCGTATAGATAGAAAGGCGCATGCGTCGAGAGGTATATACTTCATGATTGTCCTATATAGTCACTTCTTTACTTGAGAAGTACAGAGCGACTATACGGCACTCAAAACCATGAAGTATATACCTAAATAAGCGTCAAAAGCACATGGTCATCATGGCGACCTGCAAGATGTCTCGCGATTCAAGGATAAATATGATTTCTAGTACGCTCAAGCTACATACAAAAGCACACACTGTTCGCGGTAGACCCACACTAAAAGATGTCGAGCAGTTTTCGGAACGAGTCGGTCCGCGAACTTTACGAGAGATCAATTTACGAGCGAACATTTTTGAGTTTGTTTACGAACGTATTCGTTGAAATACCCAAGTCATCTAAATTGTATTGCTATTTGAAAGCTAAAAACCAAGAAAATAAAGGAAAGTTTGTGCTTAAATTCAACGTAGTCTAATAGTTATAGTTAAAACATAGAGCAGTATAACATAGAGCGGTAGTTTTCATCTTTAATGATCACCAACTGTGAATCAATTCTGCTAATAATCCGTGTTGAAGTTGTAGAGTTGTGAGTATTGCAAATCAGTTATATTAAAGTTGGTTTGTTTCAAGGCAGGCAGAATTACCAACAATTCTTCTGTAAGTAAATGATTGGATTGTCACTCGGAAATGTGTTCGTTGGATGTGAATGCTTCTGCGAGTCAGTAAAAATTTCAGATCTTAAAAATTCCGAGCCCTCAGCGTGATTTGAGCCTACATTCGGATTTCCGGTCCGACGCTCAAGCACTGACACTTCAGATAAACTGATAAACAGATAAACTTTAAAACACATTTATTTGTCTCTTCAAATTATTGCAAAAGTTGTTGTTATTAATAAAGCAAATGAATCAAAATATCATGATTAAAATTGATAGTACACTGCAGAAGTCAAATAAGTTAGTTTGAAAAAACCATTTCACGTGTAGTGACTATAAACAAAAATCAATTTTTAATCTGATGGGTCTTTCTTACCCTAGGCTCCAGGGGTTTATTATTCGCTTTCTTTAGAGAGTTTCTCTCTTATCAAGTAAATAAACGTCGGAAGGAGACGATAAACCAGGGTATAGGTATAGGGTATAGGTATAGGTATAGGGTATAGGTCTTTCTAGAAAAGAAGGCTAAGCCTGTATAAATGCGCTTTTAGGTCAAAGAGCACAGCAGATTAAACGAATGGAGAATTTAAAGGGACAATGTTAACAAAGAGAACTCATGATTTACTACATAGAAAGCCCGAGTTCACGCAGCTATGCGTCTTGTTCCAGTTAGGATTGGATTCGCTCACAGGTTTACTGATATTCAATGGTGTGTCGGAAGACATTTGTACTGATAGCTTGGACAAAACCAGTGTCCAGGCCGAGGAAGGCTCTGAGATAAAGTCACAGAAGACTTTATATCGGTGAAGGCTGTTGCGGCCATATTGCAATTCGTAAATGCCGCTTCTCTTCTCCCATCCACAAGTACTCTAAGCATGAGCATGGAGCCTAGACCACGACAACAAAAATTAAATCATTTCAGTGAAGATTGCTGGACACTGATATACCCTTGTTCTTCTGTATAAAATAATTGTCGGAAGTTTGTAGTCTAAAGGATACTGGGTGTTTTTATACTGGTGTGATTCATATACGAGTTGTGAATATCATAAAACGAACGAGCGAGGAACGAACGAGCGAGTTTTATGATACACAACAACGGGTGAATAAAAACTGTACATATATATCGAGATTTCTATAAATGTTTTTCATTTTTTCTCTGAAAATGGATTGCTTTTCCACGCATGAGGAGCCGGAATGAATTTTGAGCTGTAAGTACTTGGTTGCTACGCTGGACTTAAGCTCATTAGTATCGGAGTATCAGATTTTTAATCCATTTATAGAAGACTCGTAATCCAGTTAACACTTTACTGTGATGAGTTGTTTTAAGCTGTAGATACTTTTCCTTCTAACCTAAACTTTTCCTTCTAATCTAAAATGTTTAAAAAAAAACAAAGCTACAGGAAGACATGCTAATTTCCGTTCATAATGAAAAAAAATCTTATCGGATAAAGGCCAAATACCATAAATAGGTGTACTGTTGGTGACCCAAATTATTGATCTTAGCTTAGTTCTGTGTTTACAAAAGTACGCGGACTGAACTATCTCTGCGCTCTACCTCCAGCGTACTCCGGTGATACACCTGGACACTGGACTAGCTATTGCACTAAAAATAACATCTCTACGTTCTACCTCCAGCGTACTCCGGTGATACCCCTGGACACTGGACTAGCTATTGCACTAAAAATAACATCTCTACGTTCTACCTCCAGCGTACTCCGGTGATACACCTGGACACTGGACTAGCTATTGCACTAAAAATAACATCTCTACGTTCTACCTCCAGCGTACTCCGGTGATACACCTGGACACTGGACTAGCTATTGCACTAAAAATAACATCTCTACGTTCTACCTCCAGCGTACTCCGGTGATACACCTGGACACTGGACTAGCTATTGCACTAAAAATAACATCTCTACGTTCTACCTCCAGCGTACTCCGGTGATACACCTGGACACTGGACTAGCTATTGCACTAAATATAAGATCTCTGCGTTCTACCTCCAGCGTACTCCGGTGATACACCTGGACCGGCTGGACTAGCTATTGCACTAAATATAAGATCTCTGCGTTCTACCTCCAGCGTACTCCGGTGATACACCTGGACACTGGACTAGCTATTGCACTAAATATAACATCTCTACGTTCTACCTCCAGCGTACTCCGGTGATACACCTGGACACTGGACTAGCTATTGCACTAAAAATAACATCTCTATGTTCTATGTCCAGCGTACTCCGGTGATACACCTGGACACTGGACTAGCTATTGCACTAAATATAAGATCTCTACGTTCTACCTCCAGCGTACTCCGGTGATACACCTGGACACTGGACTAGCTATTGCACTAAATATAAGATCTCTACGTTCTACCTCCAGCGTACTCCGGTGATACACCTGGACACTGGACTAGCTATTGCACTAAAAATAACATCTCTACGTTCTACGTCCAGCGTACTCCGGTGATACACCTGGACACTGGACTAGCTATTGCACTAAAAATAACATCTCTACGTTCTACCTCCAGCGTACTCCGGTGATACACCTGGACACTGGACTAGCTATTGCACTAAATATAATATCTCTACGTTCTACCTCCAGCGTACTCCGGTGATACACCTGGACGCTGTTCTTACTAATGCCCTAAATATCTCTACGTTCTACATTTAGTAAATATCTCTGTATTTCTCAATGTGATTGCGCCGATCATGATCTAAGGAACATTCGTTTCTGCGCCATCGACTAGAGAACTTTGATTTAAAGTCAAACTAAAAGATCTCAGGGCAAGGAGCCTTTAACCTGGCCTTGAAAACTTTTCGACCATAAACTCATAACCCTCAAGAAAATTATCTAGTTCCCGCCAGTTTTGTTTGTTCTAAAAATCCCTTGAAAACTTATATTTTACTAAACTGAACGTGTTTTGTTTACTTATCTGAACTCCTTCGCGTCTCTGTCGTTTCCTGTGCAAACGATTTTCCAAATATATTGATGTCGAAAGACCAAATATCTTCAAGCAAAGAGCAGCAACAAAGTTTTAAGTACGGCGGCATGAATCAAATTTGTTGTTCTCGTTGGGTCAGGTCACCGAATGACTGAATGACCACAACCTAATTGGCTTACAGTTCGTATTACAAACAAGAACTGCCGAGAAATCCTAAAATATCAAAATAGATCGCGAAGAGCAAATATAATATCATTTGATTGGTGCAGTACTATAATAATAAAAGCAAAACTAAACCCTAATGCCATACTGTAGTTGAGTTCCTTGCCATTCTAAAAATAGCGAGGTGCTGGCAAACTCTTGGTTTCGAAAGAGCGTTGACAGAGGAATTCCTGATCACACCGGTAAAAGGTTCTCAGATACCTAATTTACATAGCAAATATTTGGCGAATGTGTCCAATTTGGACACAATCAGATTGGTTGTCAAGGGCTCCGGCTCCTCATGCAAGATTATCATTTCAAGAAGCACAAAGACTCTACAAGATAAATTCAAATTACAAACAGCGTCAAACCAAAACAAAAATACAATTATATATCTATGTTTTCCCCTGACTATGTAACTCAAACCATTAAGATGTGCTGCTGCTTTTCCTGAAGCTCGTTTACTGGGCAAGGCAATAACTCAACACACCTAAGTTTGGGGTGTTATGGCTGTGGGCTAAGGGACCCACAGCCGCTTTATTGAAACATCCAACATAAATACATCATGTAAAACTATTATATGATGTGGATGTACGAAATCTAGGCTTGTCCCAGCAAAGGTGCATGAGGGCGCGAAAACGTCAGATGATGTTGGAGACATCAAGACAACACAAGGAAGGCCTGGGGAGGAGGAGGGCAAAATTAAAGCTACAAGCTTATGTGAAGTCAGGATCAGAATGTGATCACGTGTTGTGTTACCCTAATGGGGGATCACTCAAATTGCTGTTACCCCAGTACTCAATACCAATCTCGCATGCATGGATACTCCAACTTAAAGATCTAAGGTTACAACAATTACATAATGCCTCTATATAGCTAATTCATTAATTCTACGTTATCGTAGAGAAAGCCTAAAGCTAAATCGTCTGACCGCGAGGTTTCATGGGATAAATATTGTTTCGTTTTGCGATTGCATATCGAAACAATGATGCCTCGCGGTCGGACGATAAAGCTTTAGGCTTTCTCTACGAAAACGTTAGATTGAATTAGCTATATAACGCTCAAAGAAATACAGTCAAGAGAAAACGTAAAAATATCATTTGCGAGCAAACATTCCATTTGTATCAAAAGTGAACTACAGCGTAAAATCATTATTTTGTTCTGTGCAACTTCAGTGAACTTTACTGACAGACGTTTAATATGTTTACAAGACGAGCAAAGACAATGCAAAGAATTTGAGTTCATTCAAAGACAAACTTACGGTCAAATAAATTCACGCCCGTAAACAAAGCTGCCGTTTTAGACAAGGCGCATTTTCGAAAAATCAGATACCTGGAGGCATTTTGGGGTAGAGGTTGGTAACATAACTATTCTAAACCTATTTTTCATGCTGAATGCGAATATGACTGTTACCAAGACGTATTCTGCAATCTTATACGTGTAAATGACGTCTTTTGTGAATTGCTACAGTCATTTCATACTAACGGCTTTTTCATGTAATTCCAAAAGTTCCCAAACTTAAAAACAATTACCATACCTGGAAAGAACACATCAAAATCAGTAAAACTGTGAAGTTTAAAGGATATCAGTTGAAAAATCAAGGAGATACAAATTTTCAAAAATCGAAATTTTGTATGAAAACACTTACAGTTATGCAAGAGATACCAACAAATTTCGATTTTTGAAAATTCGTATCTCCTTGATTTTTCAACTGATATCCTTCAAACTTCACAGTCTTACTGATGTTGCATTTGATATGCTCTTTCCAGCCATGGTAATTGTTTTTAAGTTTGGGAACTTTTGGAATTACATGAAAAAGCCGTTAGTATGAAATGACTGTAGCAATTCACAAATACGTCATTTACACGTATAAGATTGCAGAATACGTCTTGGTAACAGTCATATTCGGATTCAGCATGAAAAATTAGTTTAAAATAGTTATGTTACCAGCCTCTACCCCAAAATTCCTTGTGCACTTTTTGCGATCGACTTTTTCAGTTTTGCGCCTTGTCTAGTTCAAATGTCCCTCAAAACTTGAAATAAATTATCTTGAGCTTGATTTATCGTTGTTTTTCTCCAAACTTTTGTCTAAAAGAACTGTTGGACTAAATTTCCATTCAGTATCTCAGTGAAACTGTCACTGACAGCCGTGAACCCTCCTTAATTCGCTTTTCGCAACACGGCGTAATATTGAAATTCGTTTTTCCCTATAGAGCTATTCCTCAGTTTCATGACATCGTTGACTTTTGTTGTGAATAAGCTTATCTACATGAATTTTTACTAAATGAAGATTAAAATTGAACTGTCAAGACTAAAAAATCCTTCGATATAGGGCTGAGCTAGAAGAGCAAAAATTTTCATCAGAAATCAGAAGTCGCTTTATGATTGGAGGTATCGTTTTTCTTACACGCGTAATTCCATGTGCCGCTTGTCATTGGACGTATCATTTTTATATCATTTTTATATCAGTTTTCTCACACGTGAAAAAACAATACGTGCATGCATTCTAAAATTTACCAAATGGAATTTTAGTGAATAAATCTCGATATGTTTATAATAATTTATAATATATAATAGTAAGATTGGTGATTTGCAAAGCTTTGTGAAACACTAAAGGGGTGGAAGTACGGGCAACAAAATCATCAACATTTCGCGCAATATTGTTGCATTGCAAGTTGCAGAGCAAATGTTGCTCGTATTGCATACACCTCGTTCGCAACAAATTTTCCTTGTTGCACAAAGTAGAAGTGGCGGTAATACGAGGAAAGAGCAAATTGCAACGCAGCAGTGTTGCGTAAAATGTTGCACGATTTTGTGGTCCATATTTCCGCGCCTTAACATGCATGTCGATTTCTTTTTTCACAGTGGAGCTATAGTCATCTCAAAAAAAATTATTTTAAAACCTTATCATTAAAAATCAAACTGATCAATAATTTATCAATCTGTTGACAACTCTGCATGGCCAAGTTTACTCTACTAAGAAAGCCTTTGTAAAAAGAAACTATATAATTAAACTTACAACGAACCAAAGATAACATTTACGTTCCATTCCAAAGTACACCATTACAAATTAAAAGAGAGCGAGGATGACAAAGTTTTAAAATACATAACTTGATTGAAAAACATTAACTCTACCTACCGTCTTGGATGTCAAACGTCCCAACACGAATCCAGGTGTGTTTACAAGGAAACCGTCCAAGCTCAGAACAAGTTGACACAAGGCTGATCGTCGAACCGATACTTGGTAGTTGAAGTAAATGCAAAATGAGGCGCTCAAACACATCAAGGCACACTCCCATATGTCATCAGTATGAAGAGTTTGATATAACGTGGCGTTCAATGGTAGTTTTTACGGATATCCGCAATTAATTCTCTTGATCTTGCGTCTTGTAATCTCACAACTATCAGAGTTGAAGCCAAGATTACCAAACCTAGTGTCAAGCCTGAAACCATTTTGGACGGATGAACTTTAGTGATATGAAGATCAAGTCTTCTTTCGTAGGTATTACCCTTGGGAGAAAAGGGGGGAGTACACATTATAATGGACCTATATGGGGATGGTCCGCGCAAAAAAGTACCTTGTTTAGTTCGGGGGTATGGTGTTACAGTATGGGGGTACGTACAGTATGGTGGGACCTTCAATATGTACATGGTGAAATTGTATATGTTGTAGTTTAAATTTTTCCCACTAGTTTAAATTTTTCTGAGAGTTATGGTTGGTAATTTATTTATTTTATTTAGGTTAGTTTTAAATATTTAACTTGCAGAAAGTTTATATGAAGGTAAAACCGTGCCCTAAAATACATATGTATACTTTTATCGGAGAGTAAATATGAGCGGATTTTCTGTTGTCGGATGAATTGCCATCCTGCTCGACTAATTTTTCTACAGATTTTTATTCAGACCAATCATCATCTGATGGATACTTTGTCAAGACGGATAGTAAACCGCGGGGCGAAATGGAGAGTATTTGAGGACTCTTCGAAACGCTTTCCGAGAACTACCCCATCTCCTAGCACCCTCCCCCACCATGGAGGTATGCTCTCCTCCTGTTCTTTGGGTGGTACATTAAGTAATTAAGATTGACGACGTGTAATAAATTATGGAAGGCCTTCAAAAACATTTCTTACAATTTTCGTATTTACTTCTTTACTGTAGTTTGAAATTGTTATAATTTTTTCATGGGAATAACATAATTAACTTTCCCAGTTTGTCAAATCTCGCATATTTCTGTAAAACTCTCTAGTTTGACTTTGTTTTTAGACAGCATTTTTCTACTTTTATGGTAGTTATATAAATAGATACACTGTGGATGATGAACTGCAGCTGTGGGAGCAATATTGTTGAGAACTAACGAAAGTGTAATTGTTAAAAAATGTGGTTATCAGTTCTACAGAATTTCTATTACGATGTAATTAAAATTCAATGTTTCTGAACTTGTTTACGTAAACATCGCAGTCTTGTATTGTACTTCTAAACAATTGACGATCACGGCACTGGCACGCAATCAAATGACTCAAAAACAAAGATACAGTAGCGGATCCAGGATTTTTCCATGGGGGGCTCAGTTCAGCTTAAACCCAGCTGTGTAGAATACTCTATTCTTTGGTCGATGTTTGACAAAAAAATGGCTTATAAAACCTTCAAGGAGGGAGTTCCGTGGACCCCCTCGACCCCCCTGGATCCGCCACAGTGATACCAGTTGGCAAGGTGATTAAAATCACATAGATTGTTTTTATTATTCTCTAGTTTTAATTTTAATTGATTTGTTTATACTGACTCATCTTTTTTTAACAGGTTTTGTCTTTTAAAGCTGTATTTCAATGTTTTCTCACCTCGACCTATTAAAGAAATGCATGAGGTCGAGGGGAGAAAAAACTGAAATTGAAATATAGCTTTAAAAATCAAATTTATGAAAAAAGGAGATGAGTAAATAATGTAAACATCTATATTCTGAAAATAGGGTAAAAATGCATTTTTTTCTCAAATAGGGAATGAGTTTTATCAAGCGTGCCGCCCACCGAGGTACCCCACTCCCCGTCCCTCCCAGATTCACTTTTCATTTCCATTTACTCATGTCAGTTGGAAGTACTGTTTATACGCTCTCTTAGCTTTGTTGTCACGAACGAGTTTCCAATCTTCCACTAGCGCCAGGAGGGTAGATTCGCAGCTATGTGATTTTCTGTACACAATAATTCTAGGGTAGAGGAGTGGGTTGTATGTTCGTGTGATCTGCCCCGCTGAGGATAGCCTCGAAAACTTTACCTATAGATGGTAGTACTCAAGAGTACTGTAATAGATCTATAGTTCGTGGCCTCTTGTCTGTCGTCCTTCTTGAAAACGCAGTAGGCCAGACGCCGATACAATGATGGTATAAAGTGGACAGAGAAGGCGCGATTCCTAGTCTAGAAGCTAGTTTCATGACAGAAGGGGTGATGGAGGCCCAGCCTGCTGCTTTACCTGTTCTGATTCGTTTCAACTCAACTTCAACAGGATTGGTGTGTTTGAATTCAAAGGTCCAGCAATTTCCGTACTCTTAGCGCGAATGGCTATCATGCTACTGTGATGCGGAAAGTCGTCCTCAGTCGTAGCACAGGACCCCCTAATCAAACAGAATTTTTTTTAATAAAGGTAATAAAATGTACCTAAAACGTCGTTGTTTAGTCTTGTTATTTGCGCGTGCATGTGTAATATTCTACTTGGGCTTCCTGTGGAAAGAGCGCGTGCTCTGCTTTTTATAAATTAGTGTTGTCAAGGCAAATGGCGCACAAAAACATAAACGGTCTAGCTTGTTAGGCGCCCTCCAACATTTTCCTTTGACAGGAAACTTACACAGGATACCCACGAAGCTTGCGCACGGTGAAGCATCACAGGAAGCCCAATGCAAAAAGAATATCCCATATATGCGCGCGCGCAAAAGAGCTAAAACATTTATGAATGATTAGGGGGCCCTGTGGTCATAGCCTTATAACGTCTTTACCCCCTATTTCGTCTGCGACTGTAGAGAAGTAGTTTGCCAGTTCTTCAGCTACCTTACTTTGCTGATGTTCAATGATTCCGATATCGCTGTAATTAACATCGTCTTTGTTTTTCTTGCTCAAAAATAGTCTGAAAGTATTATAGAATTCTCTTTTGTTCAGCTCATCAGATTTTTTCATTTATGGCTCTTCGTCGTTCTTTGATTGCTATATTTCTCCACTTTCTCTTCTTTTCCCTTTTTTCTTCTGTCTTATTCTTGGCATATTTCTTTGCATATTTCCTTTTCTCTCAGTTCTCTCAATGTATATTTATTGGTTACAACGCCGACTTCCGAGATACACTTCGATTCACTTGCTACATACAAAAGCATCAAGACGAGGCTACGTGAATAAAGCTTAGTCATTTGTAACAAGAAAAAAGGTTTAAGGCGGTGTTACACGAGACGATTTTTAACGACGATTTTCAGCGCAACGGCGTTGCGTTAAAAATCTTTCTCGTGTAACATGACACTTGGAACGATTTTCCTTGCAATTTTCGCTTCGGCAACGCGTTGTAAGTTATCATTATTATCGTTATTATCATTCAATTAGTCAGAAACTCGCAACGCAAAATATTGCAAGTTGTTGCAACGTTGCGCGGAAAATCGTCGTTAACAATCGTCTCGTGTAACACCGCCTTTAAGCATGCACGTAGCCTTGTTCTAAATTCTTTGTATGGGGCAGGTGAAGCATATCTCGGAACTGGATGATTATGCGACCTCGACAAATTTGGCATCTAGGCCAAAACATATCTTTTGACTTCCGTCAAACAAACATGCATGTAACGGCCGGAATTTGTGAAATCTCAGCTTCCTACGCTCAGAAACAAAACAAACTTGAATTTCTTCACATAATATTCGAATTGTTTAGACTTTTAATACCAGTATGGGCTTGCTTCATAGAGAACGGCGAATTGTCGGAGATTTCAAATAATTGACGGTAGTCAAAACACTGAAAAAGCCTTTCAAGTACTGCCTACAGTGGAGGTCGCGTAATTATGAAAGGCGCTGTAATTCACACAAGCGCAAGGTCCACACAGGGACTCGGAAAGAGAGAGTACGTTTCTTAAAACAGTATTTCAATGAAGGGATACGCGATAGAGCAAGGATCAAAACGCTGCGGCATTTGCTAGAGAGCACGGAGACCTGGTATAGGTCAACAGGGGAAGTGAGCGAGGACAAAGGAAGAGTAGAAAGGGCGAGAATGCCTCATCTTTAGTTATGGCGTTTTCTCTTTTGCTACCAGTTGTCCTGAATACTATCGTTTACTAGTAAGATCCTCACAAGTTCAATATTGACAAGGCTTTCGTTGCAATCTACGTATTATACAATATCTTGTGTTTACCTTTACAAACATTCAAGTTTCCATCATATCATATATAATTATCATACGGCAAAATTCAAATTCGTCTTTTCCCAAATTAGCTTCAATCGACGCCAATTTACAATGAAACATTTTCGAAAAAATGGCAGAAATTGTACTTTTATTGAATTGGGGCTTCCCCCGTCCCTGAGCAATGCTTTCTAGTGGTTAGATTCGAAGGCGCTAGAGGGTGATTAGACAAAGAAACTCACATTGCTAGTGAGGACGAATTTAGATCGAAATTGCAAATTTGCAGCCAAATGTTTCATTAGAATTGGCGGAGATCGCAGCTTTTCACTTTCAAAAAAGTAGCGTTTACGTTATACAGCACTTCAGGGCAGATTCTGCCTTTGCAAACTAAAATTAGCCAGCAAAAGTAACAGAAAAGCACTAAATTTGTCCTTTTTTGCCCTAGATAATAGTAAGCAGTCGTTGCAAAACGCCTTCATAAAATTGGTGCTAATTTGTGAACGAACTTTAAAAACATTGCCCAGTTACAACACTAGTCACTTTTGCCGCAGCAATGTCGGGAAATCCTGCTTTCCCAGTCGCTGGTCATCAACTTTTAGCCTTTATAGCATCTAAAATAAAGAAATAAAAACGCTCAATTTCAAAAATTGTGCCTACCACAAGAGATTGTCAAACAGTCAGTAATACAGCCGAAATCATTGCATCGCCACCTGGAAGTCACACCAAGATCGGTTTAATTTTGTTCTTTTCTGCGATCTAACAATTAACTAAATTCATATTGGAGACGGGAAACTCGTCTGACAGAAAACTCGTCCTACTTTCCCGGCCAAAACGACGAGAAAGTTGGACGGATAATTCGTCTAATGATAAAAACCGTCCTAAATTCCCATAAGACGTGGAAATCGCGACGGGTTTTCTGTTTATAAAGATTTTTGTGCAACGAAATTCCGTCTGAGACGAGTTTCCCGTCTCTAATATGAATTCAACAAATAGGCAGGTCGCAGAAAATATCAAAATCAACACAACTTGGCGTAATTTCAGGTCGCTATGCAAAGATTTCGGCTGTAACAAATAGATTCCATTTCACCGTGCGTCTGTAATCTAATAGATGCACAGATGACGTCAAAATGAGGTGAAAACAAAAAAGTATGACGAATTCCAGTGGCCTGTTGCTCTTATCACATTAAAACGTTTTCCCATAACTGAGGTTAGCTATGCTGTTATGGGAAAACGTTCTATTTTGACGTCTACTGTGCAACTATTAGAGTGCAGACCTATGGAAAAATGGAATGTTGTTTTATATATTTAGTGAAATATTTCAACCAATAAAAGAGCGCGAGATTCTGTGACGTCATTTCTGCGTGTGTACTGTAATCACACAAGGTTTTCGACCAATCATAGTGCGTGTAATATACCAAGTATTACTTAATACATTGTAGCAGTGCAAATTTTCGATGGCAAATTTCTTAATAATAATGCTCGTGTGGATGAGAAATTTGACCAAACTTCCTATGACAAATGCATCTGTCATGAAACGCGCAAGTGTAGACAGGAAAAATCTGTTTGTCATAGAAAATTTGGTCGTGCAGAACGGCGTGGTCACTAAGCCTAGTTTTCACGAGCGAAGGAAGCACAAGCAACATACGCAGTCTCCGTAACGCACTGCTTATGTCTTTCTTTCACGAAATACAACACGGATGAAGCATAGGTTATTACATAAACGATTTTGTTTTAGTGATTTATTTTTCTCTCAGCATTCTCTACCCTGGGACTAGGGGTTTTAGGTACTAACTCTAGGGATTCTTTCTGATATTTTTTTGTTTGTCTTCCTAAAAAAATCAAAATATTAAACAAAAAAGATCAAGATCAACCCCGAGAGTGAGTCAAAATCCTTAGCTTCCAGGATAAGAATTCTCAAAAGCAACAGAAATACTACATTCTGTATTTTAACCAGAAAACACAGCAGTGGCGGATCCTGGGGGTGGGGGTCGAAGGGGTCCACGGAACCCCCCTTGAAGGTTTTAAGCCATTTTTTGTCAAACATCGACCAAACAATAGAGTATTATACATAGCTGGGTTTAAGAAACGGAACCCCCTTGGAAAAATCCTGGATCCGCCATTGCACAGAAGCACAAAAATATTTCAGAAATGTTTCAGATCGACCAATGTCAAATTTCATTGAAATAAGCAAAGCTGTATTATTTATTAAAAAGAATAATAATTTAAAAATCAGCCATTATTCACTGTAAACATCTAAAAATTGTCAATAATCTTTTTGTCATTATCAGAGTTTTTGCTTTCCGTAAGAGCATTTCCACTTGTTAGACTACTGTAGGTTATATAGATAACACAAACAGTGACAAGAAACAAAGCTAGTTTCACTGTCTTTCGAAGCTCTCTAGCGTGCATCTTTTCTTGTTTATCATCGCCACCTTCCCATCGACCTTCGGGAGTTAAACGTTCATCAGAATCATCTGTCTTTGTTTGGGATTCAAATGATTCCGAATCTTTTGCACTGTCTTTTGAAAACTGGAAAGCATCAAATATTCTCTGTGAATTTATCCCTGAAATAAATAAAGGGTTTTGATTCATAAAAAGCGTCTTTAAAACCAACAAAAACTTTCAAAATTACACTGTACAAACTTTTTTCACTTTAAAAACAAATAAGTCTCTAAAACATCTGAGAAAGTTACTGCGAAAGAAATACAATTTCTCTTCTTTTCTTTTAAATTAGTTATTTTCCTTTTCTTTATTTTATTTCAAATCTCTATTTCTTTCATTGGCCAAAGGGTTTTAATTATAGCCTATGAGCGGGCTAAAACAGTTTACAGTGAATAAATGACCGATATAATGATATATTTTTAAAATACTTAAAAAATACTTAAAATACTTAAAATACTTACAATACTTATTGACTGGGACCGAGGGAAACAGTATGTTTTGTGGTCCCGAGACCCATTGGCGGTCGAGGGACCACAAAACATACTGCTTTCCCGAGGTCCCAGTCAATAAGTGTTTTGTTATATACCAACTGTCAAAGAACAAAATAAAAAGCAAAACGTCGCTGCCTAAAGTTAAGTTTTTAATCAAAATTCACACAAAACTGACCTTTTTTCACAAAGTTTTTCGGAGAATCGTTGCAGCTCTTTTGTTGACATTCCTGGTTGGTTATCATCTTTTTCTCGGAATAAATGTTGTATATTGGTCTTAAAAGTTTGACAATAAACACGAGTTTTGCCTCATGAATGAATTTGTAAACTCGCGCTGCCGCCTTCAAAGCTCAATCAACTTCCGGTTTTGTTATTACCGGTCAGTAAAACTCACTGTTGCCCGCTGAGAGTTGATGCTGGGGAAACAGCAAAATCTGTTGACGTTCACGTGATGCGCTCTCGCCCAATCAGAGCACGGAAAAAATTCACTTTCACAGTTGGTATATAAAAAACAGTTTTGTCACATCCGAAAACTTGGAATAATTTTTACAAAATAATTTCATCTTCGAGACCAAGGAAATCAGGGAAAGCAGAACAGAGAGAGAAGTCTATATTTTCACACGATTTAGGATGCAGAGGTTTTAGTTGGACCTGCTAGCAGGTTCAAAATTAGCACACTCAGCCTCTTAATAAAGAAATCCATATTAATCTTAATACTATTTATTTGCCCTTAGATAATGTATGGTCCGGTATGTACTTGATAATACATTGTTATCTCTCTACTCACTTGAGCTATTTTTGTCTACTCCATTAACGGTGCCACTAACATCATCTTCTAGTTCAGCAAAGGCTAAAATAAGGGACTTCTGTTTGGAGTTTAAATATCTGTGACATTAGAATTGAGATAATTATGATAATATCACATCCTCCAAAAGAATGCACAAGAGTTGAATAGACTAGGCGCATTTTCGAAAAATCAGATGCCTGAGATACGAATTTTCAAAACACGAAATTTTGTATGAAAACACTTACAGTTATGCAAGAGATACAAACAAATTTCGATTTTTGAAAATTCGTATCTCCTTGATTTTTCAACTTATATCCTTTAAAGTTCACAGTTTTACTGAATTGATATGCTCTTTCCAGCTATGGTAATTATTTTTAAGTTTGGGAACTTTTGGAATTACATAAAAAAGCCGTTAGTATGAAATGACTGTAGCAATTCACAAAATACGTCATTTACACGTATAAGATTGCAGAATACGTCTTGGTAACAGTCATATTCGCATTCAGCACGAAAAAACAGTTTAGAATAGTTATGTTACCAGCGGCTCTACCCCAAAATGCCTTCTGCACTTTTTGCGATCGACTTTTTCAGTTTTGCGCCTAGTCTAGAAACTGGGTTGTATGAGGGTTGTTATAGAACAAGGCCGAATACTTCTACTACCAGAATGTTTCACTGTTCTTGTCGTTTAACCTCAGCCTTGTCAACGTGAAATATATATATTTTTAGAAATTGACTACAGCCCATGGTAATGTAAGGAATGCACACATCATCAAATAATTGAAACACTTTAAAATTCCACGGGCTGCATGTAGTCAAATTCTAAAGAATATATTACACACTGTTGAGGCTGAGGTTGAATGACGAGAACCGTGAAATAGTCTATTAGTACCAGTTGTTCTACTATTCACAAAAGGGAATAGAAACCTGAATAAGAAAGACAATTTGTACAGCACTCTGGTAGTTGTAGTAAAGCGATGTCATGGTGCAAATGTCCTATTGAAATTTGATCAATGTGCTACATAAAAAAATCACTCAAGCAACTTTGAATTGCAGTGTACCATTACTGAGGCTCCAATTGTACAAAAAAGAGTAGATGACATTGTCCAGTGGACATACTCAAAGGACAGCACGATGTGATGTCAGTCAATAAAGAACATATCACAGTCACTGACACATTAGAATCTCCACTTAATGCATTAAATTCAGGTAAGACATACTTAGGTATATGGATTTTAAAGTTCACAAAATGATCTCCTCTTCCTAAACCATCAACTCTAGGTATACCACGCCCACTAAGTCGCATTTGTTGGTGTGACTGGGTACCTGCAGGAATCTAAAAACAGTTACTAATCATTAGCTGACTAACATAAAATTTGGGTTCTCATAATGACATGGGATCGCAGGGGAAATGGGAGGTTGGTTTCATGATAAAAGTATCAGCATTCCTCTTCAAATAATCAGAAATACACCTTTAAGAGTATAATGTGTGAAGAACCTTCTCTGTGCTGGGATATCGATGACTTACCGTCAACTCTATATCACCTTGTATACCAAGTATTTTTATCTTTCCACCAAGAATAGCCTTAACAATCAAACACATAAAACATTTTAATTAATACAGACATCATTGTGCTGGTGTATTTTCTTTAATCCAAACTAAAACAGCTTACATTAGGAATAGATAAATTATGTACCTGTGTAAAACTAATAGTGGCAGTGGAATATATGTCTGAGCCTTGTCGTTCAAATATTTTACTAGGTGAAACCTGTATGAATAAAACAATTTTTTCATTGAAAAATAACACATTGACTGTATAAATGTAACTGATAAGTATACAGGCAGGTAGTTGGAATTGTTATTGATTTTTTACTTTTAGAACTGGTTTGCTGTACAAGTGAATCAAATGTATAAGGCTGCAATTAAACATGAAAACAAGTTGGTGCAAGTTTTGACATGCATCTCATTCAATCACTCGCTTGCATAGACTTGCAAGCACTTGTGTTGTCACCAAAAAAAAAAAATTTGATGAACCAAGTAATTCGTTCTTGTGCATAGATCCTAGACCAGCACTGGTGTGGTCACCACAGCAAATAGAAAAACCATGACTACACCTGTACATGTAAAAATGCTGTTTCCAAGGTTGCAGGTTCAGCACTGCACTAACTTATACTTACTCTTAAAGTAATATAGACATCTCCAGTCCCCATTGGTAGTCTGATAGTTTGGCCATCTTCAACACCTTTTGAAAAAAGAAAACAAGACATATAAAAAGTTGAGCACGTGCACTCAAAATGTCCTCAATTCATTAATCCTGAAATAACTTGTACATAAACTTTATAATGATCACCCATCTGGTAATAACTTGTACATGTTATTTCCAAACAAGAAAATACCCTGGAAATACTCTTAAATAAATGCTCAGATGGTAAATCCAGATCAATATTTTTTGTACCTGCAGGAACTGGGACAGTTATAGTTCTTGTTTCTGTAACATTTCCTTTTCCTCTACACTTTTTACAAGGTGTAGATATAATATAGCCCTGTCCTCCACAGCGGCGACATGTTGACCTCATATGAAAGAACCCAGTATTTACAGTCTCCTGCAAGAGATACATGGACATATAAATGCTATGTAATAGTACACTTCAAAGTAACAGCCCAGTCAAACAAGTGCATGGTAATCGTGAACAATCTGCACCGTACACTAAGTGGTCGGTAACTCGGTTCATCGACCACTTACCATTATCTTACCGTCACGTCACCGTTACCTTACCGTTACCTTACCGTCACCTTACCGTCACTTTACCGTTACCTTGCCATAACCTTACCGACCACATTCTACTGTTACCTTACCGTTATCTTACCGACCACTTATTGTTACCTTACCAACCACTTATCGATCACTTACCATTACCTTACCGACCACTTACCGACCACTTACCATACGGTGCAGATTGTTCATATTTACCCAAGTGCATAATCATATCCTCAACCAACAACAAACAGCCAACAAACCACTCATAGTTCACTCACAGTTGACCAACAGTCAGCAACATGGGATTTGATATATATTACTTTTATCCTCTCACTATCGGTGGCAAGTGTGGTGCAGTGGTTATGACCCTTGTGTTCACTTATGGGAGATTCAATTGTACCATCAACTATCAACTACATGTACTATCAAATGCCATTCACCCAAGGCCTAACAAATGAAAGGGAGGAAGATAAATGAACAATACATACAACGGAAATAATTCACTGGTTACCTGGCCTGTACCATTACAAGAATGACACTTGGAATGTGTGGTGCCTGGTTCTGCTTTTTTCCCATTACATCTATCACAAATTACTCTAGTTTTAACAGACATGTCTTTGTTACAGCCCTTTGCTGCTTCCATAAATGATAAATTCATTGAGTACTGAAAGAACAAATGATCACATTAGAGAATGGACACAGGAAAGTGATAATAAACAATTATTGGATGAAGTTGAGCATATATATTATTATAAATTATTATCAAGACCGAGGTCTGTGTTGTCTGCCAAAGCCCTAGGCTGAGGCAGATAATTCAGACCTGAGGTTTTGATAATTATTTTATGATCATGCAAAAGCCAAATTCTGCAATAATTGTTTTCTTATTTTGTATGAGAGATATACTAAATAAAAGAACAACTTTGTGTGTTCAAATGAAAACAAAAACTAAAACTTTTCAAAATGCTGGCCATTTTATCTTGTTAAGCTCTCTGAGCTTTTTCCACTCAGATAAATATTTTAGATCTTTTACACTTGTATTCTTGGTGTTTTGGTATTTGTTAAATTTGTTTCTTCAACAAGAAGATCTAAATCTTCTTAATTGATATAGAAGCAAAGTGTGCCACTATTTTATTTCAAAAACATCATTTTGCAACAATTCAAAAACTTCATTTTGCAACAATAATGAAGGCTGAGTTTGAATAAACTTGACAGTATACATAAATCCAATATAATCATACCACATATTGGAATTATCCTGTGAAGTTCACATGCTATCAAGAATTAGCTGTATGTTTGTGGCCAATAAGACTCAAGTAGATGTCAGAGTAAAATGTCTAATATAATAGTCTTAAATATTTCAAATTCAATTAGTTATTAATACTTGTGTGTGTATCTGCATATACTTTGTATGTTCCATCAGTCCTATATTGAATATTACTGCAGCAGGCATGAATACACCAGCTATTACTAGTCTACCTAATAGGTAGTTGAGTGCTGCCTGGAAAGTGGTGAACAGAAATTTTCATGAAAGATGTGTTCAATCAGATATCATGAAATAGAATTGAAGTGTCAAAATGAAACTTAAATGGCGTTGGTTCCACTCTAGTAAAATAGATACAACAAAAGCAAAGGAAATAGTGTAATATATATTTTGAAGTCGGTATTTTAGGGATTCATGAAAATCAAGTCAACATGGAACAGTCGAAAAATAGACATTATCAGTGTTAGAGTGTTTTCAAATAGATAGTAGACTAATAGACACCACAGAGCTTCTGTTTTATTTTGTGTGCATCTAATTATTACACAGTTAGATTTTGTTTGAAGTCAAATCACTGTATTGCATGCCACTTTGAGAATATGAATCATGACCGATTAAGTAATAAAACAATTCTATTTTTTATTAGTCTTTTAATGAAATTCATCAATCATAAAATATGTACTCTACTACAATTTATTATACTATCTTTCGAAGTAATAATTATGGTAAAGAGCAGCTTAAATAGTTCATCTTGTGCCTTTAAATTGCCTTGGACCAGTTTCGAGCACGTGGCCACGATCTGCGAAATGTCAAACATTCTATCGATTTTCCTAAATAAACTAGCTCTTTAAAATCAGCTAGTTTTATAATCATTGCCAACTCTAGCCGTTTGTGATTGTTTGAAAAATGGCTTTACTCAAAGTGCTAAATATTTTGAACTGTGTGTATCCGACACTGATCCTGAAGAATTATGTTTTGTAATTCAATATTGAAGGTCAACTAGCAGTGTTCGTCACACAACGCGCAGGATATAGACAAGAAACATTTGATATATCAGAGAAAGCGGTGTACTTTCGTGAAGCCGTCATGAGTTTAAGGGGAACCGTTCTGCTAACGTGGATACACCAGCTGTTTTGTGCTCGCAGCACTTCAGTTCACTTTCTATTAGAAATAGCTAGTTTACCTTAATGTATCTCTTCCTTCAAAGAGGGTCTATCACGCTTATATACCAATGGGCATGCAAAGCATTGTGGTTAAAAAATGAGGCATTATGGTAAAAAAGTAAAGTGCATTATGGGTAGAAATCGAGAATTTAGGTCCTTTCACGGATTAGGGTTGCTGCCTTGCTCGCTCGCTTCAGGCTCGCTCGCAGCGGCAGCAATTAATAATTATTAAATTATTATTTACTTGTTGTGCCTGTTGAAAGTCTTCAAAGTCACCAGTGGTTCTAAAACCGCTAAATGGTCCATCTCGTCCTCCAAAGAATGTTTTCAAGATCTCTTCTGCATCAAATCCTGCAGCTCCACCAAATGGATTCTGACCTGAGGCACCTGGGTCATTAAAACATAGCAATAGAGTGATATGACCGAGAAACTACAGAATATGTCAGTCCTGGACATTTAACACTAGATTTTACATGTAAACTTTGATAGGCAGCAAACTAAGACACCATGCAATGTGAGAATTGTACAGTCATCCGTACATGCATCATGGTATTGTTAACAAATCAAGTCACTGTTTCTATTACAGCTTGTCAATACCTGAAAAATCTGTCTGTCCATAACTGTCATATGCTCTTCTTTTACTGTCATCACTCAGGATCTAGAAAACACAGTAAATATTTAAAAGCATTTTTTATTTTTATTTTTTAAAAGACTTGAGTTTACAACACACTTTGCTTGGTACATTTAAACTGATGTAAATGATTGGACTTAAGAACAAATATTAAATTCATACTTGTACAATTTCTATTTAAAAGTCACATAATTCTGTGTAAATCCATTAACTAAAGGCTTATTTTAATCATGATGCCAATTCAATCATGTACCAAATTGCTAAATTAAATTTGAAAAAATAGCAGCAAAGTCCACATCTTCCACATCCTCAGGGCTGAGCAGATTTTCTACTGACATAATAATGAAAAATTTATCCATATCATGTGTCTCTTCTTAATACATTCAGACAATATCCAAAGATTTGCATTAGCATGGAAAATTGTTTCTTCTAGAAATCTCAAGAAATACAAGTTAATTGTTTGCAACACAATATTTCCAAAGCCAAAGCAATCACTGCAGGTGTTCCTAATGTATGTGCCCATGAATAGACACTAGTTTAGTCTGCCATCTTGTGTGTAGAACATATCAGACTTCATCCCTTTGCACAAAAACAATTCAAAACCTTAGTTTTTAGGTTATCATTATCTGCACAAATTAATAATGACAACAATTGTTCAAAAGGTCCATAAATTGAGAGCTTTAGATTTTTGCATAATTTGACATTTTTTCCATATCATCAGTGATTTTTTTGCATAATATGCCCTGAGATTTCTGCAAATTTTTTAATTTTTTTCCGTATCCAGACGCCCTTCTTGACCTATTAATTAAGCCAAGTAACAAATGTACATACATGTATGCTCACCTACTACAAAATAACCTACTAGTCATTAAGGCTGATTTAACAAATGCAATGCGAGGCAAGAACAAGACATGAGATGACATTATGTATATCACATTTGTTCCTTGCATGACTACCATGTTGACATTGCAATGCCAAATTCAAGATGGCATTTTGTTTAATATTTAATTGTGTCCTCTTCTAGACCTCCTCAATATCAGTGGTCATTTTGAACAAAGTTCATCAGGGTGCATGGCAACCTGTTTCATGTTGCTTCATGTAAACTTGCTATCTGGAAATCACTCTATTTACTCCGACCAACATAACTTACCTCATAAGCTTCGCTAATTTCCTGGAATTTTTTTGCTCCATTTTTATCTTTATTTGTGTCAGGATGGTATTTCTTAGCAAGCTATCAATATCAATTAGACCCATTAATATGCATTGGTATGAAACAGTAGAATAAATCCTAACACCATTGTGATTTATACAGTGGGTGCACAGTTGACAAGTTGAGTCCTACCTCAAAGTATGCTTTTTTGATTTCCTTCTGATCAGCATTTGGTGACACACCTAAAATTTTATAATAGTCTTTCCTTTTTAGATCATCTGAAATACAACAGTTAGAGAAGTTGTTTAATTAACAAAATCTTCCTCAGGGACCTTACACCAACCATGTAGTGTTTCTTGAACCCAGAATTTTTATTAACTAGTGGTTTAGAAAAGTTCTGGGCTGAGTGGGTTCAAATTCTGCTCAGACTAGAATTTTTCTAAATGACTAGTTAGTAAAAATTCTGGGTTTGAGTGACACTAGTTGGCATTACACCCATGTAAATCTAATTTGTGTGACTTTTGCATTAATAAAATTATGAAAAATTCTATGTGTATGTTATGTATGGCTTGTAAAACTTTGAGCTCAGGTTAGATACATACTAGTTATGGTCTCCAGTGGCATACCATGGAATATCCCACGAGTCACTTGCATTTTCTAGTATATACAAAGATGTATAATATACACAAGCCTTTTAAGGAGAGTGAGTATACAAAGAAAATACAAGTGACGAGTTGGATATCCACGCTATGCTATGAGAAACCACTATATAACTTGTCTATTTTATCCCACACCATAGAAAATACAGCCAATTACTGCAATGTCTCATGGGAAGAGACAGTTGAATAAACATAGGTTTTCACTGATGTCAATGAAAAACATTTAGTCTGTTTTAAAGTTAAGAAATAAAAAATGGTTTTCCATGTTTGATCCATGTAGCCTGGTCAAAATATGCATGATGTTGGGAGACCAAGAGAGCATAGGGAAAGCATGAGCTACATGTATACACCTGTAGGTGGGTGCTTTTCCAGCTTTTGAGTATTCTCTTAACATCACAAGTGTTTTGATCAGGCTGCACAAGTAATATAATTCCAGAACAGATTATAAGGTTTCCAATCCTTCAAATTATTCTCTTTGAAGTACCAAATACTAATATCTTGACATCATTCATTTCAAAGAGCAATCTTGAATTAAGAATTCAAATAAAAAACTGTTTTCTGTGTTTTATAGCCTGATCAAAACATGCACAATGTTGGGAGACCAAGAGAGCATCTAGGGAAAGCATGAACTATAGGCGAGTGCTTTTCTAGTGTTTGAGTGTCCTCCCATCATCACAAGTACTTAGAAATGGTAAAGATACATATAAATTGAATGGATAAGTGATAATTCCATGTTAAAAAACACAACAACAACCACTGCAGAAAAATCTGAGCCCCAGGTGGGAACCAAACCCACGACCTTCCGATTAACTAGACGGATGCTCTACCACTGAGCTACTGGAAACTCGTATGATTATCTGAGGGTTGAGTGTGAATACATAGCACTGAAATCCATCAGTCACGTGACTTGTACGTGACATGTACATGACGTGACATATGGTACACCATTCCACGGATATTCATTATTCTGACATTTAATAACTGATGGATTTCAGTATCTGGAAATCACTGGGGGGGGGGGGGGGGAGGGGGGGATTAAGAACTAAATTATTCTTTGAAGTATACAGTTAGGGGTGTACCATTAGAAATTGTGTGTGGGGCGAAGGGGGTAATTTTTTTTTTAATGAAGCTCAATGATTTTTTTTTCTACCTGTGTGTCTCTGCAGGAAATTGTTTTTTGGATTTGGCTTAGTATTTTGTGGGGTGATTTGGTCAGGTCTTGCAGGAATTTTTCAAGACAATTTTTCTGTGCAGGAAATGTTTTTGGGGAATTGTCGCCCCCCGTTCCCATGATTCCTAATGGTCCATCCTTTAGGGAAGAGGATGTGAGGATGTTGTAAAAAAAGGGTACAGCAAGTGGCTTTTGTCATGTGAACCGTTGGAATACAAGAAATATCACCAGGTGGACTTGAGATAGAGCAAAAAAATATTTGACAATCCAAGCTAGTTTGCAGTTTATAGTTATTAGTGTACACCTTGTACACGTACTGTCATACTACAGAGTGCACGTGGGGCGTGATTTAATCAGTAATTTTACTGATGCAAACACACGTTTTGACACAAAATCACAAATAAATCAATACCTGTGGTATGAATTCCTCGTGCTGAATTACCAGTAGCAGCTAAAGGTTTAAGAAATATTCCTAAAACAAAAGATAAGCTTAGTCAAAATCCCAGGCCTTAGGCAAATCGCACATCTATAAACTCGTAGAATGAAATATACAAACTTACGTTTATTCGACTTTCTTCCGACTGACCCTTGTACCACGTGCGCTGTGTTGCTTATTGTTTTAAAATACCTTGGCTTTTGAGCTGTAGCTCCAATCACAAGAGGCGAAGAACTCACAAAATATCGTAAAACCTTTTGGACATTTGCAACTCTGGCCGCCATGTTTTCTTGTGGATGCGACAACGCATGCTCATATATGGATATGACGCAATCTATGACGTTCCACAGGTAGCCCAGACTTAACTTGCTTTCGAGCCAGTTATGTAGCTCTACATTAGGGAGCATTCATTTTTTAGGAGGGGGGGGGGGGGGGGGGGGGGGGTGGGCTGGAGGAATTGCAGGAATCAAATACAAAAAAATGCAAGCCCCCACGGTAAGGAATTGAACTATATTGATGACCCACCCCACTTCCCAATATGAAAATAGGGTCCCTTGACCTAGTTTAACTTTCAGAAAAACATGACCCACCCCCTTTCATAGAGTAAATTTCTTTTGGTCCACCCCTCAATTCCTCCGGCCCACCCCCCCCCCCCCTTCTAAAAAATGAATGCTCCCTTAGATGCAACTAGTCAATTCTAATAGAAAGTGAAGTGCTGCGATTTAGATACCCTGGGTACCCAGTGTACGATTTAGAACACAAACATTATAAAGGTACAATGAGATATGTTACTCCCTTTTATCAAAGATATATGTAGTCTACAGGAGTTCACAATGGCTATTTTGAACTAGCCTGCCTACAGGCTCTCAAAGGGGAGGGGGAGGGGGGAGGGGGGAGGGGGGGAGGGGGAAAGAAGGGGAGGGGACTGGGGAGGAGGGGAGTCCCCTCCCCTTCTTTCCCCTTTCTCCTCCCCCACACCCCTCCCCATCCCCTTTGAGAGCCTGTAGGCAGGCTAATTTTGAACAAAGGGGATGGGGAGGGGGGAGGGGAAAGGGGAAAGAAGGGGAGGGGACTGGGAGTCCCTCAAGAGAAATCTGATTCGCGTTTCATATTACGTCTAGTAATCCGAACTAAAGTTGCTATACATGACGCATTCTTGTTTTTGTGCTTTTAGTGAATAAATTAGGTATCCATCCATGACGAGCTTTATTTAGTTGGTTGATAAGAAACAAAAGAAAACAATGGCTTTAATTACAATTAGTAGCAATAAGCTATTTCTACTTCACTGTTACTGTAAGCGGTACCAATAAAAAGGTGTGGCTATGACTGTGTTGTTGATATTGGATCGTATCCGTCTATTATTGTATCTCTTTAGCTGTAAAACAAGGTAAATAATTTTGATATTTTAGGGACTTGAAATATATAATTCCTATATATTTGTACTGGCAATATCAAGTTTTCGGGGTGTGGCAATACATATCAAACGAAAGGGCATAGTGTGAAAGAAAATAGTTATTTTCAATAATTTTGATTAAATCCATTAAAATAAAACTGGAAGTATGGAAAACAGGGTGGGGCACTATAGCTAATTAAGTAGAAGGAACAGTACTCGTAAAGAATTATTACATTTCATGGAACACCTTGTTAATGTAACAATCTCATTTAATTTCAAGTAAAAATTAATTCCACTGGTGTAAAACTGGAAGTATTGATTTTTTTTACATCAGAATCTAGTCAGCGTGTTGTCTTCTATCATTGTGCCAATGTTCATTCTTGTAGCAAAAAACTCAACAATTCTGCACGATATTCCTGCACTAAAAGAACTCGAGAGCGTGTTATATCGGGTCTAAAGATCACCAAATTAAGTGGATGCTTTTGAAAACGCTGTTCGTGCGTCTTCGTGTGGACACCCGAAAACACATACTTTCGACGTCATAACACTATACACCAATTTCCAGTCATCGGTTGAGTGGTCACACAAAGCATCCAAGCGAGGCTTCAGGGTACAAATTGGAATAATCCTTTGTGTGTACCCTGGAGCCTCGCTTCAATGCTTTGTGTGTGACCACTCCAGGTGAACGGTGAACACGGCGTGCAAAGCATTATTGGACAAAATGAACGGCCCTGGTCCCCAGGTCCCTTGATGAACAAGCAAAATATCAGAAAAATTATTTCTGAAAGCTTTTAATCACATAAATTAGCAAAAGAGTTTGAAAGAAGTCTCCCTTTAATTTTTGACTGTTCCTGTCGCTTTGCCATCGTTTTATCAGCGATCAAAACTGTGTCACGCAATACCGTCACGATATGTTGAAGGAGCAAGAACTTATCATTCTGCGAAAATATTTCACTCCTAAAGTTAATAAGCGAATATATGTTTATGCATTTAAGAAAGATTTAGCCTAAAATATGAAAATAACCTGTTGGTATCGTCATTTTAACGCTCAGTGTTTTGGCTGTTTTCTTTCTTATCAAACAATACGTGATTTTGATAGTTGACCGAGGCGAGCGTGTTGATAGTGCGAGTCTCCCAAAGGAAATCGGTTTACAAACAGAATATCGTGCTTAACAGCACAGTAAATAAGGGCTATGATTTTAAAAATGAGTTTTTTCGATATGGAAGTATACTTGAGGGTTTTGGCGAGTCTACAACTGCATGAATTTGCTTTTATATTTATCAACTGAACGGAATAATTAACTTAAGTACAGTACACAATGCCAAATAAAAAGTTTATCATAAAAACTTACAAACATTTGTACAACAATAACTTACACGTTAGACTCAGGAAGAAGACTAAATTTACAGTTGTTCACCACATATCTTTATTGGACAACAATTTATTATAAACTCCAGTTGCAAAATGGCGGATTCTCATACTCGTCGACCGTGAAGTAAGTAGCCTGGGGACGAGGGCCGTTCGCAAAAATACTGAACGCGCTCTGATTGGTTGAAAATAAAATCTCCGTTCACCTGGCTGAGCCGATGTATGGAAAATTTGAATTCATTGCTTCGTTCAATGAAAAGGAAAAATATTCGTTTTCAAACGAAAACGTATTGATGTGGACGGCTCTAAATAAAACAACTCGAAAGCGCTTCGTGTGCGCATGGACGCAAATAATTCTATTTATATGCGTTTTCAAATGAAAGCGCATACATGTAGATGGGGTCTTCGTATCGTGGCGTACTTGTTTGTTCTCATCACATTTTGACGTCGTCTTGCCGGTATCAATAGAGTGATTTAGCAAGTCCTCACATGTCCTGCCAAGATGAATTGGAAACAGCTAGCGCTTGTACCACTCGTGAATCTGGTCGCACGGCCCTCTACCTCCAATTTGAAAGTGTGTACAGGAATCTCAATAAATTTCATCACATAACATCATTTTCACGAATTGAACCGATGTTAACTAATATGCACCAGTGGACATTTTAATTTACCATTTATTTACCATTACATTTACCATTGATTTAATTAATATGCACCAGTGGACTTTTTAATTTACCAGTGTTACAACTGGTAACAATGAGAGCCCTCTACCTCCAAGTTCAGTGTGGTCAATCAATCAATCAATCAATCAATCAATCAATCAATCAATCACTCACTCACTCACTCAATCAATCAATCAATCAATCAATCAATCAATCAATCAATCAATCAATCAATCAATCAATCAATCAATCAATTAACTTTATTTATCCACGGTAGACGACTCAGATGTACTGATTTTCAGGCGTACCTTGCCTAAAAAAATTACAATTTCAATTTCAGGTCACACAAGAATCCCAATTACAAAATTTTCCTAATTTTTCTTCATCCTAGAGTTTTCACATCACAACGTGTGAATTCTTGAAATAGATCTTATAGTCATATCAAAACAAAAGCGCAAGAAATCTGATATCAAGAGTTCGTGCAGGGTACCGTACTTTGTGAAATCAATTTCTCATGGTCTTTGTTGGCTACAAAGGAAATATCATTACAGTCGTTTTATGGAACCTTGAATTTATTGTTTCTAGCTTTGAAAAAGCAGCTTCACTGCAGAATATTTCCAATTCTGGCATTAAGGTGCGTCCAAGATTTTCGACCATTTTCAGTGTTTTATAAACATTATAAAAATTGTTTATACTCTTCAACGGCTTGTCCTGTGGGCGATCGGTTTAGCATTTTATTAGGTAGACATTAAGTCACATTTTCGTTGTCATTTGAGGTTCGTGGTTGTTATTTTCAGAGTACAAAGGGTGCCTAAAGATTCACAATTTCAGAGCACGATGACGATTTCAGAGCACTTTTAGGGTACACTTTTGGCAGCCAGTCGTCCTTGCATTTCTCCTCCGACGATTTTTGTGAAACTCGCTGAACTTGAAGATTGATTAATCGTAGTTCGATTCCCTGTGTTTCATCCATTTATACCAACAAAAATGTTTGAATTAGAGTGGATCGTTTCTAAACAGTGGGGTCAGGTTTTGTTGAAATTACTCCCAAAATATTTCTCTTCAACAAAATTGCTTAAGGCCAATTTGTAGCTGGATAATTGGAGTAAAAGGTCTTAAAAGGTTATTGAAATTGAACGCCATTCTAAAAAGTTGTGACCAAAAGTTTGTGGAGGCCAAATTCCTCCTGAATTTCTAATGAGTCACCATCGAATTAACTGGTAAGCTCCACCCCCAGTTTGTTTGTTAGCTTGTTTGTTTTACCTTTATTTTGTATTTTTATATCTTAATCTGCTTTACGATTAATAGGTAATATGTAAATCAAACTACTCTTTGGGAAGCCTGTAGTAAATTCACCAAAAGAACCACAATGTTATAGTGCCCCTAACCCCTAAATTGAAATTTTGATAATCGTTTCTTCATGAATTAATGGAAAAGCCTTATGGTTAAACATTTCAGGATAAAATCATCTCCTTTCTGAGGATTAAGCATTTGAAATCTGAAAATGCAAATAAGATGACGTAGAAAAGGGACTACTTAAATATACAAAAACACTAGAGAAGAATTTTTTGCTACTTTTTCATTTGCAAAACATTTTCATTGTTAAAGTACAAAGTTTGCTAAATGTGTTTGCCACCTGATTCAAACACACTTGTTTCAAAATTGGAGACAAAATCATGCAAATTCCTTTTTTACGTCATCTCATTTTCATTTCCCAACTTTAAATGCTTAATGCTCCGAAAGGAGACGATTTTATCACTATAAAACATTTCCGTTCATGAAGAAACGATTCTCAGAATTTCAATTTAGGGGCTAGGGGCACTTTAAAAAGCAAAACTCTGCAGGTGCAAATACAGTTGTAATCCTAGTGAAATTTGACCAACAGAACCATTTATTGCAAATTACAAGTAATATTCACTGGCCATGTGACAACTGGACAACCCTCTTTTTCAGAGCTAAAACGTTTGAAAAATGACATCAATCGACCGTGCTTCGTTCTCTGCCGGAGTGCAGATTCTAGCCAATCAGAGCATGCGTATCGAAATGGCTATACAATATTAAAGAATAATTTAGATTTTAGGCTTTCAGTGACGTCATCACGTAAAAACCGAGAATTAATCAATAAGGTCACAAATGAAATAGATTGGTGGTTTTTGCTATATTTGGCTATTTAAAGTACTCGAGATAAAATAATTCTAGAGAAGGGTAAATTCAATCAAATCGCATTTATTTTGGAGAACCTTCGAGGTTGCAGATAGCATTTTAACATTTCAAATAAAAATGCGAACATGTTCAATACCTGTCAAACCCTTGAGATTTGACAGGTGTTGACCAATTAACAAATTTGTTCCTTAGTGTGCTATTTAATAATCAGCTTCTTTTCATTTGCCGCTTTAAAGGAGGCTGTAAAGATGACGAGAAGTAAGATTGCTCTATATATACTAATTACCGTGGTGATTTTCTCATATCATTTCGTGGCAACCAAAGGTAAACTTGTGTGATTGGTAAATATTCCCCTATTTATAGCTGCCGTTACTACTAATTGTCTTAATCAAGATGAACGACATAACCAATTGTGATTTCATTAAGGAAAGACACGACGTTCGTGTGCAACTCACGTACTAGCAAATTGAACTGAACTTCAGGACAACCCGGATTAATATTATTTAGATTAATGGTGCGTTTGTACGTAGGATTCATTATCAGGAATAAATAAGATCAACTACGTTTTTCTTTATAATTTTATGCCAAGCTTTCGGACAAATTGTCCATCTTCAGGGCAATGATGGAATGATGTTACATGCGCGAGATATTTGTATGTTACAAAACAACAGATTAACGGTAATAACACCACAATATTAGCATAAGAATCGCGATGGGCACAGAGAAAGTGGCTGGAAGCTTGGCTGATGTCTAAGAACAAGAACTCTCTAAGCAACAGAGACAATGGGAGAATAATACATTGAATTGTAAGTGCCCAAGAAGAGAGCTTTGGGGCACACCAACGGAGATCATACTGAAACTAGAAGACGCTCCAATTCTCCTTTATCAGAACATGTTGTTCCAAACTCACTTTCGTAAAGCGCACACCAGTGTCCCCAAACATCATCAGCATTGTCATAACGATACGCTGTTCCCCAAGGAACCTTTTTCAAAAGGTACTTGGCATGATCAAAATTCTTTATCTTCTAATACATATTCAATGAGTCGTGGTTTTGGTCGTGCTATTTTGTTCTTCCTAACAATATAGACAATTAAAAGTCCTGGTCACTTACTCCCAAAGGTATAACGTGCCCGATGTAGCATATAACGTTCCTGATGGATTGTTAACACCACTGACATCAATTAGAGTCATTGCCATGCCTTTAACACTCGTAGGCTTAGAAATATTGTTAACAAAGCAAACGATGGCAAAATCAACCAAATATTTGTTAGGAACACACGGCCCTCTTCACTCTTGTCGTACATTTACATATTGACATCGCCCAAAAGAAGTAGGCCCTTTCTTGTATTGTACATTATATCAGTAGCGGAAGGTAGGGCAGCCAGAAAATCGGTTTTATTAAACATTGTCCTGGCAATCTACAGGAAGCACACACATAAGATATCGGCTATTGTTGTCTCCCTTTACATCCACTGATTTTGAAAGGGATGACCAATGTTTGTGCAAATAGCTATATATATGCGAACTTTCATGGTCCGTATAAATTGTTTATCAAGGCCTAAATATGCATGTAAATACTGTGTATATCGTTTTGCTCGGCTAGTGATCAGTTTTAATTAACCCGCGAAAAAAAGATGACCAATTAGTGATACTAGAAATGTGTTTAGAGTCTACCATTACTGAGTTTGTAAAACTCTAAGAAGTTTTGACACTGGAAATATTGAGATTATCGCTAACCTTGCCTTCGTTAATAGATAACTCAGTTACCCTTAATTTTGTTGGAGACATCAACTTAGGAGGACCTATCCAATATCAACATATTCACGAGAAATGCTCTTACAACAAAACATTTGAACTTGTATCCGAATTCCTAAGAGAATCAGACCTCACCATTGGTAATCTAGAAGCTCCTTTTGCTACAAAGGATATGGACAAAGACGAACAAGTTCGATTAAAGCCTAGATTAAGAGCCGATACTGACAGTGCTGAAGCTTTAAGGTACGTATAAAATGAAACTTTTAAAACCATAACATCATGAATGGTTCACTATATACACCTATTTCAAAAAACGTTAAGTTGACGTTGGTCAATATATAATTTGAAACGGACAACCTGCAACGAAAATATAAGCTACGCTTTCTGTCGACACAGAAACAATGTAAATTCCATTTAAAAGTTACAGTAAAAACCCGCATATAAGAACCAGTGGATTAAGAACCACTAGGCTAAAATTTGCTTTTTAAGCATCTGTTAAATAAGAATCACTTTAGCCTAAGAAATTAGACTCTTATAAAAAAGGTTTCAACACTGGTTTGCATTTATATGTACTTCTTTTTGTTTGTTTTGGTGGAAAAAATAATTCAATTGTTTGATACAGAAACTGTATGACACATAGAATGTACTATACAGGACAGACTGTTATTATAGTACAAACTATTAGTTTACTGAAGCAGTATCTTTCTTTATTATTAAAAAAGTACTATATGTTGTTTTCATTGATAAGAATTTAAAAGACCCTTGTACTTGGTATGTATATGCCTATATTAAATGATATAAAACACCATATACAATGGAAATGTCTTTCACCCTTGTATATAACACAAGTTAAGAAACCACCTTAGGCCTAATTCTCACTAAATACCAATTACATAAGAACCACTTTAGCCTAACCTCGAAAAAACAGTGTTTCTTATATGCGGGTTTTTACTGTAGTAAATATTGATTTTAATCTATTGAATGACCATTTTTTGCATGTCAACAAAATGTAGGTTTAGTCTGGTATAGGGTGTACAATTCTTAGGTTAGTCTGGGGTAGGGTATGAAAAATCGAAATTTTAGGTCTGGGATAGGGTCAGGGTTTGAGGGTTTGAGGTCCTGGCGGCACACCCTTACCAAGTTGGGGTGGTAGTGCCTCCCCCCCCCCCCCCCCCCGGGGGGGATGGTTTCCTGACTAAAATACGGAAAAAACCCCGCAACTATAACTCAAAGATTTGATGATTATCACAGCAAACAACGTCGCTTGGCTTTGTATATTGATTTTAAAGTTTGCAGCTACGGTACCGGGCCTCGGATGTAATATTTAAGATCTCCGACAGTCAATACAACAACAACAACAACAACAACAACAACAACAACAACAACTTTATTGGCACACACACATTTACAAAATTACAGAAATAATAGCTTAGAATTTGTATGATAATGAAATTCGGGAGAAAGATGCGGCATTATATTTGAATATAGTTTAGTGCCTAGGGGCTAAGTTAACATGACGTTTTCTAGTTAGCCCCTAGTTGAGTTAAGTTATACAAAATCTGTTTAAATAACATTGAAAAGGGTTAAAGTTGATAACACCTTATGTCAAAATAGAAAAAGGTGAGTAGTCTGAGTAAGATAAAAAGGATGAAACATTACAAGTCAAGTCAGTTAGTTTTAATTTGATTAGATAAAAGAAACATTTTTACTTTTTTTGGAACAAATTTATTTAACAATTTAATGGCCTGGGGAAGTTTTTTCCAAATTTGAGTTGTAATGAAAGAGATAGTTTTTTGACCTAAATTAGTCCTTGAAGAAGGAATTTGAAGATTTGCCTGAGATGAATATCTAGTGTTGTAGGAATGAACGCTACTAGTAAAGCGGAACCAATCATCAAAATTTGCAGGTAGCTGACCTAATTTCCATTGAAAGAAAAACTTGATAATGCTAAGCTGGAAGACATTTTCAACTGTTAGGAGATCCAGCAGGTTGAGCAACGGTAGAGAACTGTCTGTTTCTTTTCCATAAAGTTTAGCAAAAAAGATTAATCTGATCACATGATTTTGCTTAACTTGCAGTTTTTGAAGATGACATTTATAAGAACTTCCCCAAGACACAATTGCATAAGATAAATATAGATAGATCAAAGCGTAATATATTTCTTTAAGTTGCTGCAATGATAGAAAGTGGCGGAGTTTGGATATGATGCCAGTATTTTTTGCAATTCGAGAGCAGGTGAAAGAGATATGCTTGTTCCACGAGAGGGAACTGTCGATGAAGACACCCAAATATTTTATAAACGTTTTTCTTTCTATTCTATGAATTACGCTGTCTTTTCCTTCGAAACTGATATTTATATTGATATCTCTTTTCTGAGTAGATTTTATAATCATGAAGTTAGTCTTTTTATAGTTTATTGAAAGTTTATTAATATCACACCAAATCTTAATTTTGGGCAGTTCTTGGTTGACTAATTTTTGAAGTTCAGTACCTTTGTTTGAAGAGACAAAAATATTCGTATCGTCAGCGAAAATTCTGAATTTAAGTAGTGACGAGCAATTTGGAAGGTCATTGATGTACAATATGTTTTTAAATAGGTTTACTGGATTGCATAGCTTACTTTAACATCAATTTTAACGCCGCTCGTTTGACTTCAAACCTGTCTTACTCGATAGAGTTGGTTTCTATCCATCCATCCTGCGAGTGGAAGTGAGGGAGGAGATCGAATGGAGCATGTTTCCTAAATGTTTTATATACCCTTTCAATCTCCAATTACCATATCGGACTGAGCACCTCCAGGTCCAGATCTGATTTGAGCCTTCTAAATTTGTATAGATTTGCTGGATTTGATATAGTGACTTTGGCCAACAATCATTTGAATGACTTCCGTACGAGATCTGTTGATTCCGATCTTCAAGTTCTAAAGCAAATAGGAGTTAAAGCCTTTGGTTATACGTATGGTACAATAGATGAGAATCGACCACAGGTAAGTTCATATATTCTAATTCTAAATGCAGCAGCGTTTGATACTTGTCTTCTGTATAGAGAAAGGAGAGTATATAACCTGAACTACGAGACTGAAATACACTTCAGACACTAGACGTAACGCCCGTTCATTTGGGAACTATTTTTAGAAAGGCTTTTCCATGGCTACCGCGAGCGATACGCGCGCATTGAGCTCTCAAACCCAAGAAGACAGGAATAAGCCAGTCTAAAAATATCATTATATTGAGTTTTTATCGACGAATTTTTCTATAAATCATCATATAGATAGTTTTTGTAATGGAAACATGAAATCAATAAAGAAAACGGGGGGTAACGGTGTTCTCAGTTTTGGTGCTATGATAGCTCAAAAAGAGTGAAATTTCGCCATTTCTAACGAATCGAAAACAACCCTAAGGGTAGAGTTTGACCTCTAGCACCTGTAAGTGTTCGCAAATATGCAAACTGAAGGCTTTCAGACATGCTCAAGTGAACAATGTATCATGAAATTAAAGTAATATGCCTTCACTTATGTATAGGTAACTGAGCTAAATATTCGTATTTGAAAGATGAAAATCATTTGTACTTACGCGCGAATCGGACATTCATTTTGACGATTTTTCTCTTACTTTTTTGATATGTCAAAAGTTTTGATAAAAATACACCGAAAAAGTAAAAAATGAGGATAGATCGCGGTGCTTACGTGGTGTCCACCATATTGAAATATTTTAGAACACAGGAAGCCCGATCAAATTCGATATCAGCGCGCGCGTGCAAAACCTGCGCAAACGTTATGCGCACGAATGCGCGACCGCATTACATTAACAATCATTCTCTGACCTGAACTGGCGGTGAATAGTGCTTGAAGATTTACCGAGACGCGAAGCGGTATATATATTTTTTCTTTTGTATCTTTTTTTTTCTTTTGAAAACGTTTTTTCTTCTTCACTAGCTTCTTCTTTCTTTTCCTTTTCTTCTTTCTTTTCCTTTTTTCTTTTTTATTATGTTTATAGTGTCCCCATGAGTTAGTTTTATAACTAAATACCCTGACACTGAAATACAGTTTATGTATGCGTGTATGTATGTATGTATGTTCCATTATCTGGCTGACGAAGGAGTCCTAACAGGAATGCGAGTGGAGCCTGATACATTTCCTGGTTATTCTCTGCTGGTATAGACAATATATCTTTTGCTTTACATACTAGGATCCTTTGATTGTCACCGTTAAAGGCATAAAGATAGGTTTTCTTGGCTATTGTGATGTTTTTTTCAAGGACTTTTTTGATGAAAAGAAACTCTTCTGGGTTTGTCTTCGACGTCGGGGCAATTTGACGGCAGGTCCGGCAATCTACAGTGACCAAGCAGCCACAAGGGATGTAAAGGAATTGAAGGTAAATTGTTGGTTCTAATGGAGACTGTTTATACTCCGTTCACAATAACAAATTGAAGTTTAACTTAAGAATGTTAAGAAAGAGTCAGTGTTCACACCGGTGTGCACTAAACATGGTAAACCCCGTTTAGTAAAGATATCTTAGCCAGGTAGTTTGAATTTGGTCTACCCAAGATGGCTGGTAAGCGTAATAGACAAATGAGAACTGAAAACCTAAACCTGGTTAAATTAAATTGGCGCAAGAAAAATTGTGCCTATAAATATATCAATGATATGTAGCACTTTTATTGCGCAAATATCCATGAAATATGATCAAATGCACTTGATATCATAATACACACACTCTTTAATTCACTAATTATTGTAAACAACCATGCAACTCTCAACCCACCAGTTTGTTTTTGATGGCTGAAGGAAAACCGAAGGACCCGGAGAAAAAAACATCGAAGCGTGGAAGAGAACAACAACCTCTTGTACTTGCATGAAATGTCCCGTCCGGGAATCAAACCAGGGACAAAAGAATTGAGAGGCGAGTGGTCTAACCACATTCACTCGGCCACCCTTGATCCCTTATTAATTTCAGTGGTCTAAAAAACAACCTTATGCTATTCTCTCTTATAGAAAAAAGTCGACGTTATAGCTGTTTTTATGCACTGGGGTAACGAAGGTGAAAAGACGCCCAGTGAGGCACAAGCGGAGCATTTTCTTCACTTGAGAAAGTTGGGAGTGCGCTTGATCATTGGTTGTCATCCACATCGTCTGCAAGGTCACATCGTTGACAACAAAACCTTTGTTGCTTTTAGCTTGGGAAACTTTCTGTTTGGTCCATCTAGCGGATTCAGGACTAATGTAATTTATATAGAGATGGCATGCAATGAAACTTTTAACTTTAAGTCGAGGGTGGTGAAGAGGGATACCGATCACGGATCACGAGCCTTTCATTCGTAATTTCATGAATCACGGAGTCATAGGCCATATGCACTAATAGGTCACGTGACCTTGTCTACCCTAAATCAAGCAGCACCATCAAAATGAACTCCAATAAAAGAAAGAGCCCCTCGATATTAGTAAAAGTGCAAAGTTTCTATTTATAAGATGAATAAGAGAGAAAAGGACAGCAAATTTAAGATTACACATTTTTTCGTTCGGAAAAGCGCGTTGGATGGCACGAGCTTGCACGTTTGCATGTTTCAGCTCATAAGATGTAATACAGGAGAAATGACAGTAAATTTAAGATGGGATATTTTCTTAAAATTCGTTTGGAAAAACGCATTGGATGGCAAGCTCGTGCCATCCAACGCGCTTTTCTGAACGAATCTTAAGAAAATATCTCATCCTAAATTTGCTGTCCTTTTCTCTCTTATTCATCTTATAAGCCGAAGCTTTGCACTTTTACTAATATCGAGGTGCTCTTTCTTTTTTTGGAGTTCATTTTGATGGTGCTGCTTGATTTAGGGGCGACAGGGTCACGTGACGCCTATTAAAAGCCATTTCACGAATCACGGTTTTAGAATTCATGACATCACTGCTCACATCGTAAATGCGTAATAATAATAATAGTAAACATTATAAGCTTTGAATTTCTTAGGCACATCTCGTGGAATTGCATTGAAAGCTTCTATACGACTTGTACAACGTTTCGTCTAGGTTTTTAAAATTTTCCCGTCATATAACAGAAATCTCACTGAAACGCCGGAACTTCTTTCTCGATCGGCGCTAAATGCAAGAGCAAAATTGGGCATTATAGTAAATCTTTCACATTTCATCGGTACGTTTGGTAGCTTTATGATCACGAATCAACTACAAATCCTGGATGACAGGCAAATGTTCACGCTTTTCACGAATGACGAGCAGAATTTAGGCTGAATCACAGACCATCGATGACCTCTTCACATACCCTGATATATCGACTGAATGGGGGTGGGGGGGGGGGGGGGATTTGGTGATCTCGCGATCGCTTATTTTTGACAACTCAGTAGGGACCGTTCACTTTTTATAAGCAGGAGGTGGGGGCGGGGGGAGGGGGAGGGGCTGGGTGGATTTGGTAAAAAGTCACTCAAACATTCCATGACCCCTACGAATATGTGAATTTTTTTTTTCATGTGGCCCCTCCTTGACAGCAGTTTTAATTTGTAATGACCCCCCTTCCTCAATAAAAAGATCATCATGATTAGAAATAGAATTTGGTAAACAATCGAATGGGATATTTTTCTATATACCATAAAAATCTAAAGTATGTTTAGTTATCATTAGGACCACTGTTTCTGTGCATCTGTACAAATGCGAGCCTTTATAGCAGCTCGGTTTTCTGAGCTAATAGTTTATCTAGAGATTATGGAAAGGGGAATGCGTTGGACATTGCTTTTAGTCAAATATTGCTCCTGTTAATATAAAATTACATAACTAGCGATGTTTAATATTTCTCTACCAATGTCTGTCAAAACTAAAATCACGATCTGTTAATTGGACATATGTATTCAAAACTATTTCTTCCTATTACTAGGAGATATCTCTATTGTGTGCCAGTATTAGGGTAATGTATTTAAGCGTTTTGAAAATGCGAGTGCGGAGCGCGCGCGAGCCGCTCGGTAAAATGGAGTTGTTGATGTTCGCAGCGACTACTTCCCAGTGAATATGAGTTGGTCTTGCAATGTAAGCCACTCCACAAGTAAAGATTCGGAGTGCTACACTTACAAATGATTGCTTTGAATCTTAGATTTCGAATAAAATAATATCTATTTAGCTCTTGCAAGCGCGAAGCGTGAGCCGCTCGGCAAAAGTTGTTGCCGCAAAGGAGTTCACTGTAGAGGCTATTTTGAACAAGATGAATACCTTTTCTGTAAATTCTGCCCATTTAGAGCCTGCCAATGTCTGTGTTTTCTGTACAAAAACATTTTGTGCCATCTTGCAATATCTATAGCAATTTTAAAACTTTAAGGTGAGACCCTCTTTACACTCAACTATATTTCAGATGGTCCCCCTGCAACGGCACAGACAGACAGACAGAAGTTTTTATTTGGTGACTTATATAACTATTACATATCAATATTTTTCCAAATAAGTGTGGTGTTAACTTTAGATATAAAAGTATGGCTATAACTAAATATTAAATGAAGATGAAGATGAACAATTTTTTTAGGTGCCTCCCCCACCTAAATCCCCCCCCCCCCCCTTCCCTCAATGCTCATTAAAAAATGAACAGTCCCCTACAGTACTAAAAGTGTTTACATTAATATTTTTTCTTTAATTTTAATTTTTCTATTCATTCGAAAGCTATTTTATTACAACCGGAACCCTCCAGCCAGAATCTTCTCAAAGTTCATCAGCTATGTCACAACATCTGGAAACCCGGAATTACGTTCACGTATTCTTCGTGTACAAATCAACAAGTAAGTATATACATTTGGGTTAGAAACTATTACGCATTCTAGAAAGAGTCGTTCTCTCGTGGTCAAAACTCAAGGGAAGGGAGAGGGGTTATTCGGACCGTGGTGGACTAAATTACTAGAGAGAGAGAGAGAGAGAGAGAGAATGAATAAATGAATGAATGAATCACCTATATTTAGTCACGGTAGTTCCATCAACTTTAAAAAATTGCTTTCCATGGAAGCTGTGGATCAAACATGGTTAAAATCAAAACTAATTTACAATATTTAAAATATACAAACTGTTCTATTTACAGGAGTTAGATAGTTTCGTTTTGAATTCAGTAAATGATTGTGAGGATCTAACACAAAGTGGCAAACTATTCCAAATTTTGGCACCCTCATATCTAAAGCTTCTTTTGAGAGAGTCTGTCATTGCCTTAGGGAGAGTTAACTTAGTATCACCTCCCCTTAAGTTATACTTGACAGTATCTCCTACAATATTATAATCAGTGCTTAGATATGAAGGTGCTCCATTATTTAATACTTTATACATTGCACAGGCTTTGTGCTTAAACCTTCTTTCTTCAAGATTATCCCATTTTAACTTTTTAAGAATATCAACCGACCTAACATCATAGTCTGATTGAGTGATAACTCTGGCAGCACGATTTTGCAATCTTTGTAATCTGTCAGAAAAACCCTTATTACAATTGCTCCATACGACATCACAATAATCAAAGTATGGCAAAATAAGGGCATTATAAATAATAATTAAGGTGTCAAATGTAACAAAAGGACGAACTTGTTTTAAGGCACTAATGCCCATCGACACCTTTTTGGCAATGTTATCAATCTGATCAGACCATGAAAGTGTTTGATCGATAAATATGCCAAGCAGCTTTGTGGAATTTACCCTTTTTATAGGTGTATTTCCAATTTTAATTACAGGTTGTGTTGGAAGAGAAGCTAATTTTGGGTTGGAGCCAATAAGAATATATTCAGTTTTTGCGACATTCAAACTCAGTTTATTGGCCATAAGCCACTCTCCAACACCCTCAAGTTCAGTGTTAATGCTTGACTCAATATTCTTAATGCTAGTAGCAGATACTGTTATTGAAGTGTCGTCAGCATACATTCTGGGCTTAGCAAATTTAAGAGAACGTGGCAGATCATTAATGTATAAAATGAATAGTAAAGGACCTAAGGTCGAACCCTGAGGAACCCCACAAGAAATATTCAGTGAGCCTGAAATAACATTATTCACAAAACATTTCTGCGATCGATATATTACTTAAATATGATCTGAACCAGTTAAGAGCATTATTTGTCTTTTACTCCATAGCATGCAAGTTTGTCTATCAAGATAGTATGATCTACCGTATCAAATGCCTTAGCTAAATCCAGAAGTACAACACCATTTAAGAGACTATTATCAATATTCATAAGCCAATCATTTGAAGCATCAAGTAGAGCAGTAACAGTTGAGTAAGAGGCACGAAAGCCAGATTGATTGTTAACTAAAATGTTTCTCTCACAGAGATAGGAATAAAGCTGTTTGTAAACCAGCTTTTCAAATATCTTAGAAACAACGGACAAAACTGAAATAGGTCTGTAATTACCAGACAAATCTTTATCATTACCTTTATGCAAAGGCAAAACTTTAGCTATTTTCCACTTGGAAGGAAAAATTCCAGTAACTAAAGACCTATTAAAGATATGACATAAAGAAGGAGAGACGACCAAGGCAGAAGTAATCTTCCCGATATGTCATCCAAACCAGTTGCTTTATCAGGACAAATTTTGGATAACAAATCAAAAACTTCGTCATTTGAAATTTCTTTAAATTCAAAGCTATCAAGAGATTTAATCATATACTGATCAAAAGGAATTTGGCTTTGGGGTATGTTTGAAGCTAGCTTTTCTCCAATTTGAGTAAAATGGATGTTCAAAATATTGGCTATGGCTTGAGAATCGGTAATCGTGTCATTATCTAACTTAATTTGATTGATGTGACCATCTTTAGTTTTACGAGATGAGATTTGATTAATAGTACGCCAAAGAGAGAGAGAGAGAGAGAGAGAGAGAGAGAGAGAGAGAGAGAGAGAGAGAGAGAGAGAGTAAGTATATACATTTGAGTTGGAAATTATTGAATTAAGGCATTAACACCTTCTGACTTATCTGAACTTTGTGATCAATATGACTCTGTTTTATCTTCGATTATTGATAATCATGCTCCACTTCTTTCTAAAGTTGTACGTCAACGCCCTAGAGCGCCTTGGTATACCAATGTTATCAAAGAAAACAAAACTAAACGGCGGAATCTTGAAAGACGCTGGCGTCGTTCTGGTCTAACTGTTGATCGGCAACTTTACGAAGCTCAATGCAATGTTGTCAAGAAGCTTATTTTTGATGCCAAAATGAATTACTACTCTAATCAAATTGATGATGTTGGCACTGATTCTAATGCTCTTTTTCGTACAATTGATAGTCTTCTGCATCGTAAACCTGAAAAACGACTTCCGTCTTGTAAATCTACCACCATCCTTGCGGAAAAGTTCATCAACTTTTTCAAAAACAAAATAATAAATATCAGGAATCAGCTACCATCTATTTCATTTAATCCTTTTTTGATACATGATCAACCCCAAATTGATAGCTGTTTGGAATCATTCTCTCCTATAACTTGTGAAGAACTGTCCAAAATTGCAAGAAAATTATCCTCGAAATCCTGTTGTCTTGATCCTATTCCTGCCAAATTTTTGGTCAATGAACTTACCACTTTACTACCTGTCATCCGTAATATTGTTAATTTATCAATCACCACTGGCTTCGTTCCTTCTTCAATGAAATGTGCTGTTTTAAAACCTCTTCTCAAGAAGCCTACTCTCAATCATGAAATTCTTGGAAATTACCGCCCTATTTCTAACCTCGAGGCTGTCTCGAAAATAATTGAAAAAACTGTTGCTGAACGTCTTAACTCTTACTTGTCAATTAATAATCTTCATGAACCATTTCAATCCGCTTATAAACAGTTTCACAGCTGCGAGACTTCTCTTCTTCGTGTGAATAATGATATACTCCAGGCCATTGATAATCGAAAGTGTGTTGCACTTCTTCTCCTTGATCTATC
This sequence comes from Telmatactis stephensoni, assembly GCA_029948255.1. Classification (NCBI taxonomy): domain Eukaryota; kingdom Metazoa; phylum Cnidaria; class Anthozoa; order Actiniaria; family Isophelliidae; genus Telmatactis; species Telmatactis stephensoni. Next base: position 367,363 of record JALIZF010001580.1, on the reverse strand, counting down.
AGCTGCGTTTGACACCGTAGATCATGAAATTCTGCTGAGTCGCCTGAATTCAAAGTTTGGAATATCTGGAAACGCCCTAACGTGGTTCAAATCGTATCTGTCTAATCGTAGGCAGTTTGTCGTTTTAGATGATGTTTCTTCTGAACCTCTTGAGCTCGATTGTGGTGTTCCTCAAGGATCTGTTCTTGGGCCTATCTTGTATATACTCTACACTTCTCCTGTTGCTGATATTTTACGTTCCCATGATTTGTCATTTCCCCTGTATGCAGATGATACACAACTATACCTTCCGTTTTTCTGTAATGATGATGAAGATATGTACCAGTCCATGAATCGTATTGAACATTGCCTGTCAGACATTGACCTATGGATGTCCATAAATAAATTAAAGCTTAATAAGGATAAAACTGAACTTCTTTTTCTCTACTCCAAGCATAGCCCGCAAGAATCTCTCCCTAACCTTTGTTTTGGAAATGATGTAATCAAGCCGTCGAAATCAGCAAGAAATATTGGTGTAATCTTTGATTCAACAATGTCAATGGTATCTCATGTTAATTCCATCTGTAAAACTGCCTTTTACCATCTCCGAAACATTGCCAAAGTTAGAAAATTCCTGTCTCTTCAAACTACTGAAAGACTGGTTCATGCTTTCATCACCTCTAAGATCGATTGTTTTAACTGTCTTCTTTTTGGTCTTCCAAGTCAACAAATTTCAAAACTCCAGTCGGTTCAAAATGCTGCTGCACGTCTAATAACTCTATCACGCAAACACTGTCACATTACTCCTATCTTAATCCAATTACACTGGCTTCCTGTTGCTGATCGAATAAAATTCAAGATTATTTTGATAACCTTTAAGTAATGATCCTTGTAAGAAGTAGGCAAATTCACGCCCCCTAATGCATAAATGACTGTTATAGTCAATTTGCAATCCAATTAAAATACGGCTACCTCATTGGTCGGATTCAATTCAAGCGCGAAATTTGAATTTATAAATCAAATTTCTTGGGATCAAAGCTGGTTTTCAGCACATCTTAATTTAAAAATCGCATTATCAAACACCATAAAAACTTCGTATGAAATTTAACGAAAACTGGTCGTGGGGAACATAGCTAAAATAAGTCTTTTCTCTCACTCGCTAACACTGAAACGTAACACGATACACTGAGCTGTCATTGCGTATTGTTTTCTGTACACAGAACAATGTAAAACTAGCTGGCCAAATAAACTACAATGACATAAATATGTTTCATAATTATTTGCCTAACGATAAATACAAAACATTCAATATGCAATGCAGGCAATGAATCATCTTCCAGGATCGTCAGCCGTAAATTGTAAAACCGAGTCCGCCGATAATCATCATGTCATCCATTTCTCGACTAAACTCGCATTTAGATGTCCAAAGGATAAACTCCATCTTCTGTCTCAATTCTACATACCCCTCTTCTAAGTCTGGAAAACGTCTTGTTCAAAAACAAAAGTTCCTTTATTTTCTTTGAGATGTGCAATATGAGCTCAAATACGCAAGTCCTAACAGAGCAAAGTTATTTGGTATGGTGTGAGAGGTCAAGGTCTACAAGTTCTTCTAAAATACTCCTTTCCACTACAAAATTATGCCGTACATGAACATGTGTTTGGCACGTCCAAATATGTCAGCAATAAAGGCTTTCCCTCCTAGTCCTCAAACGTAAACTCTAAAAGAGAACGAAGTGACTAAACGTCCGGCAGCCGGACCTAGTGAGGGTCTTAAAATAACAAATAACTAAACATCCGGCAGTCCGATATTTTTCAACATTTCTATTATTCGAAATCAAACAAAATATTTATTCGAAAGTGTTCTACCTTTATTTAGAATCCTCAAGCGCTTCCAGGCAGCCAAAAATCTCGAATTTGATGTATTTCTCCAACCCTGTACACTGACAGAGTGCGAAGACATAACAGTGCGTAACGCTTGGAAACAGTCCGATATTCTTCCATTTTTCGCCATGAAATCCACCAATCTTTCTTTAAAAATGGTCTATATTTATTTAGAATCCTCGAGCGCTTCTAGACAATCAAAAAAATTCGAATGTTGTCGTTTCGCGGATGGTCAGGGTAAGCTTACATACGAAGCGATCCGAGCGTGACACTTACAAAATTTATCTGACACTGCCGGGCACTTGAGGAAGGTATCGTCCAAAACAACCAAACCAAAAACCTAACTCAATTTTAAAATGATTTCATAAAATGTGCAATATTGATCTAAAAAAGTTGAGATTTGCTTCGAAGTACGTCTGAATCCAAGATGGCTCCGACTTGTGAAACCACGCTGCTTGTCAAAGTACCAGTTCCCCACATCAAAAAGAGGCAATTTTTGGCAGAAACAATGAAAATAAGACTGGAACCGAATATATTCTAAAACATGGCGGGAAAAGCTAATTTTAGGTCTATTTTTAGGGGTTTTTTGGCCTCTGACCAATCAGAGACGAGGATTTTTATTTGCTTATCCAATTAGTATAATCGCGTGCTTTACATGCCATGCATTACTGGTGCCTACTTCTTACAAGGATCATTACTTAAAGCCCTCTACGACCTGGCTCCTTCCTATATATCTGACCTGATTTCCCTCTACAAACCTACAAGAAATCTTCGCTCTTCTACTGATGTTCAACTTGTTCGTAAAAACTCTCGTGTTAAGTCATATGGTGGTCGTTCGTTCTGTGTGTGTGCCCCTGAACTTTGGAACTCTCTTCCGTCTTATATAAGGACTACAACTTCTCTGTCATTGTTCAAGTCTTCACTGAAAACTCATCTTTTCAAGTTAGCTTATAATTTGAAATGACTTTTTTTTTCCCCTCTTTCCCGTGCGCCTAGAGCATATTTGTATAAATGCATTATATTATTATTATTATTATTATTATTATTATTATTAAAGAGAGTCATTATCTCGTGGTCAAGTAAAGCTGAAGCGAAGGAAGAGGGGTTTTTCGGACCATGGCGGACTCATGCAATTATACACCCTCTGAACGGTGTTACAGAACTTTGGACGTTCAGGGAATGTGATGTTTTTGTTGTTATATTTCTGTTATACTGATACTTGCCTAACTTTATATACTTGCCTAACTTTATATTATTCTATTTTTGGTCAACAGAAAGGGTTTTGTCTCTGCCAAATACCTTCCACTGAAAATAACATTTGATTCAGAATCCAGTTCAAATCGATGTCTCCATGTTCGACCACTATTTAGGCCTCCACGTTGGATTGACGTATGCAGTGATGAAGATAAACACTGCTTATTTGATAACAATTTGATAACGACTTGATAAAAACTATACATATCATACCTATATGAACCAGTCAAAGCAATATATGAAGATGAAATATATACTGGCTAGAAAAGGACATCAAACGCTATTATAAAAGTTCGTCCCAACTGAAAGTGTTTCTCTTGCTACACTTATGTAGTTTAAGTATATTGCTTTCTTCATTAAAATCATTGTGTATGTCTTGAATTACAAGTCATTATTTAACCAATGTACGGCGTCGGTAGCCCATGCCAACTTTAGCGTTGGATTTAAAAATGTTCTAGTGTTTCAATTTTAAGGCAGTTCGGGACCCTTGCTACTGCGCATCTCCACGCGCATTCGAGCGCGCGCACTTTTATTAAAGGGTATTCGCTTGTCCGTCACCTTAAGATACAAAATCTTTTGCTCGTCCACGTGAAAGCAACTTAGAATATTTTTGTGAGCGTGAAAGAAATTTTTTAGTTATCCGTGATGCGTGAAAAGATAAAATATTTTTGCGTGAATTCATTTTGCAAAGGGGTATATAGGTGACCCTGTTGGCATTTGACAGTAAACAGCGGATAAGAAGTGTCATGATTCCTGAAGATATTCACTAAAATTTACAGAAATGCAGTATACAGAAATACAGCTTGAAAAATCGAAATTTATTAATGAACTTGATGATTAAGTATAAAGAAATTAATCATTAAAAAATTAAATCATAACTGAAAAACTGAGCGATTCCGGATTGAACCTTGAATCTCCATTACAGCCATGTTGACGAGCTTAGCTTGGAATTAAACTCAAGTATAAGCGCAAGCAACATACGCGCAGACTCAAAAATGGACAGCTCATTTGCAGATATTGTCCTTTTTACACGTTTTTATATGCTTATTTACACAAACATTGACCATTTCAAGCCATTATTGAACGAAGAAGCCGAAATGGCTCCTGTGTACAGTAGTAGACAGTATATAGATTTTGATATGTTGTATCTGTGAATTCACTTAAATATTATAAAATAACTATTTTAAAACGCGCGCTCTGATTGGCCAAAAAGCCATGTTTGATGAGAGTCGTAAATTTGTACGCTTGCTATTTTATAAAGGAAGTAAAGAACTGTTTTCCGTGTTTGATAGCCTGATCAAAGCACTTGTGATGTCGGGAGAACACTCGAGAGCTGTGAAAGCACTTGCCTACGGCTCGTGCTTCCACTAGTACGCTCTCTCGTGTTCTTCCAACATTGCGCGTGCATGATCAGGCTATCAAACACGGAAAACAGTTTTTTTATTGCTTAAAAAAACCGGCCCGAAAATTGGCTAAAATTCTTGATGAGAATATCAAACACGCTCAAATCACCTTTTCAAAATTTTCTCAAATTTGTTTTGCTTGTTATTTTATAAAAGAAGTAATAAAATGTTTTTTTTCTGTGTTTAATATTCTGATCAAAACACTTGTGATGTTGGGAGAACATTTGAGAACTGTGAAAGCACTTGCCTACGTCTCGTGCTTCCACTACGAGTACTGCACTCTCTCGTGTTCTGTCAACATCAGAAGTGTTTTGACCAGGCTATCAAACACGGAAAACAGTTTTTGATTGCTTAAATATAGTCGTGTAATAATCGTGTATAATCGTGTTTTAGAAACTAATTAAACAAATTTCCCAGTGTTCATGTCAGTCTCAGCAGTTCTTTGTTTTGAAGTGTCAATGTTTATGCAAATAGGAATATATACTTATTTCAAAATAACGTTGTCGAAGTTCAATTAAAATTAAGCAGCAGACGTCAAGCCAATGAATGCTGGTTTGGTGCTGGTAATGTATTCAGACTCGCTATGGAGAGAATTGAAGGTACTATACTAACAAGTACAGGACTGGAAAGTAAAAAACAGGGTTCCCAAGTTTATTTTACCACAGGAAGCCCGAAAACGACACCAATTTCTTGATATGATTACATTCATATGGAGATTGGTGTTTTTTGCTATGTTTAAAGTTTAAAGTTTGAGAGAAAAAAGATTCAAGAGATGGGTAAATTTTAATCAAAATACATGCATAATTCTGGAAAATGTTCGAGGTTACAGGTAGCATTTTGACATTCAACTATATAAACATCGAAATGTGTTCAATACCTGTTAAACCCTTGAGATTAACAATTGCAGTCCTTAGTGTGCTATTTAATTTGCCATTGGAAGCTGTAAAGATGACGAGAAATAAGATTGCTTTATATATACTAATTATCGTGATGATTTTCTCATATCATTTCGTGGCAACCAAAGGTAAACTTGTGTGTTTGGTAAATATTCCCCTATTCATAGCTGCCGTTACTAATTGTCTTATTCAAGATGAGCGACTTTCTAGCAAATCGAACTGAACTAAGTTTAATAGGGCCGTTTATACGAGACCAAAGACGACGCGTCTTACATAGAGTAGATTTCGTATGACTGTGAAAACGGCGACAGACGGTCACAGCAGGAATTTCGAATTTTTTATAGACAACACGTCACTGACACAGCCACGGTACCGGCACGGTCTGCCATCACACTCATACGAAATCTGCTCTAAGAGATACTTCTCCGTATAAACGACTCTTTTATTCTTTAACGCCTTATTCGAGCGTTATCGAAGAATCGCGTTCTTAGCTGTTCTTCGACAAGGTAATATACGCCATTGCAGTTTTGTCGGTTTTGTTTTATAGTGATTTTATTGAACCCGTGAAAAAAAATTATTGTTATTGACTAATTAGTGAATATACTAAAAATGAGTTTAGAGTCAACTACTAACTCTAAAAATCTAAGATGGTTTTACATTGGAAATCTTGAGATAATCGCTATAACCTTGCCTTAATTCTTTAATAGATAACTCAGTTACCCTTGATTTTGTTGGAGACATCAACTTAGGAGGACCTGTTCAATATCAACATATTCACGAGAAATGCTCATACAACAAAACGTTTGAACTTGTATCCGAATTCCTGAAAGAATCAGACCTCGCCATTGGGAATCTAGAAGCTCCTTTTGCTACAAAGGATATGGACAAAGACGAACAAGTTCGATTAAAGCCTAGATTAAGAGCCGATACTGACAGTGCTGAAGCTTTAAGGTACGTATAAAATGAAACTTTTAAAACCATAACATTATGAATGGTTCACTATATACACCTATTTCAAAAAACGTTAAGTTGACGTTGGTCAATATATAATTTGAAACGGACAACCTGCAACGAAAATATAAGCTACGCTTTCTGTCGACACAGAAACAATGTAAATTCCATTTAAAAGTTAGTAAATATTGATTTTAATCTATTGAATGACCATTTTTTGCATGTCAACAAAATGTAGGTTTAGTCTGGTATAGGGTGTACAATTCTTAGGTTAGTCTGGGGTAGGGTATGAAAAATCGAAATTTTAGGTCTGGGATAGGGTCAGGGTTTTGAGGTCCTGGCGGCACACCCTTACCAAGTTGGGGTGGTAATGCCCCCCCCTCCCCCCGGGGTGTTTCCTGACTAAAATACGGAAAAACAACCCGCAACTATAACTCAAAGATTTGATTATCACAGCAAACAACGTCGCTTGGCTTTGTATATTAATTTTAAAGTTTGCAGCTACGGTATCGGGCCTCGGATGTAATATTTAAGATCTTCGACAGTCAATATGTTTTTGAATAGGTTTACTGGATTGCATAATTTACTTTAACATCAATTTTAACGCCACTTGTTTGACTTCAAACCTGTCTTACTCGATAGAGTTGGTTTCTATCCATCCATCCTGCGAGTGGAAGTGAGGAGAGCGAATGGAGCATGTTTCCTATATGTTTTATATACCCTTTCAATCTCCAATTAGCATATCGGACTGAAGCACCTCCCGGTCCAGACTAGATCTGATTTGAGTCTTCTAAACTTGTATAGATTTGCTGGATTTGATATAGTGACTTTGGCCAACAATCATTTGAATGACTTTGGTACGAGATCTGTTGATTATGATCTTCAAGTTCTAAAGCAAGTAGGAATTAAAGCCATTGGTTATACGTATGGTACAGTAGATGAGAATCGACCACAGGTAAGTTCATATATTCTAATTCTAAATGCAGCAGCGTTTGATACTTGTCTTCTGTATAGAGAAAGGAGAGTATATAACCTGAACTACGAGACTGAAATACACTTCAGACACTAGACGTAACGCCCGTTCATTTGGGAACTATTTTTAGAAAGGCTTTTCCATGGCTACCGCGAGCGATACGCGCGCATTGAGCTCTCAAACCCAAGAAGACAGGAATAAGCCAGTCTAAAAATATCATTATATTGAGTTTTTATCGACGAATTTTTCTATAAATCATCATATAGATAGTTTTTGTAATGGAAACATGAAATCAATAAAGAAAACGGGGGGTAACGGTGTTCTCAGTTTTGGTGCTATGATAGCTCGAAAAGAGTGAAATTTCGCCATTTCTAACGAATCGAAAACAATCCTAAGGATAGAGTTTGACCTCTAGCACCTGTAAGTATTCGCAAATATGCAAACTAAAGGCTTTCAGACATGCTCAAGTGAACAATGTATCATGAAAAGTAATATGCCTTCACTTATGTATTGGTAACTGAGCTAAATATTCGTATTTGAAAGATGAAAATCATTTGTACTTACGCGCGAATCGGACGTTCATTTTGACGATTTTTCTCTTACTTTTTTGATATGTCAAAAGTTTTGATAAAAATACACCGAAAAAGTAAAAAATGAGGATAGATCGCGGTGCTTACGTGGTGTCCACCATATTGAAATATTTTAGAACACAGGAAGCCCGATCAAATTTGATATCAGCGCGCGAGTGCAAAACCTGCGCAAACGTTATGCGCACGAATGCGCGACCGCATTACCTTAACAATTATTCTCTGAACTGAACTGGCAGTGAATAGCGCTTGAAGATTTACCGAGACGCGAAGCGGTATAATATATATTTTTTCTTTTGTATCTTTTTTTTCTTTTGAAAACTTTTTTTCTTCTTCACTTCTTCTTTCTTTTCCTTTTCTTCTTTTGAATCCTTTTTTCCTTTTTATTATGTTTATAGTGTCCCCAGTTAGTTTTATAACTAAATACCCTGACACTGAAATACAGTTTATGTATGTATGTATGTATGTATGCATGTTCCAGTATTTGGCTGACGAAGGAGTCCTAACAGGAATGCGAGTGGAGCCTGATACATTTCCTGGTTATTTTCTGCTGGTATAGACAATATATCGTTTGCTTTACATACTAGGATCCTTTGATTGTCACCGTTAAAGGCATAAAGATAGGTTTTCTTGGCTATTGTGATGTTTTTTTCAAGGACTTTTTTGATGAAAAGAAACTCTTCTTGGTTTGTCTTCGACGTCGGGGCAATTTAACAGCAGGTCCGGCAATCTACAGTGACCAAGCAGCCACAAGGGATGTAAAGGAATTGAAGGTAAATTGTTCTAATGGAGACTGTTTATACTCCGTTCACAATAACAAATTGAAGTTTAACTTGAGAATGTTAAGAAAGAGTCAGTGTTCACACCGGTGTGCACTAAACATGGTAAACCCCGTTTAGTAAAGATATCTTAGCCAGGTAGTTTGAATTTTGTCTACCCAAGATGGCTGGTAAGCGTAATAGACAAATGAGAACTGAAAACCTAAACCTGGTTAAATTAAATTGGCGCAAGAAAAATTGTGCCTATAAATATATCAATGATATGTAGCACTTTTATTGCGCAAATATCCATGAAATATGATCAAATGCACTTGATATCATAATACACACACTCTTTAATTCACTAATTATTGTAAACAACCATGCAACTCTCAACCCACCAGTTTGTTTTTGATGGCTGAAGGAAAACCGAAGGACCCGGAGAAAAAAACATCGAATCGTGGAAGAGAACAACAACCTCTTGTACTTGCATGAAATGTCCCGTCCGGGAATCAAACCAGGGACAAAAGAATTGAGAGGCGAGTGGTCTAACCACATTCACTCGGCCACCCTTGATCCCTTATTAATTTCAGTGGTCTAAAAAACAACCTTATGCTATTCTCTCTTATAGAAAAAAGTCGACGTTATAGCTGTTTTTATGCACTGGGGTAACGAAGGTGAAAAGACGCCCAGTGAGGCACAAGCGGAGCATTTTCTTCACTTGAGAAAGTTGGGAGTGCGCTTGATCATTGGTTGTCATCCACATCGTCTGCAAGGTCACATCGTTGACAACAAAACCTTTGTTGCTTTTAGCTTGGGAAACTTTCTGTTTGGTCCATCTAGCGGATTCAGGACTAATGTAATTTATATAGAGATGGCATGCAATGAAACTTTTAACTTTAAGTCGAGGGTGGTGAAGAGGGATACCGATCACGGATCACGAGCCTTTCATTCGTAATTTCATGAATCACGGAGTCATAGGCCATATGCACTAACAGGTCACGTGACCTTGTCTACCCTAAATCAAGCAGCACCATCAAAATGAACTCCAATAAAAGAAAGAGCCCCTCGATATTAGTAAAAGTGCAAAGTTTCAGTTTATGAGATGAATAAGAGAGAAAAGGACAGCAAATTTAAGATGAGATATTTTCTTAAGATTCGTTCGGAAAAGCGCGTTGGATGGCACGAGCTTGCATGTTTGCATGTTTCAGCTCATAAGATGTAATACAGGAGAAATGACAGTAAATTTAAGATGGGATATTTTCTTAAAATTCGTTTGGAAAAACGCATTGGATGGCAAGCTCGTGCCATCCAACGCGCTTTTCTGAACGAATCTTAAGAAAATATCTCATCCTAAATTTGCTGTCCTTTTCTCTCTTATTCATCTTATAAGCCGAAGCTTTGCACTTTTACTAATATCGAGGTGCTCTTTCTTTTTTTGGAGTTCATTTTGATGGTGCTGCTTGATTTAGGGGCGACAGGGTCACGTGACGCCTATTAAAAGCCATTTCACGAATCACGGTTTTAGAATTCATGACATCACTGCTCACATCGTAAATGCGTAATAATAATAATAGTAAACATTATAAGCTTTGAATTTCTTAGGCACATCTCGTGGAATTGCATTGAAAGCTTCTATACGACTTGTACAACGTTTCGTCTAGGTTTTTAAAATTTTCCCGTCATATAACAGAAATCTCACTGAAACGCCGGAACTTCTTTCTCGATCGGCGCTAAATGCAAGAGCAAAATTGGGCATTATAGTAAATCTTTCACATTTCATCGGTACGTTTGGTAGCTTTATGATCACGAATCAACTACAAATCCTGGATGACAGGCAAATGTTCACGCTTTTCACGAATGACGAGCAGAATTTAGGCTGAATCACAGACCATCGATGACCTCTTCACATACCCTGATATATCGACTGAATGGGGGGGGGGGGGGGGGGGGGAATTGGTGATCTCGCGATCGCTTATTTTGACAACTCAGTAGGGACCGTTCACTTTTTATAAGCAGGAGGTGGGGGCGGGGGGAGGGGGAGGGGCTGGGTGGATTTGGTAAAAAGTCACTCAAACATTTCATGACCCCTACGAATATGTGAATTTTTTTTTTCATGTGGCCCCTCCTTGACAGCAGTTTTAATTTGTAATGACCCCCCTCCCTCAATAAAAAGATCATCATGATTAGAAATAGAATTTGGTAAACAATCGAATGGGATATTTTTCTATATACCATAAAAATCTAAAGTATGTTTAGTTATCATTAGGACCACTGTTTCTGTGCATCTGTACAAATGCTAGCCTTTATAGCAACTCGGTTTTCTGAGCTAATAGTTTATCTAGAGATTATGGAAAGGGGAATGCGTTGGACGTTGCTTTTAGTCAAATATTGCTCCTGTTAATATAAAATTACATAACTAGCGATGTTTAATATTTCTCTACCAATGTCTGTCAAAACTAAAACCACGGTCTGTTAATTGGACATATGTATTCAAAACTATTTCTTCCTATTACTAGGAGATATCTCTATTGTGTGTCAGTATTAGGGTAATGTATTTAAGCGTTTTGAAAATGCGTGCGCAGAGCGCGCGTGAGCCGCTCGGTAAAATGGAGTTGTTGATGTTCGCAGCGACTACTTCCCAGTGAATATGAGTTGGTCTTGCAATGTAAGCCACTCCACAAGTAAAGATTCGGAGTGCTACACTTACAAATGATTGCTTTGAATCTTAGATTTCGAATAAAATAATATCTATTTAGCTCTTGCAAGCGCGAAGCGTGAGCCGCTCGGCAAAAGTTGTTGCCGCAAAGGAGTTCACTGTAGAGGCTATTTTGAACAAGATGAATACCTTTTCTGTAAATTCTGCCCATTTAGAGCCTGCCAATGTCTGTGTTTTCTGTACAAAAACATTTTGTGCCATCTTGCAATATCTATAGCAATTTTAAAACTTTAAGGTGAGACCCTCTTTACACTCAACTATATTTCAGGTGGTCCCCCTTCAACGGCACAGACAGACAGACAGAAGTTTTATTTGGTGACTTATATAACTATTACATATCAATATGTTTCCAAATAAGTGTGGTGTTAACTTTAGATATAAAAGTATGGCTATAACTAAATATTAAATGAAGATGAACAATTCTTTTAGGTGCCTCCCCCACCTAAATCCTAAATCCCCCCCCCCCTTCCCTCAATGCTCATAAAAAATGAACAGTCCCCTACAGTACTAAAAGTGTTTACATTAATATTTTTTCTTTAATTTTAATTTTTCTATTCATTCGAAAGCAATTTTATTACAACCGGAATCCTCCAGCCAGAGTCTTCTCAAAGTTCATCAGCTATGTCACAACATCTGGAAACCCGGAATTACGCTCACGTATTCTTCGTGTACAAATCAACAAGTAAGTATATACATTTGGGTTAGAAACTATTACGCATTCTAGAAAGAGTCATTATCTCGTGGTCAAAACTCAAGGGAAGGGAGAGGGGTTATTCGGACCGTGGTGGACTAAATTACTACAGAGAGAGAGAGAGAGAGAGAGAGAGAGAGAGAGAGAGAGAGAGAGAGAGAGAGAGTAAGTATATACATTTGAGTTGGAAATTATTGAATTAAGGCATTAACATCGTCTAACGAGAGTCATTATCTCATGGTCAAGTAAAACTGAAGCGAAGGAAGAGGGGTTTTTCGGACCATGGCGGACTCATGCAATTATACACCCTCTGAACGGTGTTACAGGACTTTGGACGTTCAGGGAATGTGATGTTTTTGTTGTTATATTTCTGTTATACTGATACTTGGCTAACATTATATACTTGCCTAACTTTATATTATTCTATTTTTGTTCAACAGAAATGGTTTTGTCTCTGCCAAATACCTTCCACTGAAAATAACATTTGATTCAGAATCCAGTAGTTCAAATCGATGTCTCCATGTTCGACCACTATCTAGGCCTCCACGTTGGATTGACGTATGCAGTGATGAAGATAAACACTGCTTACTGAACAACAATTTGATAACGACTTGATAAAACATACCTATATGAACCAGTCAAAGCAATTTATGAGGATGAAATATATACTGGCTAGAAAAGGACATCAAACGCTATTTTAAAAGTTCGTCCCAACTGAAAGTGTTTCCCTTGTTACACTTATATAGTTTAAGTATATTGCTTTCTTCATTAAAATCATTGTGTATGTCTTGAATAGCAAGTCATTATTTAACCAATGTACGGCGTAGGCCAACTTTAGCGTTGAATTTAAAAATGTTCTAGTGTTTCAATTTTAAGGTAGTTCGGGACCCTTGCTACTACGCATCTCCACGCGCATTCGAGCGCGCGCACTTTTATTAAAGGGTATTCGCTTGTCCGTCACTTTAAGATATAAAATCTTTTGCTCGTCCACGTGAAAGCAACTTAGGATATTTTTGTGAGCGCGAAAGAAATTTTTTAGTAATCCGTGATGCGTGAAAAGATAAAATATTTTTGCGTGAATTCATTTTGCAAAGGGGTATATAGGTGACCCTGTTGGCATTTGAACAGTAAACAGCGGATAAGAAGTGTCATGTTTCCTGAAGATATTCACTAAAATTTACAGAAATGCAGTTTACAGAAATACAGCTTGAAAAATCGAAATTTATTAATAAACGTGATGATTAAGTATAAAGAAATTAATCATTAAAAAATTAAATCATAACTGAAAAACTGAGCGATTCCGGATTGAACCTTGAATCTCCATTACAGCCATGTTGACGAGCTTAGCTTGGAAACTCAAGTATAAGCGCAAGCAACATACGCGCAGACTCAAAAATGGACAGCTCATTTGCAGATATTGTCCTTTTTACACGTTTTTATATGCTTATTTACACAAACATTGACCATTTCAAGCCATTATTGAACGAAGAAGCCGAAATGGCTCCTGTGTACAGTAGTAGACAGTATATAGATTTTGATATGTTGTATCTGTGAATTCACTTAAATATTATAAAATAACTATTTTAAAACGCGCGCTCTGATTGGCCAAAAAGCCATGTTTGATGAGAGTCGTAAATTTGGACGCTTTTATTTTATAAAGGAAGTAAAGAACTGTTTTCCGTGTTTGATAGCCTGATCAAAGCACTTGTGATGTCGGGAGAACACTCGAGAGCTGTGAAAGAACTTGCCTACGGCACGTGCTTCCACTAGTACGCTCTCTCGTGTTCTTCCAACATTGCGCGTGCATGATCAGGCTATCAAACACGGAAAAAAGTTTTTTTATTGCTTAAAAAACCGGCCCGAAAATTGGCTAAAATTCTTGATGAGAATATCAAACACGCTCAAATCACCTTTTCAAAATTTTCTCAAATTTGTTTTGCTTGTTATTTTATAAAAGAAGTAATAAAATGTTTTTTTCTGTGTTTAATATTCTGATCAAAACACTTGTGATGTTGGGAGAACATTTGAGAACTGTGAAAGCACTTGCCTACGGCTCGTGCTTCCACTACGAGTACTGCACTCTCTCGTGTTCTGTCAACATCAGAAGTGTTTTGACCAGGCTATCAAACACGGAAAACAGTTTTTGATTGCTTAAATATAATCGTGTAATAATCGTGTATAATCGTGTTTTAGAAACTAATTAAACAAATTTCCCAGTGTTCATGTCAGTCTCAGCAGTTCTTTGTTTTGAAGTGTCAATGTTTATGCAAATAGGAATATATACTTATTTCAAAATAACGTTGTCGAAGTTCAATTAAAATTAAGCAGCAGACGTCAAGCCAATGAATGCTGGTTTGGTGCTGGTAATGTATTCAGACTCGCTATGGAGAGAATTGAAGGTACTATACTAACAAGTACAGGACTGGAAAGTAAAAAACAGGGTTCCCAAGTTTATTTTACCACAGGAAGCCCGAAAACGACACCAATTTCTTGATATGATTACATTCATATGGAGATTGGTGTTTTTTGCTATGTTTAAAGTTTAAAGTTTGAGAGAAAAAAGATTCAAGAGATGGGTAAATTTTAATCAAAATACATGCATAATTCTGGAAAATGTTCGAGGTTACAGGTAGCATTTTGACATTCAACTATATAAACATCGAAATGTGTTCAATACCTGTTAAACCCTTGAGATTAACAATTGCAGTCCTTAGTGTGCTATTTAATTTGCCGTTGGAAGCTGTAAAGATGACGAGAAATAAGATTGCTTTATATATACTAATTATCGTGATGATTTTCTCATATCATTTCGTGGCAACCAAAGGTAAACTTGTGTGTTTGGTAAATAATCTCCTATTCATAGCTGCCGTTACTAATTGTCTTATTCAAGACGAGCGACTTTCTAGCAAATCGAACTGAACTAAGTTTAATAGGGCCGTTTATACGAGACCAAAGACGACGCGTCTTACATAGAGTAGATTTCGTATGACTGTGAAAACGGCGACAGACGGTCACAGCAGGAATTTCGAATTTTTTATAGACAACACGTCACTGACACAGCCACGGTACGACACGGTCTGTGTCACACTCATACGAAATCTGCTCTAAGAGATACTTCTCCGTATAAACGACTCTTTTATTCTTTAACGCCTTATTCGAGCGTTATCGAAGAATCGCGTTCTTAGCTGTTCTTCGACAAGGTATACGCCATTGCAGTTTTGTCGGTTTTGTTTTATAGTGATTTTATTGAACCCGTGAAAAAAAATTATTGTTATTGACTAATTAGTGAATATACTAAAAATGGGTTTAGAGTCAACTACTAACTCTAAAAATCTAAGATGGTTTTACATTGGAAATCTTGAGATAATCGCTATAACCTTGCCTTCTTTAATAGATAACTCAGTTACCCTTGATTTTGTTGGAGACATCAACTTAGGAGGACCTGTTCAATATCAACATATTCACGAGAAATGCTCATACAACAAAACGTTTGAACTTGTATCCGAATTCCTGAAAGAATCAGACCTCGCCATTGGGAATCTAGAAGCTCCTTTTGCTACAAAGGATATGGACAAAGACGAACAAGTTCGATTAAAGCCTAGATTAAGAGCCGATACTGACAGTGCTGAAGCTTTAAGGTACGTATAAAATGAAACTTTTAAAACCATAACATTATGAATGGTTCACTATATACACCTATTTCAAAAAACGTTAAGTTGACGTTGGTCAATATATAATTTGAAACGGACAACCTGCAACGAAAATATAAGCTACGCTTTCTGTCGACACAGAAACAATGTAAATTCCATTTAAAAGTTAGTAAATATTGATTTTAATCTATTGAATGACCATTTTTTGCATGTCAACAAAATGTAGGTTTAGTCTGGTATAGGGTGTACAATTCTTAGGTTAGTCTGGGGTAGGGTATGAAAAATCGAAATTTTAGGTCTGGGATAGGGTCAGGGTTTTGAGGTCCTGGCGGCACACCCTTACCAAGTTGGGGTGGTAATGCCCCCCCTCCCCCCGGGGTGTTTCCTGACTAAAATACGGAAAAACAACCCGCAACTATAACTCAAAGATTTGATTATCACAGCAAACAACGTCGCTTGGCTTTGTATATTAATTTTAAAGTTTGCAGCTACGGTATCGGGCCTCGGATGTAATATTTAAGATCTTCGACAGTCAATATGTTTTTGAATAGGTTTACTGGATTGCATAATTTACTTTAACATCAATTTTAACGCCACTTGTTTGACTTCAAACCTGTCTTACTCGATAGAGTTGGTTTCTATCCATCCATCCTGCGAGTGGAAGTGAGGAGAGCGAATGGAGCATGTTTCCTATATGTTTTATATACCCTTTCAATCTCCAATTAGCATATCGGACTGAAGCACCTCCCGGTCCAGACTAGATCTGATTTGAGTCTTCTAAACTTGTATAGATTTGCTGGATTTGATATAGTGACTTTGGCCAACAATCATTTGAATGACTTTGGTACGAGATCTGTTGATTATGATCTTCAAGTTCTAAAGCAAGTAGGAATTAAAGCCATTGGTTATACGTATGGTACAGTAGATGAGAATCGACCACAGGTAAGTTCATATATTCTAATTCTAAATGCAGCAGCGTTTGATACTTGTCTTCTGTATAGAGAAAGGAGAGTATATAACCTGAACTACGAGACTGAAATACACTTCAGACACTAGACGTAACGCCCGTTCATTTGGGAACTATTTTTAGAAAGGCTTTTCCATGGCTACCGCGAGCGATACGCGCGCATTGAGCTCTCAAACCCAAGAAGACAGGAATAAGCCAGTCTAAAAATATCATTATATTGAGTTTTTATCGACGAATTTTTCTATAAATCATCATATAGATAGTTTTTGTAATGGAAACATGAAATCAATAAAGAAAACGGGGGGTAACGGTGTTCTCAGTTTTGGTGCTATGATAGCTCGAAAAGAGTGAAATTTCGCCATTTCTAACGAATCGAAAACAATCCTAAGGATAGAGTTTGACCTCTAGCACCTGTAAGTATTCGCAAATATGCAAACTAAAGGCTTTCAGACATGCTCAAGTGAACAATGTATCATGAAAAGTAATATGCCTTCACTTATGTATAGGTAACTGAGCTAAATATTCGTATTTGAAAGATGAAAATCATTTGTACTTACGCGCGAATCGGACGTTCATTTTGACGATTTTTCTCTTACTTTTTTGATATGTCAAAAGTTTTGATAAAAATACACCGAAAAAGTAAAAAATGAGGATAGATCGCGGTGCTTACGTGGTGTCCACCATATTGAAATATTTTAGAACACAGGAAGCCCGATCAAATTCGATATCAGCGCGCGAGTGCAAAACCTGCGCAAACGTTATGCGCACGAATGCGCGACCGCATTACCTTAACAATTATTCTCTGAACTGAACTGGCAGTGAATAGCGCTTGAAGATTTACCGAGACGCGAAGCGGTATAATATATATTTTTTCTTTTGTATCTTTTTTTTCTTTTGAAAACTTTTTTTCTTCTTCACTTCTTCTTTCTTTTCCTTTTCTTCTTTTGAATCCTTTTTTCCTTTTTATTATGTTTATAGTGTCCCCAGTTAGTTTTATAACTAAATACCCTGACACTGAAATACAGTTTATGTATGCGTGTATGTATGTATGCATGTTCCAGTATTTGGCTGACGAAGGAGTCCTAACAGGAATGCGAGTGGAGCCTGATACATTTCCTGGTTATTTTCTGCTGGTATAGACAATATATCTTTTGCTTTACATACTAGGATCCTTTGATTGTCACCGTTAAAGGCATAAAGATAGGTTTTCTTGGCTATTGTGATGTTTTTTTCAAGGACTTTTTTGATGAAAAGAAACTCTTCTTGGTTTGTCTTCGACGTCGGGGCAATTTAACAGCAGGTCCGGCAATCTACAGCGACCAAGCAGCCACAAGGGATGTAAAGGAATTGAAGGTAAATTGTTGGTTCTAATGGAGACTGTTTATACTCCGTTCACAATAACAAATTGAAGTTTAACTTAAGAATGTTAAGAAAGAGTCAGTGTTCACACCGGTGTGCACTAAACATGGTAAACCCCGTTTAGTAAAGATATCTTAGCCAGGTAGTTTGAATTTGGTCTACCCAAGATGGCTGGTAAGCGTAATAGACAAATGAGAACTGAAAACCTAAACCTGGTTAAATTAAATTGGCGCAAGAAAAATTGTGCGTATAAATATATCAATGATATGTAGCACTTTTATTGCGCAAATATCCATGAAATATGATCAAATGCACTTGATATCATAATACACACACTCTTTAATTCACTAATTATTGTAAACAACCATGCAACTCTCAACCCACCAGTTTGTTTTTGATGGCTGAAGGAAAACCGAAGGACCCGGAGAAAAAAACATCGAATCGTGGAAGAGAACAACAACCTCTTGTACTTGCATGAAATGTCCCGTCCGGGAATCAAACCAGGGACAAAAGAATTGAGAGGCGAGTGGTCTAACCACATTCACTCGGCCACCCTTGATCCCTTATTAATTTCAGTGGTCTAAAAAACAACCTTATGCTATTCTCTCTTATAGAAAAAAGTCGACGTTATAGCTGTTTTTATGCACTGGGGTAACGAAGGTGAAAAGACGCCCAGTGAGGCACAAGCTGAGCATTTTCTTCACTTGAGAAAGTTGGGAGTGCGCTTGATCATTGGTTGTCATCCACATCGTCTGCAAGGTCACATCGTTGACCACAAAACCTTTGTTGCTTTTAGCTTGGGAAACTTTCTGTTTGGTCCATCTAGCGGATTCAGGACTAATGTAATTTATATAGAGATGGCATGCAATGAAACTTTTAACTTTAAGTCGAGGGTGGTGAAGAGGGATACCGATCACGGATCACGAGCCTTTCATTCGTAATTTCATGAATCACGGAGTCATAGGCCATATGCACTAATAGGTCACGTGACCTTGTCTACCCTAAATCAAGCAGCACCATCAAAATGAACTCCAATAAAAGAAAGAGCCCCTCGATATTAGTAAAAGTGCAAAGTTTCTATTTATAAGATGAATAAGAGAGAAAAGGACAGCAAATTTAAGATTACACATTTTTTCGTTCGGAAAAGCGCGTTGGATGGCACGAGCTTGCACGTTTGCATGTTTCAGCTCATAAGATGTAATACAGGAGAAATGACAGTAAATTTAAGATGGGATATTTTCTTAAAATTCGTTTGGAAAAACGCATTGGATGGCAAGCTCGTGCCATCCAACGCGCTTTTCTGAACGAATCTTAAGAAAATATCTCATCCTAAATTTGCTGTCCTTTTCTCTCTTATTCATCTTATAAGCCGAAGCTTTGCACTTTTACTAATATCGAGGTGCTCTTTCTTTTTTTGAAGTTCATTTTGATGGTGCTGCTTGATTTAGGGGCGACAGGGTCACGTAACGCCTATTAAAAGCCATTTCACGAATCACGGTTTTAGAATTCATGACATCACTGCTCACATCGTAAATGCGTAATAATAATAATAGTAAACATTATAAGCTTTGAATTTCTTAGGCACATCTCGTGGAATTGCATTGAAAGCTTCTATACGACTTGTACAACGTTTCGTCTAGGTTTTTAAAATTTTCCCGTCATATAACAGAAATCGCACTGAAACGCCGGAACTTCTTTCTCGATCGGCGTTAAATGCAAGAGCAAAATTGGGCATTATAGTAAATCTTTCACATTTCATCGGTACGTTTGGTAGCTTTATGATCACGAATCAACTACAAATCCTGGATGACAGGCAAATGTTCACGCTTTTCACGAATGACGAGCAGAATTTAGGCTGAATCACAGACCATCGATGACCTCTTCACATACCCTGATATATCGACTGAATGGGGGTGGGGGGGGGGGTGGGGTGGGGGGATTTGGTGATCTCGCGATCGCTTATTTTTGACAACTCAGTAGGGACCGTTCACTTTTTATTAGCAGGAGGTGGGGGCGGGGGGAGGGGGAGGGGCTGGGTGGATTTGGTAAAAAGTCACTCAAACATTCCATGACCCCTACGAATATGTGAATTTTTTTTTTCATGTGGCCCCTCCTTGACAGCAGTTTTAATTTGTAATGACCCCCCTTCCTCAATAAAAAGATCATCATGATTAGAAATAGAATTTGGTAAACAATCGAATGGGATATTTTTCTATATACCATAAAAATCTAAAGTATGTTTAGTTATCATTAGGACCACTGTTTCTGTGCATCTGTACAAATGCGAGCCTTTATAGCAGCTCGGTTTTCTGAGCTAATAGTTTATCTAGAGATTATGGAAAGGGGAATGCGTTGGACATTGCTTTTAGTCAAATATTGCTCCTGTTAATATAAAATTACATAACTAGCGATGTTTAATATTTCTCTACCAATGTCTGTCAAAACTAAAATCACGATCTGTTAATTGGACATATGTATTCAAAACTATTTCTTCCTATTACTAGGAGATATCTCTATTGTGTGCCAGTATTAGGGTAATGTATTTAAGCGTTTTGAAAATGCGAGTGCGGAGCGCGCGCGAGCCGCTCGGTAAAATGGAGTTGTTGATGTTCGCAGCGACTACTTCCCAGTGAATATGAGTTGGTCTTGCAATGTAAGCCACTCCACAAGTAAAGATTCGGAGTGCTACACTTACAAATGATTGCTTTGAATCTTAGATTTCGAATAAAATAATATCTATTTAGCTCTTGCAAGCGCGAAGCGTGAGCCGCTCGGCAAAAGTTGTTGCCGCAAAGGAGTTCACTGTAGAGGCTATTTTGAACAAGATGAATACCTTTTCTGTAAATTCTGCCCATTTAGAGCCTGCCAATGTCTGTGTTTTCTGTACAAAAACATTTTGTGCCATCTTGCAATATCTATAGCAATTTTAAAACTTTAAGGTGAGACCCTCTTTACACTCAACTATATTTCAGATGGTCCCCCTGCAACGGCACAGACAGACAGACAGAAGTTTTTATTTGGTGACTTATATAACTATTACATATCAATATTTTTCCAAATAAGTGTGGTGTTAACTTTAGATATAAAAGTATGGCTATAACTAAATATTAAATGAAGATGAAGATGAACAATTTTTTTAGGTGCCTCCCCCACCTAAATCCCCCCCCCCCCTTCCCTCAATGCTCATTAAAAAATGAACAGTCCCCTACAGTACTAAAAGTGTTTACATTAATATTTTTTCTTTAATTTTAATTTTTCTATTCATTCGAAAGCTATTTTATTACAACCGGAACCCTCCAGCCAGAATCTTCTCAAAGTTCATCAGCTATGTCACAACATCTGGAAACCCGGAATTACGTTCACGTATTCTTCGTGTACAAATCAACAAGTAAGTATATACATTTGGGTTAGAAACTATTACGCATTCTAGAAAGAGTCGTTCTCTCGTGGTCAAAACTCAAGGGAAGGGAGAGGGGTTATTCGGACCGTGGTGGACTAAATTACTAGAGAGAGAGAGAGAGAGAGAGAGAGAGAGAGAGAGAGAGAGAGAGAGAGAGAGAGAGAATGAATAAATGAATGAATGAATCACCTATATTTAGTCACGGTAGTTCCATCAACTTTAAAAAATTGCTTTCCATGGAAGCTGTGGATCAAACATGGTTAAAATCAAAACTAATTTACAATATTTAAAATATACAAACTGTTCTATTTACAGGAGTTAGATAGTTTCGTTTTGAATTCAGTAAATGATTGTGAGGATCTAACACAAAGTGGCAAACTATTCCAAATTTTGGCACCCTCATATCTAAAGCTTCTTTTGAGAGAGTCTGTCATTGCCTTAGGGAGAGTTAACTTAGTATCACCTCCCCTTAAGTTATACTTGACAGTATCTCCTACAATATTATAATCAGTGCTTAGATATGAAGGTGCTCCATTATTTAATACTTTATACATTGCACAGGCTTTGTGCTTAAACCTTCTTTCTTCAAGATTATCCCATTTTAACTTTTTAAGAATATCAACCGACCTAACATCATAGTCTGATTGAGTGATAACTCTGGCAGCACGATTTTGCAATCTTTGTAATCTGTCAGAAAAACCCTTATTACAATTGCTCCATACGACATCACAATAATCAAAGTATGGCAAAATAAGGGCATTATAAATAATAATTAAGGTGTCAAATGTAACAAAAGGACGAACTTGTTTTAAGGCACTAATGCCCATCGACACCTTTTTGGCAATGTTATCAATCTGATCAGACCATGAAAGTGTTTGATCGATAAATATGCCAAGCAGCTTTGTGGAATTTACCCTTTTTATAGGTGTATTTCCAATTTTAATTACAGGTTGTGTGTTGGAAGAGAAGCTAATTTTGGGTTGGAGCCAATAAGAATATATTCAGTTTTTGCGACATTCAAACTCAGTTTATTGGCCATAAGCCACTCTCCAACACCCTCAAGTTCAGTGTTAATGCTTGACTCAATATTCTTAATGCTACTAGCAGATACTGTTATTGAAGTGTCGTCAGCATACATTCTGGGCTTAGCAAATTTAAGAGAACGTGGCAGATCATTAATGTATAAAATGAATAGTAAAGGACCTAAGGTCGAACCCTGAGGAACCCCACAAGAAATATTCAGTGAGCCTGAAATAACATTATTCACAAAACATTTCTGCGATCGATATATTACTTAAATATGATCTGAACCAGTTAAGAGCATTATTTGTCTTTTACTCCATAGCATGCAAGTTTGTCTATCAAGATAGTATGATCTACCGTATCAAATGCCTTAGCTAAATCCAGAAGTACAACACCATTTAAGAGACTATTATCAATATTCATAAGCCAATCATTTGAAGCATCAAGTAGAGCAGTAACAGTTGAGTAAGAGGCACGAAAGCCAGATTGATTGTTAACTAAAATGTTTCTCTCACAGAGATAGGAATAAAGCTGTTTGTAAACCAGCTTTTCAAATATCTTAGAAACAACGGACAAAACTGAAATAGGTCTGTAATTACCAGACAAATCTTTATCATTACCTTTATGCAAAGGCAAAACTTTAGCTATTTTCCACTTGGAAGGAAAAATTCCAGTAACTAAAGACCTATTAAAGATATGACATAAAGAAGGAGAGACGACCAAGGCAGAAGTAATCTTCCCGATATGTCATCCAAACCAGTTGCTTTATCAGGACAAATTTTGGATAACAAATCAAAAACTTCGTCATTTGAAATTTCTTTAAATTCAAAGCTATCAAGAGATTTAATCATATACTGATCAAAAGGAATTTGGCTTTGGGGTATGTTTGAAGCTAGCTTTTCTCCAATTTGAGTAAAATGGATGTTCAAAATATTGGCTATGGCTTGAGAATCGGTAATCGTGTCATTATCTAACTTAATTTGATTGATGTGACCATCTTTAGTTTTACGAGATGAGATTTGATTAATAGTACGCCAAAGAGAGAGAGAGAGAGAGAGAGAGAGAGTAAGTATATACATTTGAGTTGGAAATTATTGAATTAAGGCATTAACACCTTCTGACTTATCTGAACTTTGTGATCAATATGACTCTGTTTTATCTTCGATTATTGATAATCATGCTCCACTTCTTTCTAAAGTTGTACGTCAACGCCCTAGAGCGCCTTGGTATACCAATGTTATCAATGTTGTCAAGAAGCTTATTTTTGATGCCAAAATGAATTACTACTCTAATCAAATTGATGATGTTGGCACTGATTCTAATGCTCTTTTTCGTACAATTGATAGTCTTCTGCATCGTAAACCTGAAAAACGACTTCCGTCTTGTAAATCTACCACCATCCTTGCGGAAAAGTTCATCAACTTTTTCAAAAACAAAATAATAAATATCAGGAATCAGCTACCATCTATTTCATTTAATCCTTTTTTGATACATGATCAACCCCAAATTGATAGCTGTTTGGAATCATTCTCTCCTATAACTTGTGAAGAACTGTCCAAAATTGCAAGAAAATTATCCTCGAAATCCTGTTGTCTTGATCCTATTCCTGCCAAATTTTTGGTCAATGAACTTACCACTTTACTACCTGTCATCCGTAATATTGTTAATTTATCAATCACCACTGGCTTCGTTCCTTCTTCAATGAAATGTGCTGTTTTAAAACCTCTTCTCAAGAAGCCTACTCTCAATCATGAAATTCTTGGAAATTACCGCCCTATTTCTAACCTCGAGGCTGTCTCGAAAATAATTGAAAAAACTGTTGCTGAACGTCTTAACTCTTACTTGTCAATTAATAATCTTCATGAACCATTTCAATCCGCTTATAAACAGTTTCACAGCTGCGAGACTTCTCTTCTTCGTGTGAATAATGATATACTCCAGGCCATTGATAATCGAAAGTGTGTTGCACTTCTTCTCCTTGATCTATCAGCTGCGTTTGACACCGTAGATCATGAAATTCTGCTGAGTCGCCTGAATTCAAAGTTTGGAATATCTGGAAACGCCCTAACGTGGTTCAAATCGTATCTGTCTAATCGTAGGCAGTTTGTCGTTTTAGATGATGTTTCTTCTGAACCTCTTGAGCTCGATTGTGGTGTTCCTCAAGGATCTGTTCTTGGGCCTATCTTGTATATACTCTACACTTCTCCTGTTGCTGATATTTTACGTTCCCATGATTTGTCATTTCCCCTGTATGCAGATGATACACAACTATACCTTCCGTTTTTCTGTAATGATGATGAAGATATGTACCAGTCCATGAATCGTATTGAACATTGCCTGTCAGACATTGACCTATGGATGTCCATAAATAAATTAAAGCTTAATAAGGATAAAACTGAACTTCTTTTTCTCTACTCCAAGCATAGCCCGCAAGAATCTCTCCCTAACCTTTGTTTTGGAAATGATGTAATCAAGCCGTCGAAATCAGCAAGAAATATTGGTGTAATCTTTGATTCAACAATGTCAATGGTATCTCACGTTAATTCCATCTGTAAAACTGCCTTTTACCATCTCCGAAACATTGCCAAAGTTAGAAAATTCCTGTCTCTTCAAACTACTGAAAGACTGGTTCATGCTTTCATCACCTCTAAGATCGATTGTTTTAACTGTCTTCTTTTTGGTCTTCCAAGTCAACAAATTTCAAAACTCCAGTCGGTTCAAAATGCTGCTGCACGTCTAATAACTCTATCACGCAAACACTGTCACATTACTCCTATCTTAATCCAATTACACTGGCTTCCTGTTGCTGATCGAATAAAATTCAAGATTATTTTGATAACCTTTAAAGCCCTCTACGACCTGGCTCCTTCCTATATATCTGACCTGATTTCCCTCTACAAACCTACAAGAAATCTTCGCTCTTCTACTGATGTTCAACTTGTTCGTAAAAACTCTCGTGTTAAGTCATATGGTGGTCGTTCGTTCTGTGTGTGTGCCCCTGAACTTTGGAACTCTCTTCCGTCTTATATAAGGACTACAACTTCTCTGTCATTGTTCAAGTCTTCACTGAAAACTCATCTTTTCAAGTTAGCTTATAATTTGAAATGACTTTTTTTTTTCCCCTCTTTCCCGTGCGCCTAGAGCATATTTGTATAAATGCATTATATTATTATTATTATTATTATTATTATTATTATTATTAAAGAGAGTCATTATCTCGTGGTCAAGTAAAACTGAAGCGAAGGAAGAGGGGTTTTTCGGACTATGGCGGACTCATGCAATTATACACCTTCTGAGCTGTGTTACAGAACTTTGGACGTTCAGGGAATGTGATGTTTTTGTTGTTATATTTCTGTTATACTGATACTTGGCTAACTTTATATACTTGCCTAACTTTATATTATTCTATTTTTGGTCAACAGAAATGGTTTTGTCTCTGCCAAATACCTTCCACTGAAAATAACATTTGATTCAGAATCCAGTTCAAATCGATGTCTCCATGTTCGACCACTATTAGGCCTCCACGTGGATTGACGTATGCAGTGATGAAGAAACACTGCTTATTTGATAACAATTTGATAACGACTTGATAAAAAGCTATACCATATCATACCTATATGAACCAGTCAAAGCAATATATGAAGATGAAATATATACTGGCTAGAAAAGGACATCAAACGCTATTATAAAAGTTCGTCCCAACTGAAAGTGTTTCTCTTGCTACACTTATGTAGTTTAAGTATATTGCTTTCTTCATTAAAATCATTGTGTATGTCTTGAATTACAAGTCATTATTTAACCAATGTACGGCGTCGGTAGCCCATGCCAACTTTAGCGTTGGATTTAAAAATGTTCTAGTGTTTCAATTTTAAGGCAGTTCGGGACCCTTGCTACTGCGCATCTCCACGCGCATTCGAGCGCGCGCACTTTTATTAAAGGGTATTCGCTTGTCCGTCACCTTAAGATAAAATCTTTTGCTCGTCCACGTGAAAGCAACTTAGAATATTTTTGTGAGCGTGAAAGAAATTTTTTAGTTATCCGTGATGCGTGAAAAGATAAAATATTTTTGCGTGAATTCATTTTGCAAAGGGGTATATAGGTGACCCTGTTGGCATTTGAACAGTAAACAGCGGATAAGAAGTGTCATGATTCCTGAAGATATTCACTAAAATTTACAAGAAATGCAGTTTACAGAAATACAGCTTGAAAAATCGAAATTTATTAATAACTTGATGATTAAGTATAAAGAAATTAATGATTAAAAAATTAATTCATAACTGAAAAACTGAGCAATTCCGGATTGAACTTGAATCTCCATTACAGCCATGTTCACGAGCTAGCTTAGAAACTCAAGTATAAGCGCAAGCAACATACGCGCCAGACTCAAAATGGACAGCTCATTTGCAGATATTGTCATTTTTAAAAGTTTTTATATGCTTATTTACACAAACATTGACCATTTCAAGCCATTATTGAACGAAGAAGCCGAAATGGCTCCTGTGTACAGTAGTAGACAGTATATAGATTTTGATATGTTGTATCTGTGAATTCACTTAAATATTATAAAATAACTATTTTAAAACGCGCGCTCTGATTGGCCAAAAAGCCATGTTTGATGAGAGTCGTAAATTTGGACGCTTGTATTTTATAAAGGAAGTAAAGAACTGTTTTCCGTGTTTGATAGCCTGATCAAAGCACTTGTGATGTCGGGAGAACACTCGAGAGCTGTGAAAGCACTTGCCTACGGCTCGTGCTTCCACTAGTACGCTCTCTCGTGTTCTTCCAACATTGCGCGTGCATGATCAGGCTATCAAACACGGAAAAAGTTTTTTTATTGCTTAAAAAACCGGCCCGAAAATTGGCTAAAATTCTTGATGAGAATATCAAACACGCTCAAATCACCTTTTCAAAATTTTCTCAAATTTGTTTTGCTTGTTATTTTATAAAAGAAGTAATAAAATGTTTTTTTCTGTGTTTAATATTCTGATCAAAACACTTGTGATGTTGGGAGAACATTTGAGAACTGTGAAAGCACTTGCCTACGGCTCGTGCTTCCACTACGAGTACTGCACTCTCTCGTGTTCTGTCAACATCAGAAGTGTTTTGACCAGGCTATCAAACACGGAAAACAGTTTTTGATTGCTTAAATATAATCGTGTAATAATCGTGTATAATCGTGTTTTAGAAACTAATTAAACAAATTTCCCAGTGTTCATGTCAGTCTCAGCAGTTCTTTGTTTTGAAGTGTCAATGTTTATGCAAATAGGAATATATACTTATTTCAAAATAACGTTGTCGAAGTTCAATTAAAATTAAGCAGCAGACGTCAAGCCAATGAATGCTGGTTTGGTGCTGGTAATGTATTCAGACTCGCTATGGAGAGAATTGAAGGTACTATACTAACAAGTACAGGACTGGAAAGTAAAAAACAGGGTTCCCAAGTTTATTTTACCACAGGAAGCCCGAAAACGACACCAATTTCTTGATATGATTACATTCATATGGAGATTGGTGTTTTTTTGCTATGTTTAAAGTTTAAAGTTTGAGAGAAAAAAGATTCAAGAGATGGGTAAATTTTAATCAAATACATGCATAATTCTGGAAAATGTTCGAGGTTACAGGTAGCATTTTGACATTCAACTATATAAACATCGAAATGTGTTCAATACCTGTTAAACCCTTGAGATTAACAATTGCAGTCCTTAGTGTGCTATTTAATTTGCCGTTGGAAGCTGTAAAGATGACGAGAAATAAGATTGCTTTATATATACTAATTATCGTGATGATTTTCTCATATCATTTCGTGGCAACCAAAGGTAAACTTGTGTGTTTGGTAAATAATCTCCTATTCATAGCTGCCGTTACTAATTGTCTTATTCAAGACGAGCGACTTTCTAGCAAATCGAACTGAACTAAGTTAATAGGGCCGTTTATACGAGACCAAAGACGACGCGTCTTACATAGAGTAGATTTCGTATGACTGTGAAAACGGCGACAGACGGTCACGGCAGGAATTTCGAATTTTTTATAGACAACACGTCACTGACACAGCCACGGTACGACACGGTCTGTGTCACACTCATACGAAATCTGCTCTAAGAGATACTTCTCCGTATAAACGACTCTTTTATTCTTTAACGCCTTATTCGAGCGTTATCGAAAAATCGCGTTCTTAGCTGTTCTTCGACAAGGTATACGCCATTGCAGTTTTGTCGGTTTTGTTTTATAGTGATTTTATTGAACCCGTGAAAAAAAATTATTGTTATTGACTAATTAGTGAATATACTAAAAATGGGTTTAGAGTCAACTACTAACTCTAAAAATCTAAGATGGTTTTACATTGGAAATCTTGAGATAATCGCTATAACCTTGCCTTAATTCTTTAATAGATAACTCAGTTACCCTTGATTTTGTTGGAGACATCAACTTAGGAGGACCTGTTCAATATCAACATATTCACGAGAAATGCTCATACAACAAAACGTTTGAACTTGTATCCGAATTCCTGAAAGAATCAGACCTCGCCATTGGGAATCTAGAAGCTCCTTTTGCTACAAAGGATATGGACAAAGACGAACAAGTTCGATTAAAGCCTAGATTAAGAGCCGATACTGACAGTGCTGAATTAGCTTTAAGGTACGTATAAAATGAAACTTTTAAAACCATAACATTATGAATGGTTCACTATATACACCTATTTCAAAAAACGTTAAGTTGACGTTGGTCAATATATAATTTGAAACGGACAACCTGCAACGAAAATATAAGCTACGCTTTCTGTCGACACAGAAACAATGTAAATTCCATTTAAAAGTTAGTAAATATTGATTTTAATCTATTGAATGACCATTTTTTGCATGTCAACAAAATGTAGGTTTAGTCTGGTATAGGGTGTACAATTCTTAGGTTAGTCTGGGGTAGGGTATGAAAAATCGAAATTTTAGGTCTGGGATAGGGTCAGGGTTTTGAGGTCCTGGCGGCACACCCTTACCAAGTTGGGGTGGTAATGCCCCCCCCTCCCCCCGGGGTGTTTCCTGACTAAAATACGGAAAAACAACCCGCAACTATAACTCAAAGATTTGATTATCACAGCAAACAACGTCGCTTGGCTTTGTATATTAATTTTAAAGTTTGCAGCTACGGTATCGGGCCTCGGATGTAATATTTAAGATCTTCGACAGTCAATATGTTTTTGAATAGGTTTACTGGATTGCATAATTTACTTTAACATCAATTTTAACGCCACTTGTTTGACTTCAAACCTGTCTTACTCGATAGAGTTGGTTTCTATCCATCCATCCTGCGAGTGGAAGTGAGGAGAGCGAATGGAGCATGTTTCCTATATGTTTTATATACCCTTTCAATCTCCAATTAGCATATCGGACTGAAGCACCTCCCGGTCCAGACTAGATCTGATTTGAGTCTTCTAAACTTGTATAGATTTGCTGGATTTGATATAGTGACTTTGGCCAACAATCATTTGAATGACTTTGGTACGAGATCTGTTGATTATGATCTTCAAGTTCTAAAGCAAGTAGGAATTAAAGCCATTGGTTATACGTATGGTACAGTAGATGAGAATCGACCACAGGTAAGTTCATATATTCTAATTCTAAATGCAGCAGCGTTTGATACTTGTCTTCTGTATAGAGAAAGGAGAGTATATAACCTGAACTACGAGACTGAAATACACTTCAGACACTAGACGTAACGCCCGTTCATTTGGGAACTATTTTTAGAAAGGCTTTTCCATGGCTACCGCGAGCGATACGCGCGCATTGAGCTCTCAAACCCAAGAAGACAGGAATAAGCCAGTCTAAAAATATCATTATATTGAGTTTTTATCGACGAATTTTTCTATAAATCATCATATAGATAGTTTTTGTAATGGAAACATGAAATCAATAAAGAAAACGGGGGGTAACGGTGTTCTCAGTTTTGGTGCTATGATAGCTCGAAAAGAGTGAAATTTCGCCATTTCTAACGAATCGAAAACAATCCTAAGGATAGAGTTTGACCTCTAGCACCTGTAAGTATTCGCAAATATGCAAACTAAAGGCTTTCAGACATGCTCAAGTGAACAATGTATCATGAAAAGTAATATGCCTTCACTTATGTATAGGTAACTGAGCTAAATATTCGTATTTGAAAGATGAAAATCATTTGTACTTACGCGCGAATCGGACGTTCATTTTGACGATTTTTCTCTTACTTTTTTGATATGTCAAAAGTTTTGATAAAAATACACCGAAAAAGTAAAAAATGAGGATAGATCGCGGTGCTTACGTGGTGTCCACCATATTGAAATATTTTAGAACACAGGAAGCCCGATCAAATTCGATATCAGCGCGCGAGTGCAAAACCTGCGCAAACGTTATGCGCACGAATGCGCGACCGCATTACCTTAACAATTATTCTCTGAACTGAACTGGCAGTGAATAGCGCTTGAAGATTTACCGAGACGCGAAGCGGTATAATATATATTTTTTCTTTTGTATCTTTTTTTTCTTTTGAAAACTTTTTTTCTTCTTCACTTCTTCTTTCTTTTCCTTTTCTTCTTTTGAATCCTTTTTTCCTTTTTATTATGTTTATAGTGTCCCCAGTTAGTTTTATAACTAAATACCCTGACACTGAAATACAGTTTATGTATGCGTGTATGTATGTATGCATGTTCCAGTATTTGGCTGACGAAGGAGTCCTAACAGGAATGCGAGTGGAGCCTGATACATTTCCTGGTTATTTTCTGCTGGTATAGACAATATATCTTTTGCTTTACATACTAGGATCCTTTGATTGTCACCGTTAAAGGCATAAAGATAGGTTTTCTTGGCTATTGTGATGTTTTTTTCAAGGACTTTTTTGATGAAAAGAAACTCTTCTTGGTTTGTCTTCGACGTCGGGGCAATTTAACAGCAGGTCCGGCAATCTACAGCGACCAAGCAGCCACAAGGGATGTAAAGGAATTGAAGGTAAATTGTTGGTTCTAATGGAGACTGTTTATACTCCGTTCACAATAACAAATTGAAGTTTAACTTAAGAATGTTAAGAAAGAGTCAGTGTTCACACCGGTGTGCACTAAACATGGTAAACCCCGTTTAGTAAAGATATCTTAGCCAGGTAGTTTGAATTTGGTCTACCCAAGATGGCTGGTAAGCGTAATAGACAAATGAGAACTGAAAACCTAAACCTGGTTAAATTAAATTGGCGCAAGAAAAATTGTGCGTATAAATATATCAATGATATGTAGCACTTTTATTGCGCAAATATCCATGAAATATGATCAAATGCACTTGATATCATAATACACACACTCTTTAATTCACTAATTATTGTAAACAACCATGCAACTCTCAACCCACCAGTTTGTTTTTGATGGCTGAAGGAAAACCGAAGGACCCGGAGAAAAAAACATCGAATCGTGGAAGAGAACAACAACCTCTTGTACTTGCATGAAATGTCCCGTCCGGGAATCAAACCAGGGACAAAAGAATTGAGAGGCGAGTGGTCTAACCACATTCACTCGGCCACCCTTGATCCCTTATTAATTTCAGTGGTCTAAAAAACAACCTTATGCTATTCTCTCTTATAGAAAAAAGTCGACGTTATAGCTGTTTTTATGCACTGGGGTAACGAAGGTGAAAAGACGCCCAGTGAGGCACAAGCTGAGCATTTTCTTCACTTGAGAAAGTTGGGAGTGCGCTTGATCATTGGTTGTCATCCACATCGTCTGCAAGGTCACATCGTTGACCACAAAACCTTTGTTGCTTTTAGCTTGGGAAACTTTCTGTTTGGTCCATCTAGCGGATTCAGGACTAATGTAATTTATATAGAGATGGCATGCAATGAAACTTTTAACTTTAAGTCGAGGGTGGTGAAGAGGGATACCGATCACGGATCACGAGCCTTTCATTCGTAATTTCATGAATCACGGAGTCATAGGCCATATGCACTAACAGGTCACGTGACCTTGTCTACCCTAAATCAAGCAGCACCATCAAAATGAACTCCAATAAAAGAAAGAGCCCCTCGATATTAGTAAAAGTGCAAAGTTTCAGTTTATGAGATGAATAAGAGAGAAAAGGACAGCAAATTTAAGATGAGATATTTTCTTAAGATTCGTTCGGAAAAGCGCGTTGGATGGCACGAGCTTGCATGTTTGCATGTTTCAGCTCATAAGATGTAATACAGGAGAAATGACAGTAAATTTAAGATGGGATATTTTCTTAAAATTCGTTTGGAAAAACGCATTGGATGGCAAGCTCGTGCCATCCAACGCGCTTTTCTGAACGAATCTTAAGAAAATATCTCATCCTAAATTTGCTGTCCTTTTCTCTCTTATTCATCTTATAAGCCGAAGCTTTGCACTTTTACTAATATCGAGGTGCTCTTTCTTTTTTTGAAGTTCATTTTGATGGTGCTGCTTGATTTAGGGGCGACAGGGTCACGTAACGCCTATTAAAAGCCATTTCACGAATCACGGTTTTAGAATTCATGACATCACTGCTCACATCGTAAATGCGTAATAATAATAATAGTAAACATTATAAGCTTTGAATTTCTTAGGCACATCTCGTGGAATTGCATTGAAAGCTTCTATACGACTTGTACAACGTTTCGTCTAGGTTTTTAAAATTTTCCCGTCATATAACAGAAATCGCACTGAAACGCCGGAACTTCTTTCTCGATCGGCGTTAAATGCAAGAGCAAAATTGGGCATTATAGTAAATCTTTCACATTTCATCGGTACGTTTGGTAGCTTTATGATCACGAATCAACTACAAATCCTGGATGACAGGCAAATGTTCACGCTTTTCACGAATGACGAGCAGAATTATTTAGGCTGAATCACAGACCACCGATGACCTCTTCACATACCCTGATATATCGACTGAATGGGGGGGGGGGGGGGGGGGATTTGGTGATCTCGCGATCGCTTATTTTTGACAACTCAGTAGGGACCGTTCACTTTTTATAAGCAGGAGGTGGGGGCGGGGGGAGGGGGAGGGGCTGGGTGGATTTGGTAAAAAGTCACTCAAACATTCCATGACCCCTACGAATACTGATGTGAATTTTTTTTTTCGTGTGGCCCCTCCTTGACAGCAGTTTTAATTTGTAATGACCCCCCTTCCTCAATAAAAAGATCATCATGATTAGAAATAGAATTTGGTAAACAATCGAATGGGATATTTTTCTATATACCATAAAAATCTAAAGTATGTTTAGTTATCATTAGGACCACTGTTTCTGTGCATCTGTACAAATGCTAGCCTTTATAGCAACTCGGTTTTCTGAGCTAATAGTTTATCTAGAGATTATGGAAAGGGGAATGCGTTGGACATTGCTTTTAGTCAAATATTGCTCCTGTAAATATAAAATTACATAACTAGCGATGTTTAATATTTCTCTACCAATGTCTGTCAAAACTAAAATCACGATCTGTTAATTGGACATATGTATTCAAAACTATTTCTTCCTATTACTAGGAGATATCTCTATTGTGTGCCAGTATTAGGGTAATGTATTTAAGCGTTTTGAAAATGCGAGTGCGGAGCGCGCGCGAGCCGCTCGGTAAAATGGAGTTGTTGATGTTCGCAGCGACTACTTCCCAGTGAATATGAGTTGGTCTTGCAATGTAAGCCACTCCACAAGTAAAGATTCGGAGTGCTACACTTACAAATGATTGCTTTGAATCTTAGATTTCGAATAAAATAATATCTATTTAGCTCTTGCAAGCGCGAAGCGTGAGCCGCTCGGCAAAAGTTGTTGCCGCAAAGGAGTTCACTGTAGAGGCTATTTTGAACAAGATGAATACCTTTTCTGTAAATTCTGCCCATTTAGAGCCTGCCAATGTCTGTGTTTTCTGTACAAAAACATTTTGTGCCATCTTGCAATATCTATAGCAATTTTAAAACTTTAAGGTGAGACCCTCTTTACACTCAACTATATTTCAGATGGTCCCCCTCCAACGGCACAGACAGACAGACAGAAGTTTTTATTTGGTGACTTATATAACTATTACATATCAATATTTTTCCAAATAAGTGTGGTGTTAACTTTAGATATAAAAGTATGGCTATAACTAAATATTAAATGAAGATGAAGATGAACAATTTTTTTAGGTGCCTCCCCCACCTAAATCCCCCCCCCCCCTTCCCTCAATGCTCATTAAAAAATGAACAGTCCCCTACAGTACTAAAAGTGTTTACATTAATATTTTTTCTTTAATTTTAATTTTTCTATTCATTCGAAAGCTATTTTATTACAACCGGAACCCTCCAGCCAGAATCTTCTCAAAGTTCATCAGCTATGTCACAACATCTGGAAACCCGGAATTACGTTCACGTATTCTTCGTGTACAAATCAACAAGTAAGTATATACATTTGGGTTAGAAACTATTACGCATTCTAGAAAGAGTCGTTCTCTCGTGGTCAAAACTCAAGGGAAGGGAGAGGGGTTATTCGGACCGTGGTGGACTAAATTACTAGAGAGAGAGAGAGGGAGAGAGAGAATGAATAAATGAATGAATGAATCACCTATATTTAGTCACGGTAGTTCCATCAACTTTAAAAAATTGCTTTCCATGGAAGCTGTGGATCAAACATGGTTAAAATCAAAACTAATTTACAATATTTAAAATATACAAACTGTTCTATTTACAGGAGTTAGATAGTTTCGTTTTGAATTCAGTAAATGATTGTGAGGATCTAACACAAAGTGGCAAACTATTCCAAATTTTGGCACCCTCATATCTAAAGCTTCTTTTGAGAGAGTCTGTCATTGCCTTAGGGAGAGTTAACTTAGTATCACCTCCCCTTAAGTTATACTTGACAGTATCTCCTACAATATTATAATCAGTGCTTAGATATGAAGGTGCTCCATTATTTAATACTTTATACATTGCACAGGCTTTGTGCTTAAACCTTCTTTCTTCAAGATTATCCCATTTTAACTTTTTAAGAATATCAACCGACCTAACATCATAGTCTGATTGAGTGATAACTCTGGCAGCACGATTTTGCAATCTTTGTAATCTGTCAGAAAAACCCTTATTACAATTGCTCCATACGACATCACAATAATCAAAGTATGGCAAAATAAGGGCATTATAAATAATAATTAAGGTGTCAAATGTAACAAAAGGACGAACTTGTTTTAAGGCACTAATGCCCATCGACACCTTTTTGGCAATGTTATCAATCTGATCAGACCATGAAAGTGTTTGATCGATAAATATGCCAAGCAGCTTTGTGGAATTTACCCTTTTTATAGGTGTATTTCCAATTTTAATTACAGGTTGTGTTGGAAGAGAAGCTAATTTTGGGTTGGAGCCAATAAGAATATATTCAGTTTTTGCGACATTCAAACTCAGTTTATTGGCCATAAGCCACTCTCCAACACCCTCAAGTTCAGTGTTAATGCTTGACTCAATATTCTTAATGCTAGTAGCAGATACTGTTATTGAAGTGTCGTCAGCATACATTCTGGGCTTAGCAAATTTAAGAGAACGTGGCAGATCATTAATGTATAAAATGAATAGTAAAGGACCTAAGGTCGAACCCTGAGGAACCCCACAAGAAATATTCAGTGAGCCTGAAATAACATTATTCACAAAACATTTCTGCGATCGATATATTACTTAAATATGATCTGAACCAGTTAAGAGCATTATTTGTCTTTTACTCCATAGCATGCAAGTTTGTCTATCAAGATAGTATGATCTACCGTATCAAATGCCTTAGCTAAATCCAGAAGTACAACACCATTTAAGAGACTATTATCAATATTCATAAGCCAATCATTTGAAGCATCAAGTAGAGCAGTAACAGTTGAGTAAGAGGCACGAAAGCCAGATTGATTGTTAACTAAAATGTTTCTCTCACAGAGATAGGAATAAAGCTGTTTGTAAACCAGCTTTTCAAATATCTTAGAAACAACGGACAAAACTGAAATAGGTCTGTAATTACCAGACAAATCTTTATCATTACCTTTATGCAAAGGCAAAACTTTAGCTATTTTCCACTTGGAAGGAAAAATTCCAGTAACTAAAGACCTATTAAAGATATGACATAAAGAAGGAGAGACGACCAAGGCAGAAGTAATCTTCCCGATATGTCATCCAAACCAGTTGCTTTATCAGGACAAATTTTGGATAACAAATCAAAAACTTCGTCATTTGAAATTTCTTTAAATTCAAAGCTATCAAGAGATTTAATCATATACTGATCAAAAGGAATTTGGCTTTGGGGTATGTTTGAAGCTAGCTTTTCTCCAATTTGAGTAAAATGGATGTTCAAAATATTGGCTATGGCTTGAGAATCGGTAATCGTGTCATTATCTAACTTAATTTGATTGATGTGACCATCTTTAGTTTTACGAGATGAGATTTGATTAATAGTACGCCAAAGAGAGAGAGAGAGAGAGAGAGAGAGAGAGAGAGAGAGAGAGAGAGAGAGAGAGAGAGAGTAAGTATATACATTTGAGTTGGAAATTATTGAATTAAGGCATTAACACCTTCTGACTTATCTGAACTTTGTGATCAATATGACTCTGTTTTATCTTCGATTATTGATAATCATGCTCCACTTCTTTCTAAAGTTGTACGTCAACGCCCTAGAGCGCCTTGGTATACCAATGTTATCAATGTTGTCAAGAAGCTTATTTTTGATGCCAAAATGAATTACTACTCTAATCAAATTGATGATGTTGGCACTGATTCTAATGCTCTTTTTCGTACAATTGATAGTCTTCTGCATCGTAAACCTGAAAAACGACTTCCGTCTTGTAAATCTACCACCATCCTTGCGGAAAAGTTCATCAACTTTTTCAAAAACAAAATAATAAATATCAGGAATCAGCTACCATCTATTTCATTTAATCCTTTTTTGATACATGATCAACCCCAAATTGATAGCTGTTTGGAATCATTCTCTCCTATAACTTGTGAAGAACTGTCCAAAATTGCAAGAAAATTATCCTCGAAATCCTGTTGTCTTGATCCTATTCCTGCCAAATTTTTGGTCAATGAACTTACCACTTTACTACCTGTCATCCGTAATATTGTTAATTTATCAATCACCACTGGCTTCGTTCCTTCTTCAATGAAATGTGCTGTTTTAAAACCTCTTCTCAAGAAGCCTACTCTCAATCATGAAATTCTTGGAAATTACCGCCCTATTTCTAACCTCGAGGCTGTCTCGAAAATAATTGAAAAAACTGTTGCTGAACGTCTTAACTCTTACTTGTCAATTAATAATCTTCATGAACCATTTCAATCCGCTTATAAACAGTTTCACAGCTGCGAGACTTCTCTTCTTCGTGTGAATAATGATATACTCCAGGCCATTGATAATCGAAAGTGTGTTGCACTTCTTCTCCTTGATCTATCAGCTGCGTTTGACACCGTAGATCATGAAATTCTGCTGAGTCGCCTGAATTCAAAGTTTGGAATATCTGGAAACGCCCTAACGTGGTTCAAATCGTATCTGTCTAATCGTAGGCAGTTTGTCGTTTTAGATGATGTTTCTTCTGAACCTCTTGAGCTCGATTGTGGTGTTCCTCAAGGATCTGTTCTTGGGCCTATCTTGTATATACTCTACACTTCTCCTGTTGCTGATATTTTACGTTCCCATGATTTGTCATTTCCCCTGTATGCAGATGATACACAACTATACCTTCCGTTTTTCTGTAATGATGATGAAGATATGTACCAGTCCATGAATCGTATTGAACATTGCCTGTCAGACATTGACCTATGGATGTCCATAAATAAATTAAAGCTTAATAAGGATAAAACTGAACTTCTTTTTCTCTACTCCAAGCATAGCCCGCAAGAATCTCTCCCTAACCTTTGTTTTGGAAATGATGTAATCAAGCCGTCGAAATCAGCAAGAAATATTGGTGTAATCTTTGATTCAACAATGTCAATGGTATCTCACGTTAATTCCATCTGTAAAACTGCCTTTTACCATCTCCGAAACATTGCCAAAGTTAGAAAATTCCTGTCTCTTCAAACTACTGAAAGACTGGTTCATGCTTTCATCACCTCTAAGATCGATTGTTTTAACTGTCTTCTTTTTGGTCTTCCAAGTCAACAAATTTCAAAACTCCAGTCGGTTCAAAATGCTGCTGCACGTCTAATAACTCTATCACGCAAACACTGTCACATTACTCCTATCTTAATCCAATTACACTGGCTTCCTGTTGCTGATCGAATAAAATTCAAGATTATTTTGATAACCTTTAAAGCCCTCTACGACCTGGCTCCTTCCTATATATCTGACCTGATTTCCCTCTACAAACCTACAAGAAATCTTCGCTCTTCTACTGATGTTCAACTTGTTCGTAAAAACTCTCGTGTTAAGTCATATGGTGGTCGTTCGTTCTGTGTGTGTGCCCCTGAACTTTGGAACTCTCTTCCGTCTTATATAAGGACTACAACTTCTCTGTCATTGTTCAAGTCTTCACTGAAAACTCATCTTTTCAAGTTAGCTTATAATTTGAAATGACTTTTTTTTTTCCCTCTTTCCCGTGCGCCTAGAGCATATTTGTATAAATGCATTATATTATTATTATTATTATTATTATTATTAAAGAGAGTCATTATCTCGTGGTCAAGTAAAACTGAAGCGAAGGAAGAGGGGTTTTTCGGACCATGGCGGACTCATGCAATTATACACCCTCTGAACGGTGTTACAGAACTTTGGACGTTCAGGGAATGTGATGTTTTTGTTGTTATATTTCTGTTATACTGATACTTGGCTAACTTTATATACTTGCCTAACTTTATATTATTCTATTTTTGGTCAACAGAAAGGGTTTTGTCTCTGCCAAATACCTTCCACTGAAAATAACATTTGATTCAGAATCCAGTTCAAATCGATGTCTCCATGTTCGACCACTATTTAGGCCTCCACGTTGGATTGACGTATGCAGTGATGAAGATAAACACTGCTTATTTGATAACAATTTGATAACGACTTGATAAAAACTATACATATCATACCTATATGAACCAGTCAAAGCAATATATGAAGATGAAATATATACTGGCTAGAAAAGGACATCGAACGCTATTATAAAAGTTCGTCCCAACTGAAAGTGTTTCTCTTGCTACACTTATGTAGTTTAAGTATATTGCTTTCTTCATTAAAATCATTGTGTATGTCTTGAATTACAAGTCATTATTTAACCAATGTACGGCGTCGGTAGCCCATGCCAACTTTAGCGTTGGATTTAAAAATGTTCTAGTGTTTCAATTTTAAGGCAGTTCGGGACCCTTGCTACTGCGCATCTCCACGCGCATTCGAGCGCGCGCTCTTTTATTAAAGGGTATTCGCTTGTCCGTCACCTTAAGATACAAAATCTTTTGCTCGTCCACGTGAAAGCAACTTAGAATATTTTTGTGAGCGTGAAAGAAATTTTTTAGTTATCCGTGATGCGTGAAAAGATAAAATATTTTTGCGTGAATTCATTTTGCAAAGGGGTATATAGGTGACCCTGTTGGCATTTGACAGTAAACAGCGGATAAGAAGTGTCATGATTCCTGAAGATATTCACTAAAATTTACAGAAATGCAGTATACAGAAATACAGCTTGAAAAATCGAAATTTATTAATGAACTTGATGATTAAGTATAAAGAAATTAATCATTAAAAATTTAAATCATAACTGAAAAACTGAGCGATTCCGGATTGAACCTTGAATCTCCATTACAGCCATGTTGACGAGCTTAGCTTGGAAACTCAAGTATAAGCGCAAGCAACATACGCGCAGACTCAAAAATGGACAGCTCATTTGCAGATATTGTCCTTTTTACACGTTTTTATATGCTTATTTACACAAACATTGACCATTTCAAGCCATTATTGAACGAAGAAGCCGAAATGGCTCCTGTGTACAGTAGTAGACAGTATATAGATTTTGATATGTTGTATCTGTGAATTCACTTAAATATTATAAAATAACTATTTTAAAACGCGCGCTCTGATTGGCCAAAAAGCCATGTTTGATGAGAGTCGTAAATTTGGACGCTTGCTATTTTATAAAGGAAGTAAAGAACTGTTTTCCGTGTTTGATAGCCTGATCAAAGCACTTGTGATGTCGGGAGAACACTCGAGAGCTGTGAAAGAACTTGCCTACGGCTCGTGCTTCCACTAGTACGCTCTCTCGTGTTCTTCCAACATTGCGCGTGCATGATCAGGCTATCAAACACGGAAAACAGTTTTTTTATTGCTTAAAAAACCGGCCCGAAAATTGGCTAAAATTCTTGATGAGAATATCAAACACGCTCAAATCACCTTTTCAAAATTTTCTCAAATTTGTTTTGCTTGTTATTTTATAAAAGAAGTAATAAAATGTTTTTTTCTGTGTTTAATATTCTGATCAAAACACTTGTGATGTTGGGAGAACATTTGAGAACTGTGAAAGCACTTGCCTACGGCTCGTGCTTCCACTACGAGTACTGCACTCTCTCGTGTTCTGTCAACATCAGAAGTGTTTTGACCAGGCTATCAAACACGGAAAACAGTTTTTGATTGCTTAAATATAATCGTGTAATAATCGTGTATAATCGTGTTTTAGAAACTAATTAAACAAATTTCCC
Source organism: Telmatactis stephensoni (assembly GCA_029948255.1). Lineage (NCBI taxonomy): Eukaryota > Metazoa > Cnidaria > Anthozoa > Actiniaria > Isophelliidae > Telmatactis > Telmatactis stephensoni. The sequence continues at coordinate 326,270 of JALIZF010001580.1, read as the reverse complement.
AGTGTTCATGTCAGTCTCAGCAGTTCTTTGTTTTGAAGTGTCAATGTTTATGCAAATAGGAATATATACTTATTTCAAAATAACGTTGTCGAAGTTCAAGCAGCAGACGTCAAGCCAATGAATGCTGGTTTGGTGCTGGTAATGTATTCAGACTCGCTATGGAGAGAATTGAAGGTACTATACTAACAAGTACAGGACTGGAAAGTAAAAAACAGGGTTCCCAAGTTTATTTTACCACAGGAAGCCCGAAAACGACACCAATTTCTTGATATGATTACATTCATATGGAGATTGGTGTTTTTTGCTATGTTTAAAGTTTAAAGTTTGAGAGAAAAAAGATTCAAGAGATGGGTAAATTTTAATCAAAATACATGCATAATTCTGGAAAATGTTCGAGGTTACAGGTAGCATTTTGACATTCAACTATATAAACATCAAAATGTGTTCAATACCTGTTAAACCCTTGAGATTAACAATTGCAGTCCTTAGTGTGCTATTTAATTTGCCGTTGGAAGCTGTAAAGATGACGAGAAATAAGATTGCTTTATATATACTAATTATCGTGATGATTTTCTCATATCATTTCGTGGCAACCAAAGGTAAACTTGTGTGTTTGGTAAATAATCTCCTATTCATAGCTGCCGTTACTAATTGTCTTATTCAAGACGAGCGACTTTCTAGCAAATCGAACTGAACTAAGTTTAATAGGGCCGTTTATACGAGACCAAAGACGACGCGTCTTACATAGAGTAGATTTCGTATGACTGTGAAAACGGCGACAGACGGTCACAGCAGGAATTTCGAATTTTTTATAGACAACACGTCACTGACACAGCCACGGTACGACACGGTCTGTGTCACACTCATACGAAATCTGCTCTAAGAGATACTTCTCCGTATAAACGACTCTTTTATTCTTTAACGCCTTATTCGAGCGTTATCGAAGAATAGCGTTCTTAGCTGTTCTTCGACAAGGTATACGCCATTGCAGTTTTGTCGGTTTTGTTTTATAGTGATTTTATTGAACCCGTGAAAAAAAATTGTTATTGACTAATTAGTGAATATACTAAAATGGGTTTAGAGTCAACTACTAACTCTAAAAATCTAAGATGGTTTTACATTGGAAATCTTGAGATAATCGCTATAACCTTGCCTTAATTCTTTAATAGATAACTCAGTTACCCTTGATTTTGTTGGAGACATCAACTTAGGAGGACCTGTTCAATATCAACATATTCACGAGAAATGCTCATACAACAAAACGTTTGAACTTGTATCCGAATTCCTGAAAGAATCAGACCTCGCCATTGGGAATCTAGAAGCTCCTTTTGCTACAAAGGATATGGACAAAGACGAACAAGTTCGATTAAAGCCTAGATTAAGAGCCGATACTGACAGTGCTGAATTAGCTTTAAGGTACGTATAAAATGAAACTTTTAAAACCATAACATTATGAATGGTTCACTATATACACCTATTTCAAAAAACGTTAAGTTGACGTTGGTCAATATATAATTTGAAACGGACAACCTGCAACGAAAATATAAGCTACGCTTTCTGTCGACACAGAAACAATGTAAATTCCATTTAAAAGTTAGTAAATATTGATTTTAATCTATTGAATGACCATTTTTTGCATGTCAACAAAATGTAGGTTTAGTCTGGTATAGGGTGTACAATTCTTAGGTTAGTCTGGGGTAGGGTATGAAAAATCGAAATTTTAGGTCTGGGATAGGGTCAGGGTTTTGAGGTCCTGGCGGCACACCCTTACCAAGTTGGGGTGGTAATGCCCCCCCCTCCCCCCGGGGTGTTTCCTGACTAAAATACGGAAAAACAACCCGCAACTATAACTCAAAGATTTGATTATCACAGCCCAAACAACGTCGCTTGGCTTTGTATATTAATTTTAAAGTTTGCAGCTACGGTATCGGGCCTCGGATGTAATATTTAAGATCTTCGACAGTCAATATGTTTTTGAATAGGTTTACTGGATTGCATAATTTACTTTAACATCAATTTTAACGCCACTTGTTTGACTTCAAACCTGTCTTACTCGATAGAGTTGGTTTCTATCCATCCATCCTGCGAGTGGAAGTGAGGAGAGCGAATGGAGCATGTTTCCTATATGTTTTATATACCCTTTCAATCTCCAATTAGCATATCGGACTGAAGCACCTCCCGGTCCAGACTAGATCTGATTTGAGTCTTCTAAACTTGTATAGATTTGCTGGATTTGATATAGTGACTTTGGCCAACAATCATTTGAATGACTTTGGTACGAGATCTGTTGATTATGATCTTCAAGTTCTAAAGCAAGTAGGAATTAAAGCCATTGGTTATACGTATGGTACAGTAGATGAGAATCGACCACAGGTAAGTTCATATATTCTAATTCTAAATGCAGCAGCGTTTGATACTTGTCTTCTGTATAGAGAAAGGAGAGTATATAACCTGAACTACGAGACTGAAATACACTTCAGACACTAGACGTAACGCCCGTTCATTTGAGAACTATTTTTAGAAAGGCTTTTCCATGGCTACCGCGAGCGATACGCGCGCATTGAGCTCTCAAACCCAAGAAGACAGGAATAAGCCAGTCTAAAAATATCATTATATTGAGTTTTTATCGACGAATTTTTCTATAAATCATCATATAGATAGTTTTTGTAATGGAAACATGAAATCAATAAAGAAAACGGGGGGTAACGGTGTTCTCAGTTTTGGTGCTATGATAGCTCGAAAAGAGTGAAATTTCGCCATTTCTAACGAATCGAAAACAATCCTAAGGATAGAGTTTGACCTCTAGCACCTGTAAGTATTCGCAAATATGCAAACTAAAGGCTTTCAGACATGCTCAAGTGAACAATGTATCATGAAAAGTAATATGCCTTCACTTATGTATTGGTAACTGAGCTAAATATTCGTATTTGAAAGATGAAAATCATTTGTACTTACGCGCGAATCGGACGTTCATTTTGACGATTTTTCTCTTACTTTTTTGATATGTCAAAAGTTTTGATAAAAATACACCGAAAAAGTAAAAAATGAGGATAGATCGCGGTGCTTACGTGGTGTCCACCATATTGAAATATTTTAGAACACAGGAAGCCCGATCAAATTCGATATCAGCGCGCGAGTGCAAAACCTGCGCAAACGTTATGCGCACGAATGCGCGACCGCATTACCTTAACAATTATTCTCTGAACTGAACTGGCAGGTGAATAGCGCTTGAAGATTTACCGAGACGCGAAGCGGTATAATATATATTTTTTCTTTTGTATCTTTTTTTTCTTTTGAAAACTTTTTTTCTTCTTCACTTCTTCTTTCTTTTCCTTTTCTTCTTTTGAATCCTTTTTTCCTTTTTATTATGTTTATAGTGTCCCCAGTTAGTTTTATAACTAAATACCCTGACACTGAAATACAGTTTATGTATGCGTGTATGTATGTATGCATGTTCCAGTATTTGGCTGACGAAGGAGTCCTAACAGGAATGCGAGTGGAGCCTGATACATTTCCTGGTTATTTTCTGCTGGTATAGACAATATATCTTTTGCTTTACATACTAGGATCCTTTGATTGTCACCGTTAAAGGCATAAAGATAGGTTTTCTTGGCTATTGTGATGTTTTTTTCAAGGACTTTTTTGATGAAAAGAAACTCTTCTTGGTTTGTCTTCGACGTCGGGGCAATTTAACAGCAGGTCCGGCAATCTACAGTGACCAAGCAGCCACAAGGGATGTAAAGGAATTGAAGGTAAATTGTTCTAATGGAGACTGTTTATACTCCGTTCACAATAACAAATTGAAGTTTAACTTAAGAATGTTAAGAAAGAGTCAGTGTTCACACCGGTGTGCACTAAACATGGTAAACCCCGTTTAGTAAAGATATCTTAGCCAGGTAGTTTGAATTTTGTCTACCCAAGATGGCTGGTAAGCGTAATAGACAAATGAGAACTGAAAACCTAAACCTGGTTAAATTAAATTGGCGCAAGAAAAATTGTGCCTATAAATATATCAATGATATGTAGCACTTTTATTGCGCAAATATCCATGAAATATGATCAAATGCACTTGATATCATAATACACACACTCTTTAATTCACTAATTATTGTAAACAACCATGCAACTCTCAACCCACCAGTTTGTTTTTGATGGCTGAAGGAAAACCGAAGGACCCGGAGAAAAAAACATCGAATCGTGGAAGAGAACAACAACCTCTTGTACTTGCATGAAATGTCCCGTCCGGGAATCAAACCAGGGACAAAAGAATTGAGAGGCGAGTGGTCTAACCACATTCACTCGGCCACCCTTGTTCTCTTATAAATTTCAGTGGTCTAAAAAACAACCTTATGCTATTCTCTCTTATAGAAAAAAGTCGACGTTATAGCTGTTTTTATGCACTGGGGTAACGAAGGTGAAAAGACGCCCAGTGAGGCACAAGCTGAGCATTTTCTTCACTTGAGAAAGTTGGGAGTGCGCTTGATCATTGGTTGTCATCCACATCGTCTGCAAGGTCACATCGTTGACCACAAAACCTTTGTTGCTTTTAGCTTGGGAAACTTTCTGTTTGGTCCATCTAGCGGATTCAGGACTAATGTAATTTATATAGAGATGGCATGCAATGAAACTTTTAACTTTAAGTCGAGGGTGGTGAAGAGGGATACCGATCACGGATCACGAGCCTTTCATTCGTAATTTCATGAATCACGGAGTCATAGGCCATATGCACTAATAGGTCACGTGACCTTGTCTACCCTAAATCAAGCAGCACCATCAAAATGAACTCCAATAAAAGAAAGAGCCCCTCGATATTAGTAAATTAAAAGTGCAAAGTTTCAGTTTATGAGATGAATAAGAGAGAAAAGGACAGCAAATTTAAGATGAGATATTTTCTTAAGATTCGTTCGGAAAAGCGCGTTGGATGGCACGAGCTTGCATGTTTGCATGTTTCAGCTCATAAGATGTAATACAGGAGAAATGACAGTAAATTTAAGATGGGATATTTTTTTAAAATTCGTTTGGAAAAACGCATTGGATGGCAAGCTCGTGCCATCCAACGCGCTTTTCTGAACGAATCTTAAGAAAATATCTCATCCTAAATTTGCTGTCCTTTTCTCTCTTATTCATCTTATAAGCCGAAGCTTTGCACTTTTACTAATATCGAGGTGCTCTTTCTTTTTTTGGAGTTCATTTTGATGGTGCTGCTTGATTTAGGGGCGACAGGGTCACGTGACGCCTATTAAAAGCCATTTCACGAATCACGGTTTTAGAATTCATGACATCACTGCTCACATCGTAAATGCGTAATAATAATAATAGTAAACATTATAAGCTTTGAATTTCTTAGGCACATCTCGTGGAATTGCATTGAAAGCTTCTATACGACTTGTACAACGTTTCGTCTAGGTTTTTAAAATTTTCCCGTCATATAACAGAAATCTCACTGAAACGCCGGAACTTCTTTCTCGATCGGCGCTTAAATGCAAGAGCAAAATTGGGCATTATAGTAAATCTTTCACATTTCATCGGTACGTTTGGTAGCTTTATGATCACGAATCAACTACAAATCCTGGATGACAGGCAAATGTTCACGCTTTTCACGAATGACGAGCAGAATTATTAGGCTGAATCACAGACCATCGATGACCTCTTCACATACCCTGATATATCGACTGAATGGGGTGGGGGGGGGGTGGGGTGGGGGGATTTGGTGATCTCGCGATCGCTTATTTTTGACAACTCAGTAGGGACCGTTCACTTTTTATTAAGCAGGAGGTGGGGGCGGGGGGAGGGGGAGGGGCTGGGTGGATTTGGTAAAAAGTCACTCAAACATTCCATGACCCCTACGAATATGTGAATTTTTTTTTTCATGTGGCCCCTCCTTGACAGCAGTTTTAATTTGTAATGACCCCCCTTCCTCAATAAAAAGATCATCATGATTAGAAATAGAATTTGGTAAACAATCGAATGGGATATTTTTCTATATACCATAAAAATCTAAAGTATGTTTAGTTATCATTAGGACCACTGTTTCTGTGCATCTGTACAAATGCTAGCCTTTATAGCAACTCGGTTTTCTGAGCTAATAGTTTATCTAGAGATTATGGAAAGGGGAATGCGTTGGACATTGCTTTTAGTCAAATATTGCTCCTGTTAATATAAAATTACATAACTAGCGATGTTTAATATTTCTCTACCAATGTCTGTCAAAACTAAAATCACGATCTGTTAATTGGACATATGTATTCAAAACTATTTCTTCCTATTACTAGGAGATATCTCTATTGTGTGCCAGTATTAGGGTAATGTATTTAAGCGTTTTGAAAATGCGAGTGCGGAGCGCGCGCGAGCCGCTCGGTAAAATGGAGTTGTTGATGTTCGCAGCGACTACTTCCCAGTGAATATGAGTTGGTCTTGCAATGTAAGCCACTCCACAAGTAAAGATTCGGAGTGCTACACTTACAAATGATTGCTTTGAATCTTAGATTTCGAATAAAATAATATCTATTTAGCTCTTGCAAGCGCGAAGCGTGAGCCGCTCGGCAAAAGTTGTTGCCGCAAAGGAGTTCACTGTAGAGGCTATTTTGAACAAGATGAATACCTTTTCTGTAAATTCTGCCCATTTAGAGCCTGCCAATGTCTGTGTTTTCTGTACAAAAACATTTTGTGCCATCTTGCAATATCTATAGCAATTTTAAAACTTTAAGGTGAGACCCTCTTTACACTCAACTATATTTCAGATGGTTCCCCTCCAACGGCACAGACAGACAGACAGAAGTTTTTATTTGGTGACTTATATAACTATTACATATCAATATTTTTCCAAATAAGTGTGGTGTTAACTTTAGATATAAAAGTATGGCTATAACTAAATATTAAATGAAGATGAAGATGAACAATTTTTTTAGGTGCCTCCCCCACCTAAATCCCCCCCCCCCCCTTCCCTCAATGCTCATTAAAAAATGAACAGTCCCCTACAGTACTAAAAGTGTTTACATTAATATTTTTTCTTTAATTTTAATTTTTCTATTCATTCGAAAGCTATTTTATTACAACCGGAACCCTCCAGCCAGAATCTTCTCAAAGTTCATCAGCTATGTCACAACATCTGGAAACCCGGAATTACGTTCACGTATTCTTCGTGTACAAATCAACAAGTAAGTATATACATTTGGGTTAGAAACTATTACGCATTCTAGAAAGAGTCGTTCTCTCGTGGTCAAAACTCAAGGGAAGGGAGAGGGGTTATTCGGACCGTGGTGGACTAAATTACTAGAGAGAGAGAGAGAGAGAGAGAGAGAGAGAGAGAGAGAGAGAGAGAGAGAGAGAGAGAGAGAGAGAGAGAGAGAGAGAATGAATAAATGAATGAATGAATCACCTATATTTAGTCACGGTAGTTCCATCAACTTTAAAAAATTGCTTTCCATGGAAGCTGTGGATCAAACATGGTTAAAATCAAAACTAATTTACAATATTTAAAATATACAAACTGTTCTATTTACAGGAGTTAGATAGTTTCGTTTTGAATTCAGTAAATGATTGTGAGGATCTAACACAAAGTGGCAAACTATTCCAAATTTTGGCACCCTCATATCTAAAGCTTCTTTTGAGAGAGTCTGTCATTGCCTTAGGGAGAGTTAACTTAGTATCACCTCCCCTTAAGTTATACTTGACAGTATCTCCTACAATATTATAATCAGTGCTTAGATATGAAGGTGCTCCATTATTTAATACTTTATACATTGCACAGGCTTTGTGCTTAAACCTTCTTTCTTCAAGATTATCCCATTTTAACTTTTTAAGAATATCAACCGACCTAACATCATAGTCTGATTGAGTGATAACTCTGGCAGCACGATTTTGCAATCTTTGTAATCTGTCAGAAAAACCCTTATTACAATTGCTCCATACGACATCACAATAATCAAAGTATGGCAAAATAAGGGCATTATAAATAATAATTAAGGTGTCAAATGTAACAAAAGGACGAACTTGTTTTAAGGCACTAATGCCCATCGACACCTTTTTGGCAATGTTATCAATCTGATCAGACCATGAAAGTGTTTGATCGATAAATATGCCAAGCAGCTTTGTGGAATTTACCCTTTTTATAGGTGTATTTCCAATTTTAATTACAGGTTGTGTTGGAAGAGAAGCTAATTTTGGGTTGGAGCCAATAAGAATATATTCAGTTTTTGCGACATTCAAACTCAGTTTATTGGCCATAAGCCACTCTCCAACACCCTCAAGTTCAGTGTTAATGCTTGACTCAATATTCTTAATGCTAGTAGCAGATACTGTTATTGAAGTGTCGTCAGCATACATTCTGGGCTTAGCAAATTTAAGAGAACGTGGCAGATCATTAATGTATAAAATGAATAGTAAAGGACCTAAGGTCGAACCCTGAGGAACCCCACAAGAAATATTCAGTGAGCCTGAAATAACATTATTCACAAAACATTTCTGCGATCGATATATTACTTAAATATGATCTGAACCAGTTAAGAGCATTATTTGTCTTTTACTCCATAGCATGCAAGTTTGTCTATCAAGATAGTATGATCTACCGTATCAAATGCCTTAGCTAAATCCAGAAGTACAACACCATTTAAGAGACTATTATCAATATTCATAAGCCAATCATTTGAAGCATCAAGTAGAGCAGTAACAGTTGAGTAAGAGGCACGAAAGCCAGATTGATTGTTAACTAAAATGTTTCTCTCACAGAGATAGGAATAAAGCTGTTTGTAAACCAGCTTTTCAAATATCTTAGAAACAACGGACAAAACTGAAATAGGTCTGTAATTACCAGACAAATCTTTATCATTACCTTTATGCAAAGGCAAAACTTTAGCTATTTTCCACTTGGAAGGAAAAATTCCAGTAACTAAAGACCTATTAAAGATATGACATAAAGAAGGAGAGACGACCAAGGCAGAAGTAATCTTCCCGATATGTCATCCAAACCAGTTGCTTTATCAGGACAAATTTTGGATAACAAATCAAAAACTTCGTCATTTGAAATTTCTTTAAATTCAAAGCTATCAAGAGATTTAATCATATACTGATCAAAAGGAATTTGGCTTTGGGGTATGTTTGAAGCTAGCTTTTCTCCAATTTGAGTAAAATGGATGTTCAAAATATTGGCTATGGCTTGAGAATCGGTAATCGTGTCATTATCTAACTTAATTTGATTGATGTGACCATCTTTAGTTTTACGAGATGAGATTTGATTAATAGTACGCCAAAGAGAGAGAGAGAGAGAGAGAGAGAGAGAGAGAGAGAGTAAGTATATACATTTGAGTTGGAAATTATTGAATTAAGGCATTAACACCTTCTGACTTATCTGAACTTTGTGATCAATATGACTCTGTTTTATCTTCGATTATTGATAATCATGCTCCACTTCTTTCTAAAGTTGTACGTCAACGCCCTAGAGCGCCTTGGTATACCAATGTTATCAATGTTGTCAAGAAGCTTATTTTTGATGCCAAAATGAATTACTACTCTAATCAAATTGATGATGTTGGCACTGATTCTAATGCTCTTTTTCGTACAATTGATAGTCTTCTGCATCGTAAACCTGAAAAACGACTTCCGTCTTGTAAATCTACCACCATCCTTGCGGAAAAGTTCATCAACTTTTTCAAAAACAAAATAATAAATATCAGGAATCAGCTACCATCTATTTCATTTAATCCTTTTTTGATACATGATCAACCCCAAATTGATAGCTGTTTGGAATCATTCTCTCCTATAACTTGTGAAGAACTGTCCAAAATTGCAAGAAAATTATCCTCGAAATCCTGTTGTCTTGATCCTATTCCTGCCAAATTTTTGGTCAATGAACTTACCACTTTACTACCTGTCATCCGTAATATTGTTAATTTATCAATCACCACTGGCTTCGTTCCTTCTTCAATGAAATGTGCTGTTTTAAAACCTCTTCTCAAGAAGCCTACTCTCAATCATGAAATTCTTGGAAATTACCGCCCTATTTCTAACCTCGAGGCTGTCTCGAAAATAATTGAAAAAACTGTTGCTGAACGTCTTAACTCTTACTTGTCAATTAATAATCTTCATGAACCATTTCAATCCGCTTATAAACAGTTTCACAGCTGCGAGACTTCTCTTCTTCGTGTGAATAATGATATACTCCAGGCCATTGATAATCGAAAGTGTGTTGCACTTCTTCTCCTTGATCTATCAGCTGCGTTTGACACCGTAGATCATGAAATTCTGCTGAGTCGCCTGAATTCAAAGTTTGGAATATCTGGAAACGCCCTAACGTGGTTCAAATCGTATCTGTCTAATCGTAGGCAGTTTGTCGTTTTAGATGATGTTTCTTCTGAACCTCTTGAGCTCGATTGTGGTGTTCCTCAAGGATCTGTTCTTGGGCCTATCTTGTATATACTCTACACTTCTCCTGTTGCTGATATTTTACGTTCCCATGATTTGTCATTTCACCTGTATACCCGCTCTGGCCACTAGCTGAGACTGAATTTGTTCCGATTTCGATTAGTTCAAATTCAGTTTCTCGGCCATGCTTGTAATATAGCCAACTGGTTCGCCTCCTTGCTAGTTGGGATTTTTTAAACACTTTATGTTTACCGATTATCAGTGTGTATTTATTTCAGCATTTGAGGACCAGGTTGGAAAAAAGCCTTGCTTTACCTGTTATATCCTCGTTAAAACAAACAAACAAACAAACAAACAAACAAACAAACAAACAAACAAACAAACAAACAAACAAACAAACAAACAAACAAACAAAGAGTCTATGCAGATGATACACAACTATACCTTCCGTTTTTCTGTAATGATGATGAAGATATGTACCAGTCCATGAATCGTATTGAACATTGCCTGTCAGACATTGACCTATGGATGTCCATAAATAAATTAAAGCTTAATAAGGATAAAACTGAACTTCTTTTTCTCTACTCCAAGCATAGCCCGCAAGAATCTCTCCCTAACCTTTGTTTTGGAAATGATGTAATCAAGCCGTCGAAATCAGCAAGAAATATTGGTGTAATCTTTGATTCAACAATGTCAATGGTATCTCACGTTAATTCCATCTGTAAAACTGCCTTTTACCATCTCCGAAACATTGCCAAAGTTAGAAAATTCCTGTCTCTTCAAACTACTGAAAGACTGGTTCATGCTTTCATCACCTCTAAGATCGATTGTTTTAACTGTCTTCTTTTTGGTCTTCCAAGTCAACAAATTTCAAAACTCCAGTCGGTTCAAAATGCTGCTGCACGTCTAATAACTCTATCACGCAAACACTGTCACATTACTCCTATCTTAATCCAATTACACTGGCTTCCTGTTGCTGATCGAATAAAATTCAAGATTATTTTGATAACCTTTAAAGCCCTCTACGACCTGGCTCCTTCCTATATATCTGACCTGATTTCCCTCTACAAACCTACAAGAAATCTTCGCTCTTCTACTGATGTTCAACTTGTTCGTAAAAACTCTCGTGTTAAGTCATATGGTGGTCGTTCGTTCTGTGTGTGTGCCCCTGAACTTTGGAACTCTCTTCCGTCTTATATAAGGACTACAACTTCTCTGTCATTGTTCAAGTCTTCACTGAAAACTCATCTTTTCAAGTTAGCTTATAATTTGAAATGACTTTTTTTTTTTTCCCTCTTTCCCGTGCGCCTAGAGCATATTTGTATAAATGCATTATATTATTATTATTATTATTATTATTATTATTATTATTATTATTATTATTATTATTATTAAAGAGAGTCATTATCTCGTGGTCAAGTAAAACTGAAGCGAAGGAAGAGGGGTTTTTCGGACTATGGCGGACTCATGCAATTATACACCTTCTGAGCTGTGTTACAGAACTTTGGACGTTCAGGGAATGTGATGTTTTTGTTGTTATATTTCTGTTATACTGATACTTGCCTAACTTTATATACTTGCCTAACTTTATATTATTCTATTTTTGGTCAACAGAAATGGTTTTGTCTCTGCCAAATACCTTCCACTGAAAATAACATTTGATTCAGAATCCAGTTCAAATCGATGTCTCCATGTTCGACCACTATCTAGGCCTCCACGTTGGATTGACGTATGCAGTGATGAAGATAAACACTGCTTATTTGATAACAATTTGATAACGACTTGATAAAAGCTATACCTATCATACCTATATGAACCAGTCAAAGCAATATATGAAGATGAAATATATACTGGCTAGAAAAGGACATCAAACGCTATTATAAAAGTTCGTCCCAACTGAAAGTGTTTCTCTTGCTACACTTATATAGTTTAAGTATATTGCTTTCTTCATTAAAATCATTGTGTATGTCTTGAATTACAAGTCATTATTTAACCAATGTACGACGTCGGTAGTCCATGCCAACTTTAGCGTTGAATTTAAAAATGTTCTAGTGTTTCAATTTTAAGGTAGTTCGGAACGCTTGCTACTGCGCATCTCCACGCGCATTCGAGCGCGCGCACTTTTATTAAAGGGTATTCGCTTGTCCGTCACCTTAAGATATAAAATCTTTTGCTCGTCCACGTGAAAGCAACTTAGAATATTTTTGTGAGCACGAAAGAAATTTTTTAGTTATCCGTGATGCGTGAAAAGATAAAATATTTTTGCGTGAATTCATTTTGCAAAGGGGTATATAGGTGACCCTGTTGGCATTTGAACAGTAAACAGCGGATAAGAAGTGTCATGATTCCTGAAGATATTCACTAAAATTTACAGAAATGCAGTTTACAGAAATACAGCTTGAAAAATCGAAATTTATTAATAAACTTGATGATTAAGTATAAAGAAATTAATGATTAAAAAATTAATTCATAACTGAAAAACTGAGCAATTCCGGATTGAACCTTGAATCTCCATTACAGCCATGTTCACGAGCTTAGCTTAGAAACTCAAGTATAAGCGCAAGCAACATACGCGCAGACTCAAAAATGGACAGCTCATTTGCAGATATTGTCCTTTTTACACGTTTTTATATGCTTATTTACACAAACATTGACCATTTCAAGCCATTATTGAACGAAGAAGCCGAAATGGCTCCTGGGTACAGTAGTAGTATATGGATTTTGATATGTTGTATCTGTGAATTCACTTAAATATTATAAAATAACTATTTTAAAACGCGCGCTCTGATTGGCCAAAAAGCCATGTTTGATGAGAGTCGTAAATTTGGACGCTTGCTATTTTATAAAGGAAGTAAAGAACTGTTTTCCGTGTTTGATAGCCTGATCAAAGCACTTGTGATGTCGGGAGAACACTCGAGAGCTGTGAAAGCACTTGCCTACGGCTCGTGCTTCCACTAGTACGCTCTCTCGTGTTCTTCCAACTCATCGCGCGTGTTTTGATCAGGCTATCAAACACGGAAAACAGTTTTTGATTTCTTAAATATAATCGTGTAAACGCGCTTCTTTTAGATTAACTAATCAACAAATTTCCCAGTGTTCATGTCAGTCTCTTTGTTTTGAAGGGTCAATGTTTGTGCAAATAGAAATATACACTTATTTCAAATTAACGTTGTCGAAGTTCAAGCAGCAGACGTCAAGCCAATGAATGCTGGTTTGGTGCTGGTAATGTATTCAAATCAGACTCGCTATGGAGAGAATTGAAGGTACTATACTAACAAGCACGTGATCGAAAATGCTCACAATTCAGAGTTAGAAACATGTCTTGATTTGAATACATACTGCGGCATAAAACCAGTATTCATTTCGGTCTTGGCCTAACGCTTGTTGCTATGAACCGCAACAAGGTTTTTACGAAATAAGTGTATACACTGTAAATGATAAATACTGACACTGAGTCAGTGTACGTGGCTTGTGCTTATGCTTGCGTCGCTACTAAAAACCGAGAATTAATCAATAAGGTCACACATGAAAATACAGTACTAAAAAGGATTACATTCATATGGAGATTGGTGTTTTTTGCTATATTTAAAGTTTAAATTTTGAGGGAAAAAAGATTCAAGAGATGGGTAAATTTTAATCAAAATACATGCATAATTCTGGAAAATGTTCGAGGTTACAGGTAGCATTTTGACATTCAACTATATAAACATCAAAATGTGTTCAATACCTGTTAAACCCTTGAGATTAACAAGGTGCAGTCCTTAGTGTGCTATTCAATATTGAAACAGCTTCGTTAATTTGCCGTTGGAAGCTGTAAAGATGACGAGAAATAAGATTGCTCTATATATACTAATTATCGTGGTGATTTTCTCATATCATTTCGTGGCAACCAAAGGTAAACTTGTGTGTTTGGTAAATATTCCCCTATTTATAGCTGCCGTTACTAATTGTCTTATTCAAGATGAGCGACTTTCTAGCAAATCGAACTGAACTAAGTTTAATAGGGCCGTTTATACGAGACCAAAGACGACGCGTCTTACATAGAGTAGATTTCGTATGACTGTGAAAACGGCGACAGACGGTCACGGCAGGAATTTCGAATTTTTTATAGACAACACGTCACTGACACAGCCACGGTACGACACGGTCTGTTTCACACTCATACGAAATCTGCTCTAAGAGATACTTCTCCGTATAAACGACTCTTTTATTCTTTAACGCCTTATTCGAGCGTTATCGAAGAATCGCGTTCTTAGCTGTTCTTCGACAAGGTATACGCCATTGCAGTTTTGTCGGTTTTGTTTTATAGTGATTTTATTGAACCCGTGAAAAAAAAATATTGTTATTGACTAATTAGTGAATATACTAAAAATGGGTTTAGAGTCGACTACTAACTCTAAAACTCTAAGAAGTTTTGACATTGGAAATCTTGAGATAATCGCTAACCTTGCCTTCTTTAATAGATAACTCAGTTACCCTTAATTTTGTTGGAGACATCAACTTAGGAGGACCTGTTCAATATCAACATATTCACGAGAAATGCTCATACAACAAAACGTTTGAACTTGTATCCGAATTCCTGAAAGAATCAGACCTCGCCATTGGTAATCTAGAAGCTCCTTTTGCTACAAAGGATATGGACAAAGACGAACAAGTTCGATACGAGCCTAGATTAAGAGCCGATACTGACAGTGCTGAAGCTTTAAGGTACGTATAAAATGAAACTTTTAAAACCATAACACCATGAATGGTTTACTCACTATATATATACCTATTTCAAAAAACGTTAAGTTGTAACGAAACATAATTTTTTAGCGTTTGTGTTTCCTGACTTAAATACGAAAACAGCGCAACTGTAACTCAAATTAAAGCTTATAACTTACATTTGATCATCACAGCAAACTACGTCCGGCGTTCCGCTGCAGCTACGGTTCCCGGCCTCAGATGTACTGAATATTTCAATAGTATTGAAAGGCCGATTCTGCATAACATTTGCATAAAAACTCTGAGGCGCTGCTGAAGCTCAGGCATCGAAAGCTTCTCTATGGGTGTTTGTTTGTCTTTTATAATAATATTTACGGGTGGAAAAGTTGTTTCGTCTGTTCTAAAGACGTGAACCATGTTTGTTGAAAAAGTCGACAGGTTCTACTGAATGGTCACAGACGTGGGGCTATGTGTGCGGTGTGTGTTATAATACAGGTGACTAAGGACAGGTTTTGAATATTATATATTGAGGTCATCTTTGTTGAAAATGATTCCGGCTCGTGCAATTTGAAAATCTTGATTTTAAACTGCACTCGTGATATTTTTTTCAAACTCACGAAAACCCATTCGATTTCCTTTTAATTTAAGGAATAAAAAACGGTTTCCCGTGTTTTGATCAGGCTATATCGGACATATAAAATATCATCAAAATTTTTTTGATCAAAGACAATTTAAAAGAAGCGAACATGCTTCAATAAAATAACTCTTATTTAACGCGCGCTCTGATTGGCTGAAACTGAACCCGTGTTTGATGAGAGTATCAAACACGCTCACGTCAATTTGTTTTTTCGCCGGTGTTTTCTTTTTCCTATTTTCGTCTATTTGCGTGTTAGTTATTTTATAAAAGAAATAAAAACGGTTTCCCGCGTGTCCGATAGCCTGATCAAAACACTTGTGATGTTGGGAGAACACTCGAGAGCTGTGAAAGCACTCGCCTACGGCTCGTGCTTCCACTACGCTCTCTCGTGTTCTCCCAACATCATGCGTGTTTTGATCAGGCTATCAAACACAGGAAACCGTTTTTATTCCTTAATTAAATAGGCCAGGTTTTCTCATGATAATATTATTCGGAATTTGGAGTCGGGGATTGATTGATTAATATATTAAATTTCATTTTCAAAAACAGCAAAAGCTTTCTCACACAAAGAAAATGAAAAGTCCACCATTCATTCAACAAAAGACTAAAAAATCCTTTACTGATTTCAATTTCCTTAAACTTGAATTCCCCCGCGTGAAAAAAAGAAAGATAGAAAAGGTCAAGGAAAATTGTCTAATCTAGAATAATTTTAGATATCAGAGTCAAAAGATCGATAGGTCTGACTTTTTCTGTATTTTTTCTCGAACTGATGAAAATAACGATCACGCGAACCTCAATGCCGAGCCTCGCTCTCTTAGTATTATGGTCTCTTGACCCATAGAGAAACGTTCGAGGCCTGCAAATGTTATGCAGAATCGGCTTTTACCCCACTACTTATTTCAGATCTCCGACTGTCAAGGTTTTTAAAAATAGGTTTACAGCGTTACATAGCTTACTTTAACATTTTAACGCAGCTCTATTGACTTCGAACCTGTCTTACTTGCAAGAATTAGTTACCAACCATCATTTGGGGAGTGGAAAGTGAGGGGATGAAGCATCTTTCATCGATGTTTTATAAACACCTTTATTCAATCTCCATGTACCATTTGACGAAAAAATTCCCGGTTTGATTTGAACCTTCTACATTTGTATAGATTTGCTGGATTTGATATAGTGTCTTTGGCCAACAATCATTTGAATGACTTTCGTACGAGAGCCGTTAATTATAATCTCCAAGTTCTGAAGCAAATAGGAGTTAAAGCCTTTGGTTATACGAATGGTACAATAGATGAGAATCGACCACAGGTAAGTTCATATAATCTAATTCTAAATGCAGCAGCGTTTGATGCTTGTCTTCTGTATAGAGAAAGGAGAGTATAACCAGAACTGCGAGACTGAGATGCATTTCTGATATTATAGATGTAACGTGTCACCCTGTTCATTTGGGAGTTATTATAGGAAAATTCATTGGATGACAAGGGATTCCTCGTTGGATTTCACGAGAAAAACAGCTCGAAGTCGCGAAGCGACGAGTGCGATATCGTTTTCTCGTGAAATTCAACTGTGGAATTCCCGAGTCAGGAAATGAATTTTCCTTGATTCCCATAGCAGACACGAAAACAAAACAAAAAAACGAAAAACGGATTCATGTGGTATCTTCCTCGACTTAAGCAAAGCGTTTGACACAGTAAACCATGAAATACTATTAAATAAACTTAATCATTATGGCATACGAGGAATTGCTCAATCTTGGTTCTCTTCTTATTTAAATAACAGAAGACAGTTCGTATCTCTTGGTAATATAAAATCAGAGGAAAGTTGTATTTTGTGGGGTGTTCCCCAAGGCTCAGTCCTTGGACCGATTTTGTTTTTACTCTACATAAATGACTTTCAAAATTCATCCCATATACTTGACTTTCATCTTTTTGCCGATGACTCAAATCTTTTCTATAAGAACAAAAACTTACAGAATCTTGAAACAATTGTTAACAATCAACTACAGCGAGTAAACAGCTGGCTTTGTGCCAACAAACTTTTACTGAATATCGAAAAGACAAAGTTCCTCATTTTCCATCCAGTTCAAAAAAAAATTCTTCACAACGTACGTTTACAAATTGATAACAAATGTATTGATCGTGCAACTGAAATAAAATATCTCGGTATTATGTTAGATAGTCATCTTAATTGGAAGTCTCATGTATCGTTTGTGTCGAGTAAAATAAAACGTAATATTGGTATTATATGTAAAGCTAGACATTATGTAAATTTGGAAATCCTTGTGAATTTGTATTACTGTCTTATTTATCCTTATCTAATTTACGGTATTGTTGCATGGGGTCACACTTATGAATCAACTATCAATCCTCTCTTTATACTTCAAAAGAAGACACTTCGTGTAATGACATTTAGTAACTTCGATGCTCACACTAATCCCATTTTTTTAAAATTAAAAATCCTTAAGTTTTCAGATCTTGTTTTTGTATATACAGCTCTCTTTATGTATGATTACGACTCCAAAAATTTGCCAAGTTCATTCGATTCGTACTTCTTGCAAGTTAGCCAAAAACATGGCTACAACACTAGATTAGCTTCAAAAAACAGCTTTTCTTTACCAAAAATTAAAACTAATTATGGTAAATTCAATATTAAATTCTGCGGCACAAAAATATGGAACTCAATTAGTGAATCAACAAAAAAACTATCGAAATCCAAATTTAAAGAAATGCTTAGCAATGATGTGCTCAAGTCCTACATCGATTAGTTATATATCGCTATTGGACCGACGAAAATTAAATTTTTGAATAAATATTTTACAGACTATAAAAGTAAGTACTATCAACCTAATTATATAATACGATTTTCTCTTCTATCGGGTTGATAGTAAGTTCTGTCAACCTTCACTTTAATTTATTCAATTATGTATTTTGTATAATTTCATATGTAATTTCATAATTATATATGAAATCATACGTCGTATCTACTAGTATATTAGTTTGATCCATTCTCTTCATTTATCTATATGTATGAAACCATTTGCAATTTTCTCTTTGTATATTTGTATTGCCTTTCTTTTCTTGTTTTTGTCTTTGTTAAAATATCTAATTATTTACAGTGTGTTATTGACCATAAAGCTTCAACGCAAATAAAACATGCAAGCCACCTATCTTGGTTAGCCTTACATGGTTATTATAGGTGGCCTGTACCCAAAAATTTGAAAATTAAACGAGACTTACCTGGAAGTCGAAGTTTGATTGAGATTCTTCTAGTCACCACAACATTTAGGGATCAAGTGAGATTGCAACGCGCATGCGCAAGATCAGTCTTTAAAGCAGATTGTAGTCATCTTGAATTGAAGACCACAACAGATGTACAACAATGCCCATGTATGTACGATAATATTCCTTTTGTCTGTCAGGAATATACTATATATAGGGTAGGGTCATGTTTACACATGAGGGTGGGCACTTGATCCCTAAATGTTGTGGTGACTAGAAGAATCTCAATCAAACTTCGACTTCCAGGTAAGTCTCGTTTAATTTTCAAATTCTTCTACGTCACCACATTTAGGGATCACGTGAGATTTCGCAGCCAAGATGACTGCAATCTCGCAATAGTTAAACACAAACATAGAGTAGTAGAAACCTATAGCTACTCTAGCAGGTATATATATATTCAATAATATTATATACATCATCTATTGCATCTGACCTTAATATAGGTATAATGATTCAGCACATAGACCATATGCACAAATCTAAGATAGCATTTATTGAATAAACAGGCACTAGGGCAAATGTAAGTGTACTTTATTTATTAAAGTGCTTGTGCTACCCTAGCTTGCCAATTTCTTACGGCTGTACAATGACAGTAAACAGTTAATTGTCTTTCATTTAACATGTCCTAAACATGAATGTCAAGTGTGAGTTAATTTGAACTATTCAAACACTGCTTTTACAAATTCTGACTTTTCATTACTTTGAACAGGTACATTATAATGCCTTGCAAATGTGGTCTCATTAGACCACCCAGCCTTTTCCAAAATAAGTTTTAAAGGCAAACCTGCCCTGAAAGCAGATGATGTTGATGCTGCCCTGGTACTATGTGCCGAGAACATACTAGTATCAATCTTTCCTTCTTCTAAGCATGACTTTATCCACCTTCTTAATGTGTCCTTGCTAGCTGCATGGTATGGTTTTGAGTGGGTGATAAAAACCTTGGTTTCCTTTCCACGTAGACATGCAGTCCTTTTCAAATAGCATTTCAATGCTCTCAGTACACAAATTTTTTCATCTTGTGGATATTCCTGAAGTTCAATTACAGCTGATTTAGTTGTAGGTTTACTCTGCTTAATCAGCCCAATCTGGAAGGTCATACTGTTCTCCATTTCCATCATATTAACAGTGTCTAACATATGTAACGACTGTACTCGTTGAGCAGTAACTAACGAAATTAACATAACAGTTTTTTGCGACAAGGCTTTCAATGACAGTTCTTCGTTTGATGGCCATTTTCTGAACAAGTTCAATACATTCTTGACATCCCATATAGAAGAGTATTTACTCTGCACTGGCCTTAACTCGTAGATCCCCTTCATAAACCGTACTATGACAGGATGATTACCAATTGTAATTCTGCTATCAAAATTCAAACTTGATAGAGCACAGCGAGCAGTGTTGATGGCACTGTATCTAAGTCCCATTTCATAAAGGTTTGTTAAGAACTTAAGAGCATTGTTCACAGTAACTTCAGTTCTACTAATTTTCCTCTCACTACAAAATTGTAGCCACCTTTTAAAATAGGAGTTGTATTGCTTTTGTGTTCCATCACGCCAGGATTTGAGGATGATTGCTTTTGCTTCATCAGGAATGCCTTTTGCTTCCATGGCTTCCCTGAGACAAGACAGGCCATCAACTGGATCTTTTTCCTTAACGGATGTAGCAATGATGAATGAGGTAGAGTCAGAAGGTTGTCTTTCCTTGGAAGAAGTCTGGGGTTGTCTATTAGCATTGTCAGTATTGTCGCAAAGAATGTCTGTGTTGGCCATATTGGTACCAGGATCACAGCTTCTGCTTGATCTTGTGAAATCTTTTGAAGGCATCTATTGATTTGAGAAAATGGGGGAAAAACATAGAGGTTTTTGTTAGTCCATGACAATGAGAATGCATCTATATATGTTGCCTCAGGATCAGGTCTCCAAGACACATACTTCTCTAATTGTCTATTCAGTCTAGACGCAAATAAATCAATCTCAAAAGGGCCCCAGAGAATATTTAACTCTGAAAATACTGCACTTTGCAATTGCCATTCTGTTCTGTCATTAAACACACGTGACTCACAGTCAGCAATACAATTGTCTTTCCCTGGCAAGTGTGCAGCAGTGAGCCAGTTATTATGTTCTAAGGCCCACATCCAAATTTCTCTTGCAATATTGTTACATGGCCTGGACTTACTACCCCCCATATTGTTGACATAGCATACTGCTGTTGTATTGTCACTTTCCACTCTAATGTGGGTATTTGTTTTGTTTTTACACAATGATTTCAGTGCAAATAAAATAGCTTTTAGCTCTAGCTCATTAATATGCAGGTCGGTTTCCTCTGCAAACCAGCGTCCTCCTGTACGCTTGTCGTTCAACTCTGCCCCCCAACCTTCTTTTGATGCATCTGATCTAATGATAACATCAGGGTCATCCTGTAATATTTTCTTTTTAGCACTGAGAATGTTCTCACGCCACCATCTTAAATCTGCCTTACATGCTTCACTTATTGTACAGATTGCATCAAAATTTCCATTGTTTGCTTTAAGGCAATCTATTTTCTCATTTTCCAAATTTCGATAGAAAAGCATGCCCAATTGGACTCCAGGTATACTAGACACCATAAGTCCAATCACATGTGCCAGGTCTCTAATAATGACCTGTGGTTTGTGCAATAACTTATTGCACTGTGATTGTAAATTCAGAGCTTTTGCTGGGGTAATCCTTATGGTCATATTCACTGAGTTCAGAATAAACCCAAGGAATTCTAACTCCTGTGTTGGGTAAAACATAGATTTTTTAGGATGTATTATGAATCCTAATTTCTGAAAAAGCATAACAGTTGTCTTAACATTCTCCCAGCATTCCTGCTCTGATTGTCCTTGTAAATATGAATCATCAATGTAGGGCACGTTTATTAATCCTTTCTTGCGAAGTTCAGCATATATAGGCTTAAGAAGTTTTGTGAATTTTCTTGGGCAGCAAGCAAGCCCATTGGGAAAGCAAGTATACTGTAACAATTTACCTTCCCATAGGAATCTTAAAAACTTCCTGTGCTCCTCTGCCACAGGCACTGAGTAATACGCATCCTTAAAATCAACGGATGCCATGAAACAATTTGGTCTCATTAAAGTAGTAACAGTATGAATGCTTTCCATCTTAAAATGGTGGTACTCAATGTTTTGATTGAACTGTTTCAAGTTCAGTATAAGCCTATATGTACCATCCTTCTTAATCCTAACAAAAATAGGGGATAAAAATTGCCCAACACAAGGAGTGCATTCCTCAATAATCCCTTTGCTAAGAAGTATCTTAATTTCATTGTCTATAGCTGCTTTTTCTACAGCATTGACATGACAAGTTAATCTAGTGGTTTGTTGACAAGTCGATTCACTCGAGCTATCAATTAAATCAATATGACTATGTGCAACAGTGTCTAATATTGACTTATCCGATGTGAGTTCTTTCCACTCAGTTAAAAAATATTTAAGCCTGCCAGCTCTGAAGTTGTCAACAGGTACTAGGTTAATTTTGTCATTTTTAAAACAGATGCATGTATAAAAGGGATTTGCACTCACCGTTTCCGGTGGAACAGAGCTCACCGCTTCTGTCTGTCTTTCCCTTTTTTCTCCTGCTGATTGTACGACCTTTTGCCTAAAAAAGGCCTTCGTGAGCTGGAGTAACTAGAGCTGTGTGAGTTCCTGGAGTATTTGTAGTTATTACTACCGCCATATCCTCGAGAGCGGCCATATTGCTTGTTGAAAGCTTTATTCTTTCTGCTCGATTGGCCATTGGATTTGCCCATGGCTTTTTTCACAGCTCGATTTGTCTTGTCAATATCCTCTAGCCTTTTAGATGTATCTCCTCCAAATAGGAAGCTGTTCACTGGGACTGACGAGGAAAACAGCGACGTTTGGTAGTCCTCATTGAGGTCTGGTTTAATACACTCTCGCCGTCGCATGTTAAGTTCGTAATTTGCATGGCTTAGCATTTCGATGGCTGACATACCCTTGTCAATCAACTTGTCGATTTTGGTAGAAGCCTCAACATTACCCTCGTCAGACGAGCTAGTTTTATCAACATTAGTTTTGGTTTTCATCTCCAGCATACTGTGTAGCATTTTTGTGATCTCGATAACACCTTTGATCAACATGCTCTGCACAGTTTGGACTCGCGAGTCAAAGGATCTCGTGTTAGGTCGAAGCCTATTCCATATCAGCTCGTCCACTTTTGTGACCACTAGGCTTTCGCAATTTTGTGGTCGGAGAATTTTCTCCCCGTCCTCTTTCAGTTTAGACTCATCAGGTCTTTTGGACTTGAACATGAGCTCGTTAACAAGCTTCGCAAGCTGTTCATTGACAGTCGTGTCGGTCGGCTCTGTCTTCGTGAGACGTTGAGCGATCGCTGTCAACACTTCACATTCGTTGTCGCCCGTTTTCGATGACACCGAGTTTGTATTCCTTTTTCCATCGTCCGTGGAGTCAGATAGCTCAGAAGGGGAGATATCTCGACGCCGTTTTGGTCTAGGTTCATCACGCCGTTTGCGGACGTAGTCGTTTTTAGCGCCATTTTCACTCATAACACTCCCGTCTTCCTCATCAGAGCTACCCAGCAATTCATGTTCATCTATACTCCACGTTTTTTCAATTGTGCTCTGCAGTTGCTCGAACTGCTTAGACATGGTTTCTTGTAAGCTGAGCATTGAGTTAGTCAGCATGCTCCCGAATTTTGACAATTCGCTCTCCTCTGCAGGCTTTGCCGCCTCAGGCGGTTTGTTGACAGCCGGTTCATCGACTGTCGGTTTTTCTGTAGTGGGCCTTTCTGCGCCACTAGCGTTTCTTGGAGTTGTCTCAGACCTGGGAATTACATTCCCAGTTTTCGAAGACTTTTTTGTCTTCTTATGGACACTTGTTTTGCCTGTATTTGACGTCGACATTTCCATGTCGTCCTGTGTTCCCGCCATTTCTTATTAGCGGCGTAAATGACCTCTTCGAGGTCCTCTGAAACTCCAAAGCTTATGTAGTGGTAATTCCTGCACCACTAGGTTTGCAACCACACTTCTTGGTGGTAAACTAAAAACTCTTTGTTGAAAAAATGAGTTTTCTGAATGTGCTACTGCATAAACTCGACTGAACTTACCGGCAGTAAGCGTGCACTGATCTTGCGCATGCGCGTTGCAATCTCACGTGATCCCTAAATGTGGTGACGTAGAAGAATCCTGTTTTAATCTAATATTTCTTTTAAACGTACAAAATGTAAATATGTGGTACTAAATAAAGACATTGTTGTTGTTGTTGTTGTTGTTGTTGTCATGGGTGTGTGATTTCCGTCACGTTTGAAGAAACCTTTTCGCGACTATTGAGATAAGCCAATGAGAATCAAGCAAATTCGGAAAGGTTTCATCAGTTTTATTTGAAGCTCGTGGTCTTTACATATCGCTTGGGAAAAACTGCTTTTTTTCTTGTTTAAAATGGATCAGTCATCAAAATATGACACAAAAATTGAAAGATATATCAAAATGTCAAGTTAGCGACTAAATGAAGTCAATAATGTTCACAGTGGTTTGGAATAAACGAACTTAATGAGCATCGCTGTTTACATTTGACTGAAGGTGAACTGAAATATTTACAGAGGAGTTATTAAAAGTGGCACTTGTGAACAATCCACTTACGGCCCCAGCAAGAAATCCAGAGCTTCTTCTTTCTCCTTGGACTGCTGGAAACTGCATCGTGTCAACAGGAATGATGGCTGATGCTTCTGGTTCTGGTTGTACCTGCAACGCTACGGCATTTGAGCTTGACTGAGGTTGTGTAGTTGTGGCAGTTAGTTCTGTGAAACCTGCTAACTTATTGGACATTCTTGCTTGCTTTTCTAAGGGATTGTGGCTATAGCTGGAGATTCTGGATTTGCATGGCCTGTAAGCTCACTGATTTCCAGGGGATCAAACTCGTCGCGGAGGGCTTGAATTACTGTTTTACGGCCACTTGAATTTGTGTATTTGCCTTCTAGCTCTGCACTTTTGGAGATCTTTTCCATCATCTTTGCCAGAGTGTTTTTCCCTACTGGACAAGATTTATACCATATTTCAGACGTTGGGTTATCTACTGGAGTGAGGAAAAAGTTCTTTGGGGCCTTTTCTCCTTTTGGACGATGGTTTACGTATTCTACAAATGCTCTGTACGGGTCTCGCTCGCCTCCATCAGTACGCCAAATCTTGTTGTTGTATTTTCGCGCTCGCTTTTTCGAGCTTCCCTCGTCTCCCTGCCTGTTCTTTGTTTGCCGTTCTGTATACTCAACAAACTGGTCAGTGACGGTGAAGTCTTCAAGCTGGCAGTCATGTTGTTCTTTGAATGCTCTCATCCCCAGATGGGTTACGTTGTTCCACCATACAAGTTGGAGCAAGGCTCTAGGATTTTTCAGGCCAATAGCGCCGGAGGTCAACATCTTCTCAATTTCATCGCCCTCCACTGGTTTTGCCGCGTTGGGCTTATTTCCAAGACCTTTTTTCTTCAAATCTTTCTTCTTCAGCGATAATATGGCGGCGACTTCTTCCAATTCAATTCCAGATGTTTTCTCTATATCAAAATTATCAGGTGCAGGAGGACATGGCCGTTCAAGGAAGTATCGACGTAAACCATTACGGTAAGTCTGAAATGACCCTGGCTCGTATTCTTTTCCTTTTCCATCTTTTGTTGTTTGGCGTATTTCAACAAAAAAAGTGTTTGAGCAGCTGAGGGGCTGATTTTTTCGAGATTTTGTTAAGGTCAAGGTCGGTTCCGTGTCTTTCTGTATACCAAGCTTGAAGCCGACGTGCAGCTGAAGCCGTGCTTTTCTTTGTGTTTTCTGCGGTTAAACCTTCTTTGATTTCACGAAATCATCTTCACTGAAGGGCACGATAGATGATTGTTTTTTGCTGGAGTTTTGCTTTTCTTCGACTGACATACTTTTTTGTTGCTCTTTTGCTCTTTCTTGTCGGCGTCGTCTTGTGCTTGCTAGAGTTAGCGGCTTTTTGAGTCTCTCTAAATCCGAAAATTTGAAGTTAAAATTTACTGAAATACTGTTATCCTCCCCGCTGTCGAACTGGGGAAAATCTGTCATTCAGCTTTTGAGTTGTAAAAACTGTTTTGGATATGTATATTTTTTTGTAAGAACAAACTTTTATCTATCAACAAAACCGGCACAAGCAAAACAATCGTGGGCTACCTGTGTAAGTATGCAATTCCACGCTGAATTCTCCCTCCATGTTTTA
This sequence comes from Telmatactis stephensoni, assembly GCA_029948255.1. Lineage (NCBI taxonomy): Eukaryota > Metazoa > Cnidaria > Anthozoa > Actiniaria > Isophelliidae > Telmatactis > Telmatactis stephensoni. The sequence continues at coordinate 300,065 of JALIZF010001580.1, read as the reverse complement.
CCGTCAATATCTTTGGAAAAATATTTTCCTTTCTCTTGAAAGCTATTGAATCTTTTTTATTGGCTTGTATTTTCATTTTATATTAAATTACAAAAAACAATTATTTTTCAAACACCGATTACGAGAAGGAAAAGGAATCATATCAGTCGCGGGCTGCCTGTGTAATTGGGCAATTCCACGCTGAATTCTCCCTTCCTCGATGGACTTGCAATTGATAGCCAATCAGCGCGCGAGTTTCGTGTGAGCTATAGGATTCTATATTGAATCGTATAGCAAACTGCTAAATCACGCGCTGATTGGTCGAGAAGGATGGTGATATTTTGTGGAATCGAGGGGCTTCCATTTACGTCCGCATATAAATAATTATCAATTTGGGTTCTTTCTAGTCAAAATTTGGCTAATCCTTTCTATACAAAAGTGTTTTACTCTTTCATTACACTTTTAGAATAAATTTAGAATATTTTCATCTCCAATCATACAATCTTTCGAAAAATATTAAAACAAATACAAACAAAAACTAAAAGGAAAACGATCATAAACAACCGCTGCACCGTCGACAGACATGTTCAGCCCGGTTTTCAACTTACTTTCAAAAATGTTCTTGCCCTAAAAGATTTGCTTACACATCCAAGGTCATCCAAAGAAGAAAACTAGGTAAACATGAGTGAATACTTCAGTCTTTCTAGAGTACTGTATAAGCCTATTTATTATATTTCTGATGAGCAGGAGATGCAAAATCACCACTTCTAGATTCTCAAGCTCGGCAAAACCAGTGCCCGAACAACATGCCGAAAATCAGTTCAAAGACAAGACAACAATTGATTTTTAGAAAATCTTAACAAAATTAATTGTTCAAAACAGTATTTTTCTTAAGGAAAGTTCATTTTTGAGTTTGTTTTAAGCCAAAATCTAGCGAAGTCCTAGCGACTTCAACTCATGCAACTCTCCGTGTCTAGCGTCTCTTCACTGATCGAACCTGTGGCCTAAAAACTTCGACAAAGTGCTCAAACTAGTTTTTCAAAGCATCAAAAGATAAAAAGCTTGATATGAGAGCTATTAAAATTAGATAAAGGCTTACCGTTTTTCTGTTCAACGGTACTAGTGACTACCAGAGTCAGTGATCCAAACGAAATTTTCCCGGTTGTTTCGCCGCTCATGAGACAACTTAGACAACTGTTCCTCCAGGATAATTCCCACCGGTGATTCTTCATTTCGATTGCAGTAAAAGAAAGTTTGTTTCGACGTAATTTGATCAGAAATTTGCTCCTCACGACGAAGCCCGTTTTGCAAAGGTGGTTTTCATTCAAGCTTACAGCTTCAACCTGATTCGTCAGTTAGATTTGTTTGTTGGCTATGAAATGGCTTCCCGTGCGCTCGCAGCAAAATTGTGAAAAACTAGTATTATTTAACTTTTTTTCTTGTCTGCTATACGATTCAAGGAAAATTCATTGGCTCGACTCGTGAATTCCACGTTAAATTTCACTCGAAAAAAAACGATATCACACTCATCGCTTCGCGACTCGTGCGATATCGCTTTTCTCGTGAATTCAACGTGGAATTCCCTCGTCAGCCAATGAATTTACCTATAATATTATATTGTATTGTATTGTATTGTATTGTATTGTATTGTATTGTATTGTATTGTATTGTATTGTATTGTATTGTATTGTATTGTATTGTATTGTATTGTATTGTATTGTATTGTATTGTATTGTATTGTATTGTATTGTATTGTATTGTATTGTATTGTATTGTATTGTATTGTATTGTATTGTATTGTATTGTATTGTATTGTATTGTATTGTATTGTATTGTATTGTATTGTATTGTATTGTATTGTATTGTATTGTATTGTATTGTATTGTATTGTATTGTATTGTATTGTATTGTATTGTATTGTATTATTATTATAAGGAGTTCTTATAAAAACGCAAGTGGAGCCTGATACATTTCATGGTTATTCTCTGCTGGTATAGACAATATATTTTGCTTTACATACTAGGATCCTTTGATTGTCACCGTTAAAGGCATAAAGATAGGTTTTCTTGGATATTGTGATCTTTTTCGCATGAACATCCCTTTAAAGAGACTCTTCTGGACTTGTATTGACCGTCGGGGCAATTTAACAGCAGGCCCGGCTATCTACAGTGACCAAGCAGCCACAAGGGATGTGAAGAGATTGAAGGTAAAGTGGTGGTTCTTTAAATGTATTGCAGTCTTATTATCATCCGTTCACACCAACAAGTGAAAGTTTAATCGAACAACGTTAAAAAAGAGTTCTTCACACCGGTGTGCACTAAACATGGCAAAACTCGTTCAGTAAAGATATTTTAGCCAAGTAGACAAGATTAAATTTTGTCTACCCAAGATGGCTGGTAAGCGTAATGGACAAGCGGGAACTGAAAACCTAAACCTGGTTTAATTGGTCTGACCGGGGGCACTGAGGTGCAGTGGACATAATTCTTACAATGAGCATCCAAATTAGCAACGCATGAGTGTGAGTGTGAAACGGACCGCGCCTTGCCGTGGCCACGTTGTCTGTAAAAACATTTGAAATTCTTGCCGTAACTGTGCTGTGCCCATTTCACTCACATTCATATGGAATCTACTCCGTATGCTGAGTAATTGCTGCAAAACTTCATATGTAGCACGGGCAAATGCTAAGCTAAGGCTAAGTTTCAGCCGTACGTCGATCGGGCTTTCTTTAGTCTCGGCAATAGGTATCGAGCAAACGAAGCCCCAACAAATGGAAACCAGCTGTTACCTATAAGGCCCATTCCATACGCCGCTCGACTCATGTACCGTACTTGATGCAATAGAGCAGTTTTCATATGACTGCGAAAGATATACATATATCCTCACCGCATATCTGATACCCCGTCAGTGATAGGTCATGTGGAATCGATGTCGCGAATGCCGAGGCAATAGGCGTGCGCAGAGTTAGATGCGTGTATGGAACGGAATGGAACGTGTATGGAACGGGCGTAAGAAGAATTGTGCGTACAATGAGCAATTTTATTGCGCAAATATCCATGAAATATGACCAAATGCACATGAAATCATAATACACACACACTCCTTAAGTCATTAATTATTGTAAACACCCATCAATTCTCAACTCGCCAGTTCGTTTTTGATGGCGGGAGGAAAACCGGAGGTCCCGGAGAAAAAAAACTCTAGAAGTATAGGAAGACTGAGAATAACAAACTCTTGTACTCACAAGAAGTGTCCCGTCCGGGAATCGAACCAGGGACAAAAGAGTTGAGAGGCGAGAGGTCTAACCTCTCGGCCACCCTTGTTCCCTTATTAATTTCAGTGGTTTAAAAAACCCTTATGCTATTCTCTTTTATAGAAAAAAGTCGACGTTATAGCTGTCTTTATGCACTGGGGTAACGAAGGTGAAAAGTCGCCCAGTGAGACACAAGCTCAGGACTTTCTTCACTTGAGAAATTTGGGAGTACACTTGATCATTGGTTGTCATCCACATCATCTGCAAGGTCACATCATTGACAAATCCTTTGTTGCTTTTAGTTTGGGAAACTTTCTCTTTGGTCCATCTGGATTCGAGATTAAGGTAATTGGAAGATAGCATGTGCTGAAACTTTAAACGTTCAATCCATATATCGACTGAGGGGGTATGGAATTTTGCTGATCCCTCGAATCACTAATAAAAATTCTACATAAATACTTTTTCTTGTTCTTCATCACTTGGACTTTAATTTTTGTTTTTCTATTCATTTGAAAGCAATTTTATTACAACCGGAATCCTCCAGCCAAAATCTTCTCAAAGTTCATCAGCTATGTCACAACGTCTGAAGACTTGTCATTGCTTTCACGTATTCTTCGTGTACAAATCAACAAGTGAGTATATACATTTGGGTTGGAAATTATTGAATTAAGGCATTAACATCTTCTAAAGATCTAGAGAGTCATTATCTCATGGTCAAGTAAAACTGAAGCGAAAGAAGAGGGGTTTTACGGACCATGGCGGACTCATGCAATTATACACCTTCTGAACTGTGTTACAGAACTTTGGACGTTCAGGGAATGTGATGTTTTTGTTGTTATATTTCTGTTATACTGATACTTGCCTAACTTTATACACTTGCCTAACTTTATATACTTGCCTAACTTTATATACTTGCCTAACTATATATTATTCTATTTTTGTTCAACAGAAATGGTTTTGTCTCTGCCAAATACCTTCCACTGAAAATAACATTTGATTCAGAATCCAGTAGTTCAAATCGATGTCTCCATGTTCGACCACTATCTAGGCCTCCACGTTGGATTGACGTATGCAGTGATGAAGATAAACACTGCTTACTGAACAACAATTTGATAACTTGATAAAACATACCTATATGAACCAGTCAAAGCAATTTATGAAGATGAAATGGCTAGAAAAGGACATCAAACGCTATTTTAAAAGTTCGTCCCAACTGAAAGCGTTTTACGTTCTAATTCACTTCGTTCAAACGAACGTAAAATATTTATCTTCTATATTTCGAAGATATTAAAGTAATAACAACAGACGTAGTTGTATATGGTAGGTTCGCTTGCGGACCATTATTTATTGGTGATAATAATTAACTCGTACATAAATCATAGTTAAGGTAAAGTGCTTGATTTGATATATGTAATAGTAAATGATACTTAATAAATTGGAATATATATATATGCGTAGATCACTTACAGATACGGTCAAACGCTTAAGTTATACTATATATATTATATATCGTAATATTTGTACAAAAATACCAAATGACTCGCATTTAGATATCCTTAATTGATTCTATAGTGAACAAATAAATTTGTCATAATTAAATCATAATCCTAGGCTTTTATTTATTCTTAGTCGATTCTGCTTACATTCAAGGACATGCAAGTCTTTTGCTGTGTCCGTTTTCCACCGGCCGTCAAGTTTTAAGAGTCTCTCTGAAATCAAACTGTCGGTATGAACTGCAGTGGTCATACCCCCTGATCTTAAGCTGTGGACGCCGTAATCTTTGGCATCAAAATCTAGTGCAGTTAAACACTCTAGGAAAATTTCTCGACATCTTGTGGAGGACAATCTTTCCTTTCTTACAACATATCCTGACTTAGTTTTTGTTCATCTTCTGAACAAGTAGAGTTCACTCTTTCTGTTAATATTTGCCATGTCTAGATACTTTTCTACTAATGCTACGGGGCAGTATTTTGTCCGAGTTTTTGCAATAGAAACTTTGTTTCCTTCGCGGTAAACATCAGTTTTACTATTAGGAATGAAAATTACTATACAGTCTTTACAAAATGAAATATGGCTCGGTTTTATGTTCGACAGCTCGCTGTAGCGTAGGAATCCCGCAAAACCAAGTGCGCACATTGCTGCTGTCCGCACATCTTTCAAAGTGGACTTGTCCTCTGCGTATCTGTCTATGATCTGCTTAATCATAGCTGAACTGATGGGTTTCTTTTTTGTTTTGGGCGTTATTCTCCCTCGCTTTGCGCTTTCAACTATATTTCTGCACACACCATCGTCTAATGGATTCAAGCCTTCTCGGGGACAGAGAGAATGGAGCCATTTCAACGCTGCATGAGCCTTGGCAGTCGAAGAAGCAGACTTGCTGTTTTTAACCTCCAACAGGTAGACTGCTGTTATGGCACTTGGGAAAGGGATGCTGATGTTGACTCTTTTACCCTTACACCACTGGAGGAATCTGTTGATTTCTTTCAAGTATGTCGCTGCAGTTGATGTCGATCTAGACTTAATCATTGTTGTTAGTAAGTTGCTGAAGTCAGGCTTTAGGTCAGTTGGTAGATATTTCCTAGAAGAGCTTGAATATACAGCCTGAAACATCAAAAGACGCTAGGGTGTGTTAGTAAACATACAACAAAATGACTCGCGTGGCTAGTTAGGCAACAGTGCGCGTGTGCGCGCCCTTGCAAACTTTTTGGCAGTTCTCTTGCCCGGTTGGTGTAATTAGTTATACAGTAGATTCATCATGATCAAAATGCTCGCCTTGACGTCGCACTTGCGTGACGCGAGCTAAGCTTCGGGTTTTTGGTGCTCACTTCCTAACATCCCACTTAATGACATTTTTGGTCTAAATTGCATTTCTAACTTCGCACTCTCTGGGTTCCTTGATCCTGCCATCTCGGTGCTCTCTACACATTCGCCTGTGCGTTTGCCTGACTAGGAAGCGACTCTTGCCAATTCTAGTCAGAGGTTGCGTTAGAATCGCCGGTTTCCTCGCTTACTACTGGCAGACCCGCACGTGCGTTGGTCCACATAACTGGCACTTGCCGATTCTCCTAAAAACACTCTGAAAATAGTACTATGCATGACTTACTCTGATAGTTATCGTGAAGAGAAGTCGCATCGGAAAGCAATAACTTGCCCGTTGTATCTTTCGGAGCCTAGCAGCGAGTTAGTGTTCCTTGCTAATCCAAGTGCCGTTCTTCCTTCGGCCATTGTGTATCCTCTTATGAAACTCTTGTACTTTCGCTCGATTAAAGGCCAAAACGATGCGGACGGCCAATAAGGTGTCACTAGTGTTCCTATCGCGCCTTGCACATATAGGTAGTGTAAAACCTTTGACACGATGCAGACTGGGGGTACTAAAAGACACTTTTCGTTTTCTAGATTCTGGGCAAAGAAATCTACACCCTCTGCACCTGGATTCCAAAACCTCGAGTAGAACCTTGGAATTTTGGTATTATAATAAGTGGCAAGGCAGTCGACTGTGTGAGGACCCCATAGTTGCTCAAGGGATTGAAAGAACCAGTTTGAAAGTTGCCAATCGTCCAGGTCAATTAATTTGCTAATTACGTCTGCCTGTTGGTTTTCTGTTCGGGGTATCCACTCTATTTCTAGGTTTATGTGTTTAGACGCGCAAAATCTGAAAATCTGCATGGCTAAAGCGTGTAAGTCGGGTTTCATGCTTCCTACTTCTACAATTTTGGCAGCTGCCTGGTTGTCTGTGTACCATTTCACGTGTGAATATTCCAGTAACTTACTAAATGCCTCCAGTGAAAAACTTATAGCCGATAATTTTCTCCACGTGGAGCTTTTTTCTCTATCTTCTTCTTTCCATGATTCGTGGCTAATATGTGTCTTATCTAGAGTAAGCTTGGCCCCACAGCCTGTGGAACTTGCGTCGGAGTAAACGAAACAGTGGGCTTTTTTGACTAAAAAGCAATCTCTTGCCTTTAGTGAGTTTAGGTGGCTTTTCCAGAACGAGATTTCGTCTAAACAATAAGTGTCTAATTCTAGGGCTGAATCCCAATGCTCTGCGCAAGCTATCGTCAGGCAACAGTGTCTGGTCATTATACGTGTAACGTTTCCTGCTACTGGACCTATAGAGATAATCTGTCCTGTGAATGCGGCCAAGCGTCTAGCAGTGAGCGTCAAGTCGTGTTTGGTCATGTTATCTATTGTTGCGAGAATTTTGTTGATTCTCGAGCTAGTGATTTCCAATGTGCCCTGGGCTGAGTCCCAAACTAAGCCCAGCCATGTTAATCTCTGAGTAGGGTCCCAGGTGGATTTTTCGTCATTTGTTATAAAACCCGCGGCGTTCAAATCGTTTTTGATTTTTACGGCCAAATTACATGCTGATTCGTAAGAGTTCTCTGTGAGCCAACCGTCGTCGAGGAAAAGCGCAATACAAATCCCTTGGTGTCGCCAGTGTTTTACAAGTGGTTTTAATGATTTCGTGAATATGTGGGGAGCTGTAGATAGGCCAAATGGAAGAACTGTAAATACATAGAACTTAGTTTCCTGGTTTTCGGATTGCCATGCGAAGCCTAGGTAAGTTTGGTCATTTGCTGCAATTTCAATGTGGTGATACCCACTTTTTAAATCAAATGAGAGCATGTACGAATCTTTAGCAAAATAGCTCATTGCCACTTTCCAATCGTCATATCTTATACGTAGTTTTTGGAGTGTTTTGTTAACGTGCCTTAAGTCTAAAATGAGCCTTTTCTTCCCGTTTGATTGCACTGAAACTGACAGGGGATTGATTACCAGTGGAGGTTCCCGTACTTCGATGACGCGGTCAGATTGTAACAGTTCTTCTATCGCTTCGTCAACAAATTTATGATGGACGAGTGCGGAATTGTTGTTTTTAAGCTGGATAGGTTCAGGGGGCAAGTGTGTGAAAGGCAATCTATATCCATGTTCTACAACGTCTAAAATGTATCTTGAAGCCCCTATGGTTTTCCAAAACTCTAAGTTATTTTGAAGATTCCCTTTGACTTGGGCAATATTGTGTCCATTACATTCGTATTCAAATGAATCCTCTAATAAATGTACCTGTGATAATAAATCGCGGTCTATCAAATCCTTATTTGCTTGATCCGGGGTGTGCGTAGGTCGAGGTCTTGTAGGTATAGTTGCCATAGGTTGGCTTTGTTGGATATCTGTTGACTTTCCAGCAGTCTTTTGCCCAGTGGCCGATACGCATGCATCTGTAACATCTTGCGGCGTCCATCCTGTCTTCTTTATAGCCTAAAAAAGAGATAATGAGAGCAGTATCTAGGAATTTATTATTTTTATTTTTATTTTTTTTATTATTATTATTAATTCAATCCGGTCATATTTTAATGGGCTCTTTATGGGTTGTTAATCTTGTCTAATCCTATCTAGTACCCTATAGTCTAAGCCGCTGCCGTCGGGTGGGAGGGCGGGAAAATAAACCTCTAGAGTTATTAGGATGCTGGTCCACAAGCGTGAGTGAGGCGTAATTGCGAATTTTCGCTTAAGTAATGAACGAGGACCCCAGGGAATAGCGCACGTGCCGCGGTAAAGAATGCTTATCTAACTCTTCATACCGAAGCAAAATACATTTACGTTCTAATTCACTTCGTTCAAACGAACGTAAAATATTTATCTTCTATATTTCGAAGATATTAAAGTAATAACAACAGACGTAGTTGTATATGGTAGGTTCGCTTGCGGACCATTACTCTGAGAATTCACAAAGTAGTCAGGTTCTGAGTTAGAATACATTTTAAGTACCAGATCGTGAGCAATCGTCTTCTAAGTAATTGTTTATAATCCGTACTAAAATCTCTTAAGTATTGAGAACAAACTTTTCTTACCTCGAAAAAGCCGCTTTTCCGATTCACCAGTGTATCGTGGTCTCTTAGCCAGCCTAGAGCTCTTAGAATGTTCATCCTTCTTTCTTTTCTCGGCGACGGCCTTCCTAGCCTTCTTTAACTTCTTGTCGTCTTCAGAATCCGATGCCAGCTCATCTGACAAATATTCATCAACTACCTTCCATCCATCTCTCGGTTCCTTATCCGCTATCTTGATAAGTTTCTGCCTTCTCTTGATCTTGTCGATGCCTTCTTTAGCAAAGGACTCTATGTTATCCTTATCGTCTGATTCGAAGATTCTGCAGAATAAATCTTCTAACTCCGCGTTGAAATCGAACTGCTTTTGGTTTCCTTTACTCTTCAGTTTAGATGCCTGTTTGTCGACTTTGGCCTTCTCTTGGTATCTTTTATCTTTGTCTTCCAATTTATCTTCCAAATAAGACTTTAGCAATGATAGGACTTCTTCTTGGGAACTTGTCTTGGTCTTAGATGTGTGGGCCGAGGACCTTCTGGATCTCTTAGTGGAAATCTGGGGTTGTCTCTCGTGGTCTTGTTATTCTTCAGCCATCTTGATAGTAGTAAACCTCTAGAGTTATTAGGATGCTGGTCCACAAGCGTGAGTGAGGCGTAATTGCGAATTTTCGCTTAAGTAATGAACGAGGACCCCAGGGAATAGCGCACGTGCCGCGGTAAAGAATGCTTATCTAACTCTTCATACCGAAGCAAAATACATTCCCTTGTTACACTTATATAGTTTAAGTATATTGCTTTCTTCATTAAAATCATTGTGCATGTCTTGAATTACAAGTCATTATTTAACCAATGTACGACGTCGGTAGTCCATGCCAACTTTAGCGTTGAATATAAAAATGTTCTAGTGTTTCAATTTTAAGGTAGTTCGGGACCCTTGCTACTGCGCATCTCCACGCGCATTCGAGCGCGCGCACTTTTATTAAAGGGTATTCGCTTGTCCGTCACCTTAAGATATAAAATCTTTTCCTGGTCCACGTGAAAGCAACTTAGGATATTTTTGTGAGCGCGAAAGAAATTTTTTAGTTATCCGTGATGCGTGAAAAGACCAAATATTTTTGCGTGATTTCATTTTGCAAAGGCCAGGGGTATACGTGACCCTGATGGCATTTGAACAGTAAACAGCGGATAAGAAGTGTCATGATTCCTGAAGATATTTACTAGAATTTACAGAAAAGCAGTTTACAGAAATACAGCTTGAAAAATCGAAATTTATTAATGAACTTGATGATTAAGTATAAAGAAATTAATCATTAAAAAATTAAATCATAACTGAAAAACTGAGCGATTCCGTCCTGGATTGAACCTTGAATCTCCATTACAGCCATGTTGACGAGCTTAGCTTGGAAACTCAAGTATAAGCGCAAGCAACATACGCGCAGACTCAAAAATGGACAGCTCATTTGCAGATATTGTCCTTTTTACACGTTTTTATATGCTTATTTACACAAACATTGACCATTTCAAGCCATTATTGAACGAAGAAGCCGAAATGGCTCCTGTGTACAGTAGTAGTTTTGATATGTTGTATCTGTGTATTCACTTAAGGACGTTCGCGGGAAAAAAAGTTTACCATGTTTTTTCCTTCATACTTCGCATGGTGAGATAATGTCATCATAGAAGTTGAAAGAGCAAATAAAAAATGGGGGTCACCGTTCTCGTTGAGGAGTGAGGCGACATCAAAGTGCACCCACTTTCTCATAGAAGATCGCTTGCGCGCCAATCTATACGAGTCGAGCATAGAAGTCATTTTTTGTAGAAAAATTAAATGGATTGCTCAATGTTTATTTACACGACCACTCAATAATCCATGGAATAATATTATGTGAAAATATTTGTAAATACTTAACAAATAGCTGTTGTTTTTAATTCGAATTGGCAGTCATGAGCGACGCTTTTGCCACGACTTCGCTCAAACTTGTCACGGAAATCCATGTTTTTATTATGATTTTACCATAATATTTTTCTCAAATTTAGAATATCAACAGCCTATGTAATTCTTTGTCAAACATTGAAATAAAAAGGGGGGTTCACCGTATTCGTTCCCGAGATATTTAGCCGTAAGAGCCGCAAAGTTTGAAAATTTGGCCGCCATCTTGAATACCGAGAGGAGACTGGGTCCAGTAAAATCTTTTCCATCTTTTTTTCTGCAGTTTTTCAACCTGAACGATTTTTTTCCTCGGTAAAATTCCTTTTTTTAACTTTTTTTCTTTTTTCATGCAAACCCTCGCCCTAGCGTTTGAACCTTTATTTAAATACTGACACTGAATCAGTGTACGTGGCTTGTGCTTATGCTTGCGTCGCTACTAAAAACCGAGAATTAATCAATAAGGTCACACATGAAAATACAGTACTAAAAAGGATTACATTCATATGGAGATTGGTGTTTTTTGCTATATTTAAAGTTTAAAGTTTGAGAGAAAAAAGATTCAAGAGATGGGTAAATTTTAATCAAAATACATGCATAATTCTGGAAAATGTTCGAGGTTACAGGTAGCATTTTGACATTCAACTATATAAACATCGAAATGTGTTCAATACCTGTTAAACCCTTGAGATTAACAATTGCAGTCCTTAGTGTGCTATTTAATATTGAAACAGCTTCGTTTAATTTGCCGTTGGAAGCTGTAAAGATGACGAGAAATAAGATTGCTCTCTATATACTAATTATCGTGGTGATTTTCTCATATCATTTCGTGGCAACCAAAGGTAAACTTGTGTGTTTGGTAAATATTCTCCTATTCATAGCTGCCGTTACTAATTGTCTTATTCAAGATGAGCGACTTTCTAGCAAATCGAACTGAACTAAGTTTAATAGGGCCGTTTATACGAGACCAAAGACGACGCGTCTTACATAGAGTAGATTTCGTATGACTGTGAAAACGGCGACAGACGGTCACAACAGGAATTTCGAATTTTTTATAGACAACACGTCACTGACACAGCCACGGTACCGGCACGGTCTGTATCACACTCATACGAAATCTGCTCTAAGAGATACTTCTCCGTATAAACGACTCTTTTATTCTTTAACGCCTTATTCGAGCGTTATCGAAGAATCGCGTTCTTAGCTGTTCTTCGACAAGGTATACGCCATTGCAGTTTTGTCGGTTTTGTTTTATAGTGATTTTATTGAACCCGTGAAAAAAAAATATTGTTATTGACTAATTAGTGAATATACTAAAAATGAGTTTAGAGTCAACTACTAACTCTAAAAATCTAAGATGGTTTTACATTGGAAATCTTGAGATAATCGCTATAACCTTGCCTTAATTCTTTAATAGATAACTCAGTTACTCTTGATTTTGTTGGAGACATCAACTTAGGAGGACCTGTTCAATATCAACATATTCACGAGAAATGCTCATACAACAAAACGTTTGAACTTGTATCCGAATTCCTGAAAGAATCAGACCTCGCCATTGGGAATCTAGAAGCTCCTTTTGCTACAAAGGATATGGACAAAGACGAACAAGTTCGATTAAAGCCTAGATTAAGAGCCGATACTGACAGTGCTGAAGCTTTAAGGTACGTATAAAATGAAACCTTTATAACCATAACATCATGAATGGTTTACTCACTATATATATACCTATTTCAAAAAACGTTAAGTTGTAACGAAACATAATATTTTAGCGTTTGTGTTTCCTGACTTAAATACGAAAACAGCGCAACTGTAACTCAAATTAAAGCTTATAACTTACATTCGATTATCACAGCAAACTACGTCCGGCGTTCCGCTGCAGCTACGGTTCCCGGCCTCAGATGTACTGAATATTTCAATAGTATTGAAAGGCCGATTCTGCATAACGTTTGCATAAAAACTCTGAGGCGCTGCTGAAGCTCAGGCATCGAAAGCTTCTCTATGGGTAATTGTTTGTCTTTTATAATAATATTTACGGGTGGAAAAGTTGTTTCGTCTGTTCTAAAGACGTGAACCATGTTTGTTGATAAAGGTCGACAGGTTCTACTGAATGCTCACAGACGTGGGGCTATGTGTGCGGTGTGTGTTATAATACAGGTGACAAGGACAGGTTTTGAATACAGTAAAAACCTGCATATAAGAACCAGTGGATTAAGAACCACTAGGCTAAAATTTGCTTTTTAAGCATCTGTTAAATAAGAGCCACTTTAGCCTAAGAAATTAGACTGGTTCTTATATAAAAGGTTTCAACATTGATTTGGATTTATGTCCTTTTTTGTTTTGTTTTGTAAGTGGTGAAAAAAATATAAGTTCAGGCTGAATGACCAAATTTTTACAAGAAAAATGCTTTACAATTGTTTTAGGTGATGTATATACAATATAATATGTTATTATTTGTACTCAATAATAATAAGCAAATGATTTTTTATACATATACAATACAAACATATAAATATACATATTGTTTTTGCCTTGTATATAAGAACCAGTTAAGAACCACCTTAGCCTAAATTCTCACTAAATACCAATTACATAAGAACCATTTTAGCCTAACCTCGAAAAACAGTGGTTCTTATATGCGGGTTTTTACTGTATTATATATTGAGGTCATCTTTGTTGAAAATGATTCCGGCTTGTGCAATTTGAAAATCTTGATTTTAAACTGCACTCGTGATATTTTTTCAAACTCACGAAAACCCATTCGATTTCCTTTTAATTTAAGGAATAAAAAACGGTTTCCCGTGTTTTGATCAGGCTATCGGACATATAAAATGATCATCAAACATTTTTTTGATCAAAGACAATTTAAAAGAAGCGAACATGCTTCAATAAAATAACTCTTATTTAACGCGCGCTCTGATTGGCTGAAAACCCGTGTTTGATGAGAGTATCAAACACGCTCACGTCAATTTGTTTTTTCGCCAGTGTTTTCTTTTTTTTATTTTCGTCTATTTGCGTGTTAGTTATTTTACAAAAGAAATAAAAAACGGTTTTTTATTCCTTAATTAAATAGGTCAGGTTTTCTCATGATAAAATTATTCGGAATTTGGAGTCGGGGATTGATTGATTAACATAAATTTCATTTTCAAAAACAGCAAAAGCTTTTCACAAAGAAAATGAAAAGTCGTCCATTCATTCAACAAAAGACTAAAAAATCCTTTACTGATCTCAATTTCCTTAAACTTGAATTCTCCCGCGTGAAAACTGAAAGAAAGATAGAAAAGGTCAAGGAAAATTGTCTAATCTAGAATAATTTTAGTTATCAGAATCAAAAGATCGATAAGTCTGACTTTTTCTGTATTTTTCTCCAACTGATGAAAATAACGATCACGCAAACCTCAATGCCGAGCCTCGCTCTCTTAGTATTATGGTCTCTTGACCGATAGAGAAACGTTCGAGGCCTGCAAATGTTATGCAGAATCGGCCTCAAGTTTTTTATGCAAATGTTATGCAGAATCGACCCTAGTACTTATTTCAGATCTCCGACTGTCAAGGTTTTTTGAAATAGGTTTACAGGGTAACATAGCTTACTGTAACATTTTAACGCCGCTCTAGTGAACGAACCTGTCTTACTCGCAAGAGCTGGTTACCAACCAATCCTTTGGGGAGTGGAAAGATACGGTAGTGAAGCATGTTTCATCAATGTTTTATATACACCTTTATTTAATCTCCAAGTACCATATGACGAAGAAACTGCCGGTTTGATTTGAACCTTCTATATTTGTATAGATTTGCTGGACTTGATATAGTGACTTTGGCCAACAATCATTTGAATGACTTTCGTACGAGATCTGTTGATTATGATATTCAAGTTCTAAAGCAAGTAGGAATTAAAGCCATTGGTTATACGTATGGTACAGTAGATGAGAATCGACCACAGGTAAGTTCATATATTTTAATTCTAAGTGCAGCAGCGTTTGATGCTCGTCTTCTGTATAGAGAAAGGAGAGTATAACCAGAACTGCAAGACTGAGATGCATTTCTGACACTATAGATGCAACGTGTCACCCCGTAGGCAGCTATTTTTAGAAATGTTTTTCCATGGCTACCGCGCACACTGAAAGCATACAAACATTTACCGCTACATTTGTTACCAGTGCGAGCTGAGGAAATATAAATACCTGAGCAGACTGGAATAAACCAGTTTAGCGATATATTGCAGTCTTAATTTGGCTGCTGAAGGAGTTCCTATAAGAACGCGAGTGGAGCCTGATACATTTAGACACAATAGACAATATCTTTTGCTTTACATGTTAGGATCCTTTGATTGTCAAAGTTAAAGGCATAAAGATAGGTTTTCTTGGCTATTGTGATGTTTTTCGCAATGAAATTTCTGTAAAGAAACTTTACTGGACTTGTGTTTATCGTCGGGGTAATATGACAGCAGGTCCGGCTATCTACAGTAACCAAGCAGCCACAAGGGATGTGAATAGATTGAAGGTAAAGTGGTTTATTTTAAGGACGTTCGCGAGCAAATTAAGCTGCACCTAGATTCCGTTGATTTTTTCTCTGGACATACTCTATCATATACTTCTTCAAAAAATAAAATAAAAAACGGGGGTCACCGTATTCGTTTTTCCGCTATATGCTCACAAAGTTATGCATCTCGAGAAGAAAGACGCGCGCGGCAAGCGAAACATAAAGCGTGAATTAAATGCATTTAGAGCTAGAATGTCAAAAATGAACAAAGCTCAATAAAAATTACAACAAAGCACGAACAGTTTTATCCGAGACATTTCTGGCTAAAATCAATGACTGAAAAAGGAAGTACTGACGAATTTTTTATGAGGCTTTTTATCCGCATGATGCAAAAAAATGTTATGGCATTCGATTGAATGTTGAGATGGATTTTTTTGTTGTTTTTCGTGTAGCTCTTTCCTATGCACCTAGATGTTTTGATCTTAAGATATTTTATAGATATTTGACAGAGCTCTGTTTAAAGGAGAAAAAATTGGGGGACACCGTATTCTTTTCCGAGATATCGAGCCATAAATTTTGAAAATTTCCCTTCCAACTTGAATACCGAGAGGAGACTGGGTCTACTAATTTTTTTTCATCCTTTTTTCTGGAGTTTTTCAATCTGATTTTTTTTTCCTCGGTCAAATTCCTTGTTTTATTTGTTTATTTATTTTTTCTTCTTGTAAAAGTAATTTCCATCTAAAAAGATCGAAATTTAATAATTACCGTACAAAAATATTTTTAGGTCGCTATCTTGGATTTATTGAGGTAGCGTGCGCTAGCGTGCGCAGTGGAAGTCGTTTAGTAAAGATATCTTAGCCAGGTAGTTTAAATTTTGTCTACCCAAGATGGTTGATAAGCGTAATGGACAAACGGGCACTGTAAACCTAAACCTGGTTAAATTGGTCTGAACGAGGGCATTGAGGTGCAGTGGACATAATTCTTACAATGGACATCTAAATTAGCAATGCATGCATGAGTGTGAGTGTGAAACGGACCGCGCCTTGCCGTGGCCATGTCTGTGCCATGTTGTCTGTAAAAACACTTGAAATTCCTGCCGTAAGTGTGCTGTGCCAATTTTCACATTCATACGGAATGTACCCCTTATACTGAGTACTTGCTGCAAAACGTCATATGTAGCGTGAGCAAATGCTAAGCTAAGGTTTAGTCTCAGCCGTACGTCGATTGGGCTTTTTTTAGTCTCGGCAATAAGTATTGAGCAAAAGATCAAGCCCCCATCAAATGGAAACTAGCAATTACCTAAGGCCTATTCCATAGGCCGCTTGACTCATGTACCGTACTTGATGCAATAGAGCAGTTTTCGTATGACTGCGAATGCAGAGGCAATAGGCGTGCGGAGAGTTGGATACATGTATGGAATGGAATGGAATGGAACGTGTATGGAACGGGCGTAAGAAGAATTGTGCGTTAATTGAAAACTTTTGTTGCGCAAATATCCATGAAATATGATCAAATGCACATGAAATCATATAATACACACATTCCTTAATTCATTAATTATTCGGTAAACACCCATCAACTCTCAACTCACCAGTTCGATTTTGATGGCAGGAGGAAAACCAGAGGACCCGGAGAAAAAACTCTCGAAGTATAAGAAGAGAATAACAAACTCTTGTTCTCACATGACGTGTCCCGTCCGGGAATCGAACCTGGGACAGAAGAGTTGAGAGGCGAGTGCTCTAACCACTCGGCCACCCTTGTTCCCTTATTAATTTCTGATCAGTGGTTCTAAAAACAACCTTATGCTATTCTCTTTTAAAGAAAAAAGTCGACGTTATAGCTGTTTTTATGCACTGGGGTATCCAAGGTAAAAAGTCGCCCAGTGAGACACAAGCTCAGCATTTTCTTCATTTGAGAAAGTTGGGAGTGCACTTGATCATTGGTTGTCATCCACATCGTCTGCAAGGTCACATCGTTGACAAATCCTTTGTTGCTTTTAGTTTGGGAAACTTTCTCTTTGGTCCATCTGGATTCAAAATTAAGGTAATTGAAAGGTAGCATGTGCTGAAACTTTAAACTTTCAGTCCATATATCGACTGAGGGGGTATGGAATTTTGCTGATCCCTCGAATCGCTAATAAAATTACTTATATTTAATTTGTCAACTACTAAGAAATTCTGCAAAAACACTTTTTCTTGTTCCTCACTACTTGGACTTTAATTTTTTGTTTTTCTATTCATTTGAAAGCAATTTTATTACAACCGGAATCCTCCAGCCAGAATCTTCTCAAAGTTCATCAGCTATGTCACAACGTCTGAAGACTGGTCTTTACGTTCACGTATTCTTCGTGTACAAATCAACAAGTAAGTATATACATTTAGGTTGGAAATTATTGAATAAGGCATTAACACCTTCTAAAGAGAGTCATTACCTCATGGTCAAATAAAACTGAAGCGAAGGAAGAGGTGTTTTTCGGACCATGGCGGACTTATGCAATTATACATCTGCACTGTGTTACAGAACTTTAGACGTTCAGGGAATGTGATGTTTTTGTTGTTATAGCGGAGCTCCCGCGCGGGCCGAAGGCCCGCGCGAGCGGAGCACCATACCTAAGAAAAAATGGTAACCCATCGAGTTGATTTTTCATGGACACACAGGGAGCCCAACGGCTGTACGTCCGTCCGTACATACATACATACATACATACATACGTCCGTACATACGTCCGTGTACATCGCGATGCTGATTGGCTGATTGCTTTTTGGCGCCAACTTGACGCGCGCTGACACTTTGAAAACTGAAAATTTACAAGTTTCCTTGCAGTTTTAACTTGCAAAGCTTAAAAGTAGTATTCTCGAAACCTCGTAAAAATTTAGCGATTTTGATGAACATTAATCTGTGCCAATCTTGACAGGTTAAAGCGAAAAAAACCGTACGTTTGAATTTTTTTCGGGCCTGGTGTCGTTTCAAAAACTGCTCGAAAGACGAAAGACACAGAGGATATTTTCAAAGTTGGACGACTTTTTAGTTGGATTCGTAGTTTAAAAAAATTCCTCATAATGAATAAGTCATTGAGGATCGTGTATTCTTCGTTTCGTGAAGATGCCTTCAATAAAGCTGCTTAAAAATCTAGCCAAAGTTGGAAATAAATCAAGAATCGTCTGCATTGAGCGTGAAACAAGGACCAGTATGCTTCGAAAAGACAACAAGGAAAGCACTTCAAGGTAAAGACCCTGGCCAGAAAATGATATCAAAAAGTCTCTTGTACCTATATTTGATCTTTTATCTTTGATTTGGGATTGATGACTTAAAAAAAACCTTTTATGCACGTTGAACTGTGGCCAAGTTTAAAGAAACACTCGATCAAGCCTTACATGAAAATAATGTACAACGACATTTTGTTTTACGGTGAACTTTTTGCACTAGTTCTAATAATAATAAAATTAGTAAAAAAATTGATTTTGAACTTATTTCAACCCCACTAATGTGTAAATACAGCTCAAGTTTTGGTCTGGAATTTAATGAAACAATTGACAGGAAAAAAAGAAGGAATTTTGCCATGCAAACTAGAATTGTTTTTATACTTTATTCATCTGGATGAAGTTGCTCAGTGAGCCCTGTGAAGCCTTAAATACAGACTGAAAATGCTTAATTCCTTGTTTTCTTGTTATTTCAATTAGCTGTTTTTATAATCACTTTAAATTGTATTATCAGTGTAATCTGGAAGAGAAAAGTGGGAGACAAGTATTCGCCTAGCTAGTGTGTCATTCTTTTCTACATTAAATAACAAAACAAAATAACAACAACAACCACAAAAAACAAGATGTCACAAATATAGTGAAGACAGACAAATCAATATATGTTGTTCTGTAATATTCAGGATGTCGAAAAGGTTTAATTACTTGTATCAATTTAAAAAAATGTTTTGGAGATTTTGCTTTCTATTTCTGAAAATTATGAACCCTTACAAAGTCAGTTATGAAATCTGACAGTGAATCTGAATATTAAAATTTACTGTAACAAAGGTCACTGAGCATACAAGCCCATACAATATACAAACCAAAACCAAAACTTATTTTAAAAATGCTTTTTAAATAATCTTCATTTCAACTTTTTCAATTACCACAGGAAGCCCAATTCATTTGAATCAAGAACATAAAAAAATTAAAATTGAAATTGGAGCTTTGCTTTTAGGTAGTAGTTGTTTTGAGTTGTTTTACAATTTCATCTAAAGTCATGATTAGTGTAACCTGGAAGAGAGAATTCTTGTTTCGTGTAAAGACAACTATTTATCAGTGTCATTCTACTCTACATAATAAAAAAAAAAACCAAGATGCCACAATACTGTCAAGACAGAAAAATCTAAATATAATTTTCTGCAATGTCTAATTGTTTAATTGAAGGATGTTGAATTAGGTTCAGTATTTATGTGAATGAAATCAGTTTGAGGGATTTTTGCATCCTATTTCTGAGAATTATGAAGCACTACTACTAAGTCAATTATAAAATCTGACACAAATATCTGAATAAATATCACTATGGTCACTGAGTTGAAAGCCTTATAATTCTCAGGAGACTGAAGGGCAAGAAATAAAGCTTGATCTATAGTCTTTATTTCAACTTTTACAACAAAATGCAATATTTGTTTGCCTATTACCACAGCAAGCCCAATTCATTTGAATCAAAAACGTCAAAATAAAACAAAGTATTTAAAATTATTATTATATTTAAATGGGAGCTCCGCTATTAGGTAGTACCTAATTTTTATATTATTTCTGTTATACTGATACTTGCCTAACTTTATATACTTGCCTAACTTTATATTATTCTATTTTTGTTCAACAGAAAGGGTTTTGTCTCTGCCAAATACCTTCCACTGAAAATAACATTTGATTCAGAATCCAATAGTTCAAATCGATGTCTCCATGTTCGACCACTATCTAGGCCTCCACGTTGGATTGACGTATGCAGTGATGAAGATAAACACTGCTTACTGAACAACAATTTGATAACGACTTGATAAAACATACCTATATGAACCAGTCAAAACTTTTAGCAACTCGAAATTTAAGAAGATGAAATATAAACTGCAGGCTAGAAAGGAGCAAGAATGGCACAGTCGGTTAGTGCGCGGCCTGCAGTGCAAGAGGTCCCTAGTTCGATCACCAGTCCTGACCTCGTACCCTTGTTTGGACTCCCTTAAGGTGGCTCGACTGCATTTTGTTTGAGGCGCACCTCCGCTGTTTGATCGCAAAATTCGTCGCAGCCAAAAACCTTATTTAAGGTGGCCCGCGGGTATCTATTTTGGCGCGGAATCACCCATTTCTGAACCTCGCTGTATGGCGTGAAATTATCCGATGGCTCTCAAATTTCAGATTTAAAACCCCTAAGGATCTATGTTTTCAGTTATAAAGACTGTAATTTGGAAATGCTAAGCGATTAGCCGTTATGCGTTTGTAAAAACAAGGCGAATTTTGAGTTTCGGATAAGATTTAGGAAAAAAAAGAGCTATTTACACTTGATTTTACATTTACGAACTCGTTACATATACTAGTTTTATGTGGCAAGAGACCAAAGTATTCGTGACCTTAGAAATTTAGAAAAATTGAAGGCGTTTCGCACTACACAAGAAAACATTTATGTAGTGAATTTTAATTTAATATCCGAATGGCATAAAACTAGATTCCATTGACCTTGTATTTCGCGTTTGGTCACGTAACGTCTTTTATTCATATATATAACATCCGAAACATGAACGAAAAATACACGATTTGTTATTGTGTCAAATATGCCGTTGTAGAAGTCTTTACAGCAAACAATTGAGATATATAGTGAAATAAGAAGTTGAATATAAAACTGGTATATTTTTGCATGTTGGAGATATCTAATACCTATGCATGATAATAGAAAGACAAAGGCACTAATAGCTGTTGACAGACAAACTGACTAATCAAGATATTTTTTAGTTTAAGTTAGCCGATTCAAAAAAGGTCATTTGTTACGGTTAGCTATTTCCCGGAATGGTGAAGAATGCGTGAAACGGCTAGGGGAAGAGTACGAACGAAGCCGGTCATTGTAGTCTCTCTTAAAAAGGGCTCCAGGGGCACGAGTGAACGCACGTGTGCGTCTAGTTATAAGTAATACCATGACCCTGAGGGATATTAGTGATTAAATGTCCCCGAAGCCGAGGGAGGTTTAGTGGAAGTCCCGAGGCCGTAGGCCGAGGGACTTTTACTAAACCTCCCGAGGCTGAGGGGACATTTAATCACTAATATCCCGAAGAAGTCATGGTATTACTTTGTAATACCATGATCACCGAGGAAATAAACGAAAATATACTTCGCTGTTTGTTCATCCAAAATTTGAAAATATTATACAATTCTTTTACCAATTGTGCGTAACCCTTTTCTCTGGGGACTTTCGAAAATAGATTTCTTTGTTGTATACTTACAATGAACAAGTATTTATAGGTTGTTAATCAATTCGAAAGCTAAATTGTTTCTCATAATGCTTTCTTTGCTTCGTTATGCTCATGCGCAAAATAGAATGCATAGATCCCACACGCGTAAGAGTGTTTAGTGGTAAGAGGTATCGGTGCGTTAGAAATTTACATAATTTCGGGACAGCGTGCAAAGTTGTCCCGATCGTCGCGATGATTGCGTTAAATGAGGGACAACCACTCATGAATAACATGAGGGACGATTAGATCTAATCGTCCCTCATTAATTATGGATGAGGGACGATTAGTTCTAATCATCCCTCATTCATAATTAATGAGGGAATATTAGAACTAATTTTCCCTCTTTCTATTCATGAGGGAGGGATGTTAGCGATTAAACGTCCCCCCAAAAACAATAGATCCCGAGGTGATCATGGTATTACAGCAGTAATCTATATGCGGCTGCATAAAGGTTTTGTAGTATGTTAATCTACAATCTAAGGGGAAAAACATTTTTGTCCTTCTCAGTAGGTAGATTACACTACTTAAGGTCTTAGCTAATTTATCAATATGACTCTTCCATAAAAGATTAATTCTTATCAATTATAACTCCTAGTAATTTCTCAGAGTCGGTATTATTTAATTTAGTTTCTTTATTATAAACTTCTAGGTTGCTCTGTAGCCTTGCTTCCTTTTGATAAGTTGTTATTAACATTGCTTTTGTTTTCTCTAAGTTAATCACCATATTGTTTTCATTACACCAAGTGTCAATGTGTAACATATCATTAGTCAAAAAGTCAATTGAGTTCCTTTACTGTTGTTATACTGGAATAAAGCGTAGAATCGTCTGCATACATGTTGATGTTGGAAATGACACAAAAGTGAAGATCGTTAATGAATAGGATAAATAGGAGGGGCCCCAAAATGCTCCCCTGTGGTACACCATAATGAACTGGTTTCTTGGACGACAGAGTTCCTTGGACTTGGACACACTGTTGTTTGTCTTGTAGATATGACCTAAACCAAGACAGCAAAGTGGTATCACAGCGGTAGATGGCAAGTTTTTGCAGACGAATGTCTGTATCCACTATGTCGAAGGCTTTGCGAAGGTCTACGAACACTGTACCAGTCAAGAGACTGTTCGCCATATTAGATGTCCAACTCTCAATAAGTTTTAACAAGGCAGTTTCACATGAATGTTTACTTCGAAATCCAGACTGAGCAGCATGGAGCAAATCGTGCTTGTGAAGGGAACTATAAAGACAGTTGTGGACAAAGAATAGCAATTGGCCTGTAGTTGTTGACATTATGGTGACAACCAGATTTCATACTGGGGTAATTTTGGAGGTTTTCCAGAGAGTTGGGAACTTGGCAGTTGCCAAGCTCTTATTGAAAATTAATAGCAGTTAGAAGTTCGGTGATTGCCCTTGCAGATAGTTTGAGTATTTTACAACTCAAGTCATCAATTCCTGTGGCCTTGTGAGTGTCCATAGAGGATAATGACTTACATACATATTCCGAAGTTATTGGAGGAACAGTACACTTTATGAAGTCATCATTAATCCTGGAGTTTACCATATTCTTTAGTTTGTCAAAGTTAGGAGTAGAGCTATGATTCTTGATGAATTGTTCGACAATCTTCGCAAAAATAGTCATTGAAGTGTTCACTAATATCATTAGGATCTGTTATAGTGTTACCATTGGACTCAATGTGGTGGGGTGTTGTCTTAACATCATCAGGAGCAAGCTCACACAGGCAGTTCCAAAGTTCCTTTGAATTTTTTCTGTTGTTCAAGAATGACTGATAATACTCTGTTTTGGCTTTTCTTATTAAATGTATACAATGGTTCCTGGCAGCTCTATAGTTGTGCGTATCATTTATTTTGTTTAGGTGGTCTATCTTTGACATGCACTGAAGAATTTCGTCTGTAAGCTGCCAGTATCAGTGTCAGTATCAGTGTTTTCACTTAGTTGTTTCTTAATCCTACACATTTCATGGCTACTAAAGCATTGTAAGATACCCAAAATAAACGATAAAAACGTGAATGTTTAGACCGCTTACTTCGGGTGGACGTTGTTTTGGTCGTCAACCATTTTCGCCCAGGGCTGCTGTTGTTGTTGTTGTCGTTGTTGTTGTTGTTGTTGTTGTTGTTGTTGTTGTTTTTCGGTTTTTTTTTTAACTTGTGAATTCCGATTCCGCTCGTTGTACTCATCATTTGTTATTTTAATATAAGCCATCGGAATTGCTTTTTCAAATTATCGTACTCGGACCTACTCGGAAGGTTTACAAAATACAATCAAGAGTGGCACTGGGGTCACTAAACAAGAGCTTTTTTAACACCGGGGTTTAACAACACTTTTTCAAGAGCAGGATTATCGTTTCATTCGAAATTTCTGATGTCCATTGAAAGATATACAAAAAAAGGAATTTTACTGATCTGCCATATATATTTTTTCATATTGAAACATTTGAAACTTATTTTTCGTTCAAATTGAATTGGACAACCGATACAATGGGAACGGAATGTTACGCTTGGGTCAGCAGCCGTTTGTGGGGAGGACGAGACTAATAAAAACGGCTGCGAAGGAGACTACGGCCCTCCCTAAAGAGTGTCAAGGAATACAATGCATTATGCGACATTTTCAAAATGGCGGCCATTCTTCATTTCCGGTCGTAAAAAGAGCCATTTTTCATGCGCTTTTATAGTCTAGAATGAATTCAATTTTAGGATATGAGAAACCATGTATTTTTCAGCTCAAAATCAGATTTTTCTTTTCCAAAACTCGAAAAACTAGTTTGTTTTCATGATAGTTTTTGTGCAAACACGATTTCCGAAAATAGGTTTGTTATTCAAATGTGTGTGACGTCTCGCGCGCGCTCGTTTAGTCAAATCCGCAGAACAGGGTACGCGCTGACATTAGAGGGCACCATCCTTTTCTTCTTTAAAATCATTGTCTTGAATTTCAACTTATTATTTAACCATAAACAACAATGTGTGGCTTGTAAGCCCCTCCTTCCTATTTATATATAAGACGTTTGGTTATAAGCGTCTTAAGGGTAATGGTAACATTAGCCCGGAGCTAGTTTCCTAGACAATCATACTTTAAATTTACGTACTAATACTTCTAGGTTATGAACTCGCAAGATCAGACATCAGAATTGCAATAGACCCTTTCGGCAAAACAGTACATCATGGATTATAAGGGAATTCTGTGCAGTCAGCCTTGACAGAAACGGGTCAACATTTTCAGACACACAATATTTTTGTTTTGCAAGTAAAAGGCAAGTATAATGAATGATTCGTAGAGCAATCAATGAAGCAACAACCGATTTCACCTTTCAAGATTTCTGGCAGCTTTACCAGCAAAATCATTGAAAAGTTTTGAAAAATTCATATCTACTTATGAAGTTGTACGTTGACTAGCGAATATTGAGCGGCGAAATGAAACAAGGCTATGACAAGACGCCCATGTAGCCGTAACCTCGGTGTTATGCAGCCGCGCACACATAGAAAATACTGCGCTGAAGGGTGTACTGATATATATCGTTGCTGTGGAATAGGGCCTTGTTTTGGCATGGGGACGTCTTTAGGCTCACGAACGCACGTTTGTGGCGGTAATTAGAATGTTTTTTCCCGCAGTCTAACGGTTGCAAAAATGAACGAAAAGATAGAGCAATGTGCTTCATAGCGTTATTCTATAAACTTTGATTACTTGACCACAAGGAGGCCTCGAAGAAACCCCTTTATTGCAATAGTCAGAAAAACAGTTTGAGTATAAACTTGCAGACTAAAACTACTAAATGAAGTTTACCACTGTAGTTGTTTAAAGCTGTAGTAGTCTAGCATACAGTCTGTAGGCTTGTATTATATGGCACGTTTTCGTGGTCAAAATTATATATGCGTAAATCGTGTAAATTACTTTTGAATTGAAAACTCTTAACGCCTTTTTACTTCCAAAAACGTATTTCTTTTAGAAAGATTACTTTTGAAAGGTAACACATGAGTGTGCTGATTTGTAAAACCGTTACATACGCAATTTTACTTAAAATTATTCGTCTTTCATTTATATGCACTACTTCTTTTCAAAACACAGTGCTTTTTGCAAACATTATTTATAAAACACGTACACAGGCAAACATCTGGGGCATTTTTTGCGACAAAATTAGATGTGCCATTTGATTTTCAAAATATAATCTCTTACTATTGAATTTGAAAGCTCGCTTCCGTTGGGAAGATTTAATACTTGTCAAATGCAAACTTCCGCTAATTGACTACTTGCGAACACCCATATTAATTACTTGCGACCGAACACGTACTCATTACTTGCAAACACAAATTACTTGCGAAACACTTTGCGCCAGGCGTTCCTCGTCAACCAAGGTCATGTGACAAAGCTGCACAGGTACCCAACTATTTTAGTAGACTCTTTCTCAGTCTCTAGCTGAAGTTACTAGCAAAGGTACTGAGGATGAGTTTGTTCTGTAGCAAGCGGTAGGGGTTATTTTGCGAGCTTCAGAACGACATTTCGCGTCAAAAGGTCCCGTTATTAAGACTAGATAAATGTTAGGTTTAGGGCTAGGGACTGGGATAGGGTCTACCCCTAACCTAGCCCTAAACCTAACCCTAAAACCTAAAATCTAGCTCTTAATAATGGGGTCCTTTGACGCGAAATGTCGTTCTGAAGCTCGCGAAATAGCCTCTACCGTAGCAAACATGGCGGCGTCATTTTCAAAAGAGCAGTTACGGTTTTTTGTTTTACTCGATCGTTCAAGACGATTTGCACAAGATACGTTTGAGGACTTGGTCGACTACATGATTATTAGGTCGACTACAAGATCATAACAAAGGCCAAATACGCTGGCTTTTAACGATAAGAAACTGAAAACCCAACAGATGTCATAGAGATCAGTGTGAAATCCTTCAACCGCCCATCGCCATTTCGAAGGATTTCGTATCTGCCACCTTACTCTAGGAAAAGCGTCCAAAAGATGGCCTCATGAACTTGGCTGGGTTGCCCTCCTGCGGAAAAGATATCTCCTTTTCACCTAGCCCGTTCAAAGTTAAATGATTACGTATACACTCGCCTCGGAGGAGGGAGGGTGTTGCTGTCTCGCATTTGCGAGACACACAAATGCTCGCGACCAAACTAGTTGCTTGCCCCGTAACGTACTGTGAGGAGCCGGTCTTCGTCGGCTTGTGACGGTCATCGCATGTTTGCCTTTCTTACTACCGGCGCCTAACTTTTACTGACTAACAGAAACATGTTATGTTGAGGTTCATGTAACATCTTCGCCGTCGATTGTCTGCACAGCACAATGGCGGCTGATAACGAAGTAAGATAATAAATAGCCAACAAGTACGTTGGGGTGAAAGTAATAGGCGAAAATTTATCACTTTAAGGTGACTCCCTATAGTAATTTTTGGACCAAACCGTTCACTTTTATTTGCCTTGTTTATAGCTTTAATCCGCAGCTATCGATTTGATATTGATACCAGCTATAGAGGTAAGATGAAAGTTTTCAATTATGGCAGTTTTAATATGATCAGCGTTACCATGGCAACGATAAACAATTATCGTTGAAATTGGTTTTTGCTAAATATCTCAAAAACTTGACCTGCTCGGGACAAGCGGTAAACGACATCATTAACTTCAAGCTAAGGCAAAGCAAATTAGACTATCTTAAAGAAATTCAATCTGTTTGATTTCGAGTAATTTGCAGAAATATTCTGAAGCATTCAGTTTTATATGCTAAAAGTCACGACCGCCCAAACGGTACTCAGAAGACGTGAAACACCAACAAAACACTGTAAAGAAGCCTTTGCTTGTACACTTCAAAGTGGCTACTATGGTTATTCTTAACTCTCTTCCAAAGCGAAGATATCACTTTTTCTTTACAGGCAACTTTTGATAAACATTGCCGTAACGTCTATTTCGAAATTATTTCCAAAATATCTCTCAAACGACTTAATATTTTTGCTTGATATGCTAGGAGTGTGTTTATTATCATCTTCGAAACAACATTTGAAAATCCCATTAAGATTGAAACAGTAAAACATTTTTAAATTCATCGTTAAAGATGACCTACAAATGAACCACAACTCCAGAATGCAAACGGCCGCGACAGCACTTCATTAGCATACTGACACCATGCGCGAAGCTTGGAGACCTCGTTAGCATAACAAGGCAGGCTATTCACAATTCCCGCCAAAACCATACCAATTTTAAAGTTGTAATAAAGCATAATAGTCTAAGTGTGCATATTTAGACTTACCATAGTAAGCCTAATGTAATGGTGAACCGACGTTTATCAAAGTAGCTGATAATTATTATTCCACTTGACATTTTCGTTCATTTGTACGTGCATTCTTTCTCTCACGTGGCGAGTTGGATGTAGCGGTAGTTTTTATCATGCTGAAGAACCCGACAAGAAAAAATAATAAATTATTCTTTTCTTCTTCTCTTTTAATCGTGACTTTTTGTTTACATTCTTTCGTCTTTCAGCTATTTTCATTGCTATATAATTGGCTTTGTTTTGTTTACAACAAGGCCTGTATGGTGGTTTTGGCGGGAGTTGTGAATAGCGTGCCTTGTTATGCTAACGAGGTCTCCAAGCTTCGCGCGTGGTGTCAGTATGCTAATGAAGTGCTGTCGCGGCCGTTTGCATTCTGGAGTTGTGGTTCATTTGTAGGTCATCTTTAACGGTGAATTTTAAAATGTTTTACTGTTTCAGTCTTAATGGGATTTTCAAATGTTGTTTCGAAGATGATAATAAATACACTCCTAGCATATCAAGCAAAAATATTAAGTCGTTTGAGAGATATTTTGGAAATAATTTCGAAATAGACGTTACGGCAATGTTTATCAAAAGTTGCCTGTAAAGAAAAAGTGATATCTTCGCTTTGAAAGAGAGTTAAGAATAACCATTTAGCCACTTTGAAGTGTACAAGAGGCGCCAAAGCGACACGCATGAAGGCATGCATATAATCAAACACCATCAACAACTCGGAGAATAGAGATGCACATATGGCAATGTTTAAAAAATTATTTAATGGTCTTAAAAAACTTCAATGCCTTTGTAATTTACACACCTTACTGGTAAAGGATTGAATATTCAATATCAAGAAATAAAAAAAAATTGATCTACTAGTTTTCAAGAAACAGTATTATTAACGTGGATGTCGAAATTCCGAGATAAACGCAGCAATTTAGTGCTTTACGTACAGTCATCTCAACGGCGATCAAAAATAGCAAATACGATGACATATTCACAAAATAAAGAACCATGCCTTGGTATTATTTAGAACCAAAAATATTGCAACTTTTCTTTGGAAAATTATTGTTATAAAATTAATTTAGTAGAGCACCCGCGGTTTTAAATTTCTTCAAAGTTAAATAATTGCTCCGTTTTTACTCAAAATCGGCTTAATATAATTTCTTTAAACGCTCTCATATTATAGACAAACATTTGATTTACGAAGTCTCATAAATCGTTTTGCTCGTCGAGGTCATGGATTTTGAGAAAATTGGCAAAATTTCAAATCTAGTGTATAACAATTTCGATGTTAAAAAAGCTCCGATTTCAACCAAACTAGTATCATTATAAAATTTGGTCCATTTGTAGTAGGTGTACGTAAAAAGATTGGTTAACTTAATTCTGTAACGCAATTAATAGCCGCTTCAATTCGACTACCCGCGCACTGGCGAAATTGGGTCGAGCCACCTTAAGCCCCCCCCCCCCCCCCCACACACACACACACACACGAACAAACAAACAAACAAACAAACAAACAAACGAACGAACGAACGAGCGAACAACCAACCAACCAACCAGAGCTCCCATGCGTCACGCATGTTGATGTTGCAAGGAAAATCGTTCCGTGTAACAACCCCTGTGACAACAACAATTTTTGGTTCACCATTGTTGAGCGGAAAATCGTCGTCAGTTCCAAATCGTCTCGTGTAACGCCACCTTGAAGCTCTCCGTCCATTGCATAGTGAAAAAAAAGGATTTGGATACTTGGGACTGCTGTTTCGAAGGAGAGAAGGGAAAGTCTCGGAAGAGTGAAGAGGAAGGGCCTGGATGGTGGGCAGAGCACTACTTGAAGACTTCTTTAAAAATAATGTGGTTCTTAAATAACTGACTGATATTATAAACCTTTTTTAAATCAATTTTATTCTTCACAGTAACTAACAATTCCGTCTGAGAACTGCTTTAAAAATGAAAAGGTCGTGGCTATTGTAGCTAGATTGGCTGATATATCTTTAACAAATCTTACGACATCTAGAATACCATTCGGCACACGAATTACATTGCACGTAATTTTTGCAAAATCCATTGCATCTTGCATGCGACTCCATGCATCGATAGAGACATCTCTGCTTCGTGGTTAACGCTAGTGTGGTATAGGGTAGGTAGGCCAATAGAAGAACAATAGACAAGCAAATAATGATGTCGTACTTCATCTGAAACAGAGTTCGACAATTGACAATTGACTGGCAAATGACCAGTCACAAGAGAAAATGAGGTAAGAGAAGGAAACCTCGTGACCCGTCATATATGCCCCGTTTGATGCTATTTTTTAGAACCTCGTCACCAACGTACCGCGCGGATGTGAACCTGAACTACCTCCTTCTCCCTCCGAAGTACTTGCTTCTTCCTCTGAAATATATATCACCTTCTTCAGTTTCTTCCTCTGAACTACATGAACATTCGGCTTCCTTTGAACTCCCACTTTCTTCCTCAGAACTACTAATTTCTTCCTTCGAACAACTTGTTTCTTCGTCAGATACACTTGTTTCTTTCTCTTCCAAAGTAGTTCGACTTAATCAAGACAATTTTTGAATTTTACTCCATTTGCCCTTTTTCTCAACTCTTTTTCATCGACAAAAGTTATACACCATTTTTCCGCCATTGTGAACTTGTGGCAATGCAAAAGCTCGCGCGCCCTCGACCAATCAGATGCAATCTAAAAATAGCATCAAACGGGGCATATGATTGTCCAAAGACCTAATACGCGCGATCCCTTCTCGTACCTCAACTTCTCTTGCCAGTCAGGAACAGAGTGTACAGATCTACATGGTTAATCCACTTATAGAGCTGTAAAGCCACAACAATGGTCAATCATTTCAATTAAAGGTAGTTGGGGCGATTACCTCCCCCCTCCCCCCGGAGAAAGGACTGCTCCCCATCATGGGTGATACGAGAAGTATCCAACCGAAAGGAGTTCCTTTTCCAGGCAGGCGCTGGAAGGTATTAGAAAGGATAAGACTGAGCCAACCAAAAACTGAATGCAGTGAAAGTCGTGTGAAAGGGAGTACTTGCACCTTTTTATTTGAAAGATATCTTTTGAAAGGGGGGGAGGGGGGGGGGGGGTCCTTTCAGAAATAGTGTATATCCTTGTATGTAAAAGTTTGGAAAAATGTTTAGTATCCGGTATATTCGATTCGGTCCTGCAATCGGCGTCGCCATGGGCTATTTTGCAACATATCGGCCAAATTAATCAACAAGGCTAAAAAGAAAATACAGGAAATCGGGATACAAAAGTCAAGGGAAAAAAGGAAAGATATTTTGTCACTAGCTCCTATTGGGGAAAGATTGAATTTTTGTATGTTGTAGCCCTGAAATCGTGATCAAAGCAAACAAAATCAAAACTGAAACCATCGGTTTCAATCAAGTGCAGTAAGTGATACAGACCTTTACGAATATATTGTCTTACCTTAAATTTGTGTCTAAAATATACGTTGATCTAGATTTTGCTTCTCTGACGAGTAGTTCTCCTTGTGGCTATACTCGACGCGGTTTACATTTAACAATTCACTAGTTTATTTATAGCCACTCAATATCCTCTTAACGACGACGGATATTTACGAACTTTCTTACTAAACCCAGTAATTAATTAGCAGTTCTCAAAGAACTTGAACAAAAGATTTCCATGACCATTAAAGGCGCCCCGAGACGTCAAGTTATTATTTAAACTACTTGTAACTACGGAAAAATATCCGCATTGGGATGGGCATGTAATTACCGTGTAGCTCAAAGAGATAATTCTGTTTTCGTGACTAGACCATTAAAAAACGTAACCTTTCTAATGAATGAATACTGTTTTTATGACATCATTGATTTCAAAAGAAAATCTCATCCGTTCTTTTCAGAGATTATTTTATTTGTGTATCTTATTTTCTAATTAATTTAAAAAAACTGTAAATCTAGAACTCGCTTCCTTGTTGACAAGGTTGACAAAGGGTTTGAAAACCAATCCAACAAATCGGCTAGATCATCATGATAAATCTGTTTACTTCTTTTCTCTCATTTTTCATATTATCTTATTCCTCAATTTACCTCTGCGACGAAAGTCAATGATCGACTGAATATTTACAAGCAAAATCTGCATTTGGTTTCATTGTCGATTAGCATTTAAATGAGAATTTTTGTATCCATTAAAAATGATTTTTTTGTTCTAAATATGATATGTCATTATGACTAACTTCCTTTGTAAACAACACAGTTTAATTTCCTCGTCAAGGAAGTTTTTTGACACTGTAAACTCTAGTTTTTCCGGGATGATAAGCTATTGTGTGATAAGTTGTCGATATTTACTAAGAAGGTTTGACAGATTTCTTGCGAATAAAACTCGAAATACTCAAATGATAACGAACATAGTGATTTCGCCAGAAAAGAGAGATTTCGTGTAAACACGAGTTAGAAAAAGTAAATTCAAGTTTTATTTAAATTTATTTGTAGAGGAGAAAATTAGAGGAAGTTTGATCGAAAACGAAATGAGAAAAACAAGATGAAAAGGTTTTTGCGCGGCCAGTGTTTGAAACCCAACGCAACTTGAAATAACCTGGAAAAAAATGAGCACGTTCAAAGTGATTACACATCCTGCGTTGGAAGTATTCGCAAGTCAGCGTAAAACTGCTAGTTCAAACGAGATGCAAATTAGCAAAAAGAGAATCGTTCAGCTATGGACGTTTCCTTTGTTTTCGCACTTTGGCCGAGGTTCGTAATTAATTGTGGCAATAATGTGCGCTTTGTAATAGCTCTTTGTCCTATATGCTTGCGCGCGCATTTGAATTAGCCTCGGGTTAACCCCGTTTTAAAGCAAAAGCTATTGGAGTTTGCCAATTAAGCCACATAATCGAAACAGTAAAAATATTTTAGCGCAAACAAGAGCATATCTCTAAAAGATCGTCGAATTAAAAAGGAATTCAAGAAATTAAAACTCGAAGAATAAATAAAACTTTGTTGCGGTCCGTCAGTAGCACGTTACAAGGGCTTTTATACGTGTCTACCAAACCTACATATGCTCAATCTGATCAACGTCTATGCACTTGCATAGATTTTTATTTCTCCTGAAAAAAATCACTTTTGTCTTTGTCCATGGAAACAAAACATCTTCGTTCGTAGGTAATAGGTGACAAGACTTCAATCACGTTTCAAATTGACTTTGAGACATTTCAAAGTTTTCCCTCTATTTATTTATCTAGTACTGCATATAAAGTGAGGAGTTCATTGAAAGTTTTTTTTATGCTATAGATACCTGTGTATGTTACTAAGGATTTTGAGTTCTTGGGGGTTTGACGTAATAACTATCGACAATCAAATCAGGCTAAGGATCAAATCAAATTTCCTATTCCCTAAGCTTAGCTTAGCTTAGCTTAGCTTCTTACGCTGAGGACACTCAAACCGTGAACACTTTGAGTTTTTTGGTTTTGTGTTTTTTAACTCGTGGATTGCAAATCTGCAAGTTATTGGAGTGGAACTTCTTTACCGTGTCACTCACTCACTCACTCGTGCATCATTGTAAACATCCGGTGCCTCAACTGGTATTTTAAAGTAAGTGGTCCACCGCCCCCCTTATGCACGAAAACTTCAATCTTATAAAATATTTATATCAGAAAAACGATTTAGACTCATGAGTGTGGGACGAGGAAGCGATGCAAAATAAATCAAGTTCGGAGCATGCGCGTAGTAAATATAGCCAGTTGCATCACGGTAATGTGTTCGAGAACGAGGTTCGTGATTCCCAAAGTATTATCGATTGATTTCTAAAACATCGCCACTTCATTGGAATAAAATGTTTTTGATTTATACTTTTTATATTGTTGTATATTAATATGCTGCTCTGCGAAAGGAATATTTTGAAAAGCTCATCGAACCATTTGTGATGTATGTGGACATCAGTACTACGATTCAAGACATTGATTTACAAAGCTTCAAATTAAACATAGTAGTTTCTACTTCTATTTGTAGAAATAGTTCGACTAATCATCACCGAAAAATTGATGCACAAAACGTTGAACACAGTAAATACGCTTCTCAAAGCCACAATTTATGAAAAAGAGTGTAGCCGACTGAAATGTGCGGTCTTGTTTTGAGTCTCACCGTGTTTCTACCAGTGTCTTCCGTGACGATACTTTATAAAATATCTTTAACGATATGTCTATGATCAATTTGACCTTGTAATTGTAGCTAAAGCACTACGTCTACTACGTCGTCATCGTACAGTCGTACATCGTACAATTTCAGACATTTCATACTCGAAGTGAAGCAGATCACTATATTCTGTGCTTTGCATGTTGAACAATAACTCCTTTTATTATATCTACATCCACTGGATATGAGCAATCGCGCGCTCTGATTAGTTCCTCTACTACTAGGCTATCAGCTCATATCCCGGGAGTAGAGAAAATCAAAATGGCGGAGCGTTTTGCTGAACTAAAAATACAAAACAAAGCAACAAAGTTTGAAATGAAAGTATTTGATGGTAAGAAGTACATTTTTTTATTTTTAAATGATTGTTGATACAGATTTTTACCCAAAATCTACTGTCTCTGTCGCTATTTGCCGGTTTGTTTACAGTCCTCATGCCGGCTAATTATAAACACTTTTTGTGATCTTTTTTATTGTAGACTGGTTCCAGAGCTCGAATAAATTGACAAATATATCACCGAGATGTCCAAAACTGAGTTAAATAGCTGCTTGAAACTTTTTTATGCTTGATTACTGTTTCGTACCATTTGTCATGCACGTCCTCGAAAACCGGAAGTAATCTTTAACAATTATTTTTCCATTAATATTTTTTAAACTTGAAAATAATTAAAATTATATTTTTCACAGAATCCAGTGGTGTAATTGTTAAGTATACTTTTTTGTTTTATATTTCTAAATAGTAAACAGCAATACTACAGACTTCTCAACTTTGTTTTTCACTATTTTCGTCTTCCAATGAAACACTCGTTATTTCACTAAAATGTCTTGTTTGGGCTTCCTGTGATCATTATGGTCTGTCAATCCACGAGTTACTACGCCATTGCCATACAGTGACGTTTTGACGATGTCCTAGCCACAGAGCTACTGCAAACTCAGTTGTTAGGCAGTGGTGCACTCTTTCTTAAATTAGCAAGTTTCATCTGAAAATTTTGAATGTCCGAATATATTGCTTTTATAAACAGTCAATCTTCCTCTTGCATTAAATCATATTCCAGCCAAATTTGCAAAAGGCAAAAATTTAAAAAATGTTTTATTTGAGAGCCGCTTTAGCAACTGGTGGACTGATTGGGTACACTGTCCCCTTCTGCAAGCTCTGACTATGCAGGAGGAATGGGCTGCATACAGCCATTATCATCGTACGTTGGCTCTTTCAATGGACATGTTTCTTGAATTAGATGCAGTTTGGTGTTCCACGTGTGTACGACTCCTGGTTTGCAACTCAAAACTTCTTCTGATATGACGACTATTTTGCAGCCCCCCACAAAGTAAAGAATGGATGCATCTTCTGAATCTTCTGGATTGAAACGAGTAGATTATAGGGTTGATAGTTGAGTTTAAGAGGAGTAACAGATGTGATATTGGATAAAAAATGGGTGCAGTGGTTATGAAAGATTCCGTTGGAGACTTTTGTGACGAGAATGACAGAATGAAGTAGTATAACGCGTTAGGCATATAGCACATAAAGAAGATCATCGCGTGACAGTCACGGCAATTTTTGTGATACGCTTGCGTGAAATTTGCAAAGCCTTTCGGGAAATGTTTGCAGCTCCATAATTGTTGAAGCAAAGGCTCCGTATCACTCTGCTGTAGAGGACAAGCATAACAAAGAAAGGAAGGCATCCAACAACGAACAGCCACAATCCCGAGTCCAGTTTACCTCCCCAATCTGCTGTCCAAAGGAAGTCACACGACTTGATATCAGGATTATAAGCGATGGCTACGGTTTCTGGTAGGCAAATTAGAACACCAACGGTCCAACACAAACCAATGGCATGCTTATGGTATCTCTTAGTGCTCTTACTTTGAAGTGGTTTTATGATAGCGTTATATATCTCTCCCACGCTATCACTAAAAGTGTAAAAACACTCACACACAAAAGTAACCATGCTAAGTTTCCAAAGGTTACAAATTTACAAAGTAAATCACCAGTTACACCATCTGGATGGTCGTAAAGCCCAAACAGCACGCGACGAGGAAATAAAAATAAACCCATCAACATGTCACATACAGCGAGATGGACGAGAAGATAGTTCATTGTTATTCTCATTAATAGAAAACGTCGCACAACCAAACAAACTAAAATATTCCCTGTGAGATTTAGGCAAATTAGAACTCCAAATAGTGTCCTGAGAACAATGTCGACGTCTTTAGAAATCATCTCAGGCTGTAGATAAAAAATCAACAATTAATAATAATAATAATACAATTTATAAAGCGCTTATCCAGTGCTGCTCTAAGCGCTCTGAAAATAATATATAAAAGACAGAAATTACAAATTAAAGGCTATTTTAAATACAACAACATATTCATGACAACTCTATTTTGGTTATGTCTTATAACCAGAGCAACATTCTAAGGGATGGCCAGTGCCGGTAAAATCCGAGACTCATAGTCGCAGAGACCCTTGTGTGAAAATCCAAACCCAGCCCGAGACTCAGTGTAGCCGGATTACTGAATGATACCGTTCTACTTAACTATTGGTTCTAGACTATGTTGCACCCCGGCAATATTGAAATTATACAGGACAAATCAGTCTAGATAGTATACTACCGCCTAATCTGATAAATGCATACCAAATATGTAAGAGGGCTAATACCGAAAGAAAATAACCGCAAAAAAGAGCAATATTATGTAGGGAACGTACCTTTTATTGTGTACAACCTCAAAACAACAACTTGTTTGGTATTTCGTCCCCTCAGCTTTCAACCTCAATAAACTTTTTCTTTTACAGCTTCAGATTTATCAGAACTAACTTCCTGCCTAAAAGCGAAATATTGCTGAACAGGCTATAGAATGAACTGATACAAGTACTGACATTCGCTGAAAAAGAGAGGTTTCTCTCCCGAAACCGGCTAGTCAGCCTTGTTAGCTAACAACTTCGCGCGGTTGGCATTATGACTAGTTATACAATCAAAACCTGAATTATTCAAAGCTACAAACTTTAATAAAACTGCTGGCTTTATATATCCCAACTGAAATTGCTGAAAAAGAGAAACAGAATGACATCCCTGTCAAAACGTCCTAAAACTACATACTGAAGCTTGGTTCACTGATAAAGCTTTTAAAGATACAATTATGGAAAGTAGTAAATTTCATTTTAAAATCTATATATAACTATTAAAAAAACATGGGCGTGGTGCATAAAAGTACAACACGTGCTTTCACGTTCAAGCTGAAAAAGGCTCCTGCAACGCCCATTATAATC
Source organism: Telmatactis stephensoni (assembly GCA_029948255.1). Taxonomy (NCBI): domain Eukaryota; kingdom Metazoa; phylum Cnidaria; class Anthozoa; order Actiniaria; family Isophelliidae; genus Telmatactis; species Telmatactis stephensoni. The sequence goes on along the minus strand of JALIZF010001580.1, from coordinate 262,474 downwards.
AAGAGAACTTGATTTGTGATTTGAAAATCAGTAAAAAAATAAATAGAAAAAGTACTAGTACTCGCATCGTTTATTCCAAATGTTTTTAAAACAACACAAACATAATAAACTTGTGCCACGGACCTAACGCGGCGGTATACCTCACCGACATTTACGACACGAAATTAAAAGTAATATACTGTTATGGCCATAATAATATAAAGTATGAAATGAATAAAATTTCCGCGATTTCTTTCTAATTTCAAAAGGCTGAAAGAAAATTCCGACTGGAATGCTTCTTACGTTAAATAAAAAGGACTGATATAACCAATCATAGGACTGAATACGTGGTAAAACCATCGAGCTGAGAGAAACGCGAAAGTAAAAGCCAAGCTTATCAAAAATAGCCTTCAACTTGAAAGACTGAGATGACTGAAAAGAAATGTAGTAAAAAAGGTATTACACACATGATATGCCTATTCATTATTTATCATATTTAGAAAGTTCTTTGTCTCATCTTTTTTGAAACAATTGTTATTTTTGTCTTCATGCCAAGAGAGCTACAAACACAATGAACAAACAAACACAAACAAGACGACTCTGAAAGTATTCCTCTTGACTAAACATTTCTTAACTAAACAGCCCGAGGGAGGGAGGGGAGGGGAGGAGAGGGAAGGAGAGACTCCTATATGCTCGTTGGAAATTTCGAAAACATAGTCTTTGACTCCCAAGATTGATGAAGTTACAGTTGTTCTTAGAGAGGAAAATACCGATTTGGCTTTCATAACAGAAACATGCCTAAAGGATTCCATTCAAGACGAACATGCAGGTGAACATCTCTGGTTATCAACTTTTTCGACGTGATTGTAGGGAAAGAAATCATGGTGGCGTCTGTTTAATTATACGTCAAAAATTCTATTCAGTGATAAAATATTACATGCTTTATACACAGTGATAGTCTGGAAGTACTTTGAATAATATTACGCCCCAAACGTCTTTGTCGTGGCTTTTCAAACATCATTGCTGCTGTACTTTACCATCCACCAGATGCCGACAACTCTCTAATGACCGAATACCTCAAGACATCTTTAGAGTATATTGAAGCGACGCATCCCAACAGTGCTGTGGTTATTGGAGGCGACTTCAATAAACTTAAGCTTGACTTCAAAACTCCTGCTAAACATTTCCAGTTAAAACCGGTCATTAACTTCCCTACTAGAGGCGCCAACACACTTGACCAACTTTTCACCAATCTTCAAAACTTCTATGACCAACCTAAAAGTGACTCACCGTTTGGCTTATCTGACCATTTAACTATGGACTGGACACAATAATGCCTGATCGCTCAGTTAAAGTCCACCAAAACGATCGTCCCTGGATTACCACCCAACTGAAACGCCTTATCGCCCAAAGACAAAGAGCCTTTGCGTCTGGTAATGAATTTCTCTTCAAACTTTTACGGAACAAAGTCAATCGTGAAAGGTAACGTTGCCGTAAGTTATATTACAACAAGAAAGTCCAAGGCCTCAAAGACACTAAACCACGTAATTGGTGGCGAGAGGTGAAACAACTATGTGGTTCTTCAAAGACCTCGAGGACAGATCTACGAGATATCCTGAGCACCGAGCCTGGTTATAGCGACTGTGAGCTGGGCAACAAAATCAATGAAGCCTTTGTTGAGGTTATGAAAGACTACCCACCCTTGGAGGAAAATACTTGTGTCAACACGGACGGTGATACACCTATCCAAGTAACTGTTGAATCAGTTGCCCTGAAATTATGTCAGATAAGTACTTCAAGAGCTGGTGGCCCTGACAGGCTTCCAAATTGGGTCCTGAAAGAGTTTTCTGAGATCTTGGCACCTGTTATTGCAGATATTTTAAATTGTTCTTTTCGGGATTGTAAAGTGCCACAAGTTTGGAAGATGGCTGATGTGCCACCTGTCCCTAAAGTCGCGACGATAAATGATTTCACCAAAGACCTAAGACCAATATCGTTGACATCGACGTTATCAAAAATAGCAGAAGAGTTCATCATAGAACGCGAGTTAAAACGATCTCTACTACATTGGCTAGAGAGTCACCAATTTGGATTCATCCCAGGATCTAGTACTACCTATGCCTTGATTTCTATGTTACACAATTGGTTAGCTGCAACGGATGGTTCTGGTTCAACAGTAAGGGTTGCATTACTGGACTACCGAAAGGCGTTTGCGGACCTAGTGGATCATAACCTTCTTATTGCAAAGTTACTTAGCTATGGAATCAAACCAACCGTTCTTAACTGGATAATCGATTTTCTGCGAAATCGATTCCAGAGAGTGAAATTAAGTTGCAACTCTTATTCTAATCTCTTAGAGGTTCCAGTCGGAATCCCTCAAGGCACAAAGATTGGCCCTTGGCTTTTTCTTGCAATGATAAACGATCTGAATGTCTCAGATTCACCACATTACAAGATATGGAAATTCGCAGATGATACAACTATTTCGAGACTATCCCAAGATCTAATAACAGTACCCTAGTACAGGAAACAATACTACGTGTCACTGAGTGGTCAAATGAGAACAGTTTCCAGTTGAACCCTACTAAATACAAAGAACTTCAGATAAACTTCAGCAAAACCCCATCATGTGCAGAAGAGCCCATAGTGGTAGATGATAAGCAGAGCTTTGAAGTTGTAAATTCTGCGAAAGTTCTGTGTGTGACCATCACTAACCATCTTAAATGGAATAATCACCTTGATAACATCGTTTCAAAAGCATCAAAATGTCTTTACCTCATAAAGCAATTAAAACGTGCTGATTTGGATACCAAATCGTTGGTACAGTTCTATTGTAGCTACATCAGGTCTATTTTGGAGTACGCATGTCAAGTTTTCCATTCAAGTCTTCCACGATATCTATCAGACGACATTGAACAAATCCAGAGACCAGCCCTCAGAATTATTTTACCGGGTTTAAGGTACAAGGAAGCTTTGGAAAATACTGGTTTGGAATCTCTACTTGAAAGAAGGGAAAAGCTCTGCAACAAGCTGTTCACCACCATCGAAAAGGATAAAAACCACAAGCTTCATGATCTATTGCCGCCATTAAACTGTCAGACTTATAATTTACGAAGAGCAAGGAAATATAAAATATCATTTAAGACAAAAAGATTCCAAAATGCATTTATGAATGCAGAAGCAGCTAAAGTATAATTTTTCCAGTATATCTTATTCATATTATATTTATTGTTTCTTATATATATAGTTGATATGCATTGTATAATATATTTATATGTAAATATTTTTTAGGCCAAATGTAATTCAGCCCCCGGGCTGCGAGTTTTGGTTCTTAATAAACGTTATTATTATTTATTCATATTTTGGCAAATCTGTTCAGTTTGCCAAAGAATCTGTTTTTCTTTAACCTTGAAGTAATTCAGGCCAAAAACGAAACTGACAAAAGTATGTATCATACATATATGTTTCGTCAGCATTATTTTTAACTTTGCTTGTTTTTTACTACTTTTTTGAATATTCTTAAGTTGTTTTAGTTTGCTGAGCTCAGAAGCTGAACAAAAGAATGCAATGTAAGGGTTGAGGCGGTCCTTACCAAGTGAAATGGGCATATATATAGGAGAAAAGGTTCATGAGTTAGAATGCAAGGAGTGTCCTCGTGGGACTTACGTACGTTAAGCCAGATCTGTCCCCGGCCTAGTAATTCGCAGACTGCAGACTGTCACAAACGGTGCCCATTGTTATCATTCCCACAAGATAACAGAAACTTTTGGAATTTTTTATTTTTCACACAATAACAAAATAAGGCTGGTTAACGTAAAAAGAAATAATAACAAATTAAACAAGACAAACAAACAAACACGACAAACAAACAAACATTGTTGGTATCATACTTTGGGAAAGAAAGAAAGAAAGAAAGAAAAAAAGAAAGAAAGAAAGAAAGAAAGAAAGAAAGAAAGAAAGAAAGAAAGAAAGAAAGAAAGAAAGAAAGAAAGAGAAAAAAAGAAAGAAAGAAAGAAAGAAAGAAAGAAAGAAAGAAAGAAAGAAAGAAGAAGGAAGACAATCGCGTATAACTGGCATTTTTTAGCAAGACTAAAGATTGTAGTCAAGTTTCCATGAGTACTTCGAGTCGTTCACATGCATTAAATGGCCAGCTTAGCTTCGATCCAGTGCTTATTGCTAAAAGGGTGCAATTCAATCCACTTTAGATAGCGCCATTGAACTGTATCAACAATATCAAAACGGATACATATACTTCATTTGCGAGCAGATAAATAATCACTGTACTTGTACTCTTGGTTGTCTGTATATACATACCTATTTCAAACTAAAAAGGTTGTCGTATTAGAGGTCTCAAGCCTACGCAACTAGACCGAAAAGGAGTATGGGTAGTTGCAAAATGTCCCTCTCTTTTTAGCATTGGTCTCGATTTTAGCATCAGCAAATGAAGCTTTTTGATCTATTAGGTCATCACAAGCTGAAGTTGAATTATGGTGTGGATATTTGTGTGATTTTATAGCTTTCGGGGTAGTAATGTTTACCCATACTTCCTTTCGGGTGAGTCGCGTAGGCTTTTGCCGACAACGTTTGTTGAAATAGGTGTATTTCATTTCTTAATTAGTGATGTGCCACTGGGTTCGAACCAAATCAAGACTTGATCATTTAGTACATACAATAAAAGTGTTGCTGCTGTTTGGTACTCATTCTATTCATTCTGGTTCAACCTTTACACACTTGATTCAAAATAAAGGCCTTCAGATATGCCCAAGCTAGTAAACGAAGTATCATGCAAAAAAGAATAGAGCAGATTTCGTATGAGTGTGAAACGGACCGCGTCGTGCCGTGACCGTGTCAGTACCGTGATGTATAAAAACACTCGAGATTCCTGCCGTAACTGTGACGTTACCGTGCGGTACCGTACCGTTTTCACAGTCATACGAAATCTACTCTATGCCTTCACGTATTTGTAGGTAAATAAAGCTATATTTGCAATTGAAAGATTAAAAACAATCGTACTTAAGCGCGCCATCTGACGTTGATTTTGACGATTTTCCGGTCAAAAAACCTTTTTTTTACTGTTTTGGTAAGCAGCTAATGTAGCTGTTATTGTTATCACTGGAGGTTAGTTTAATCCGAATTCGAAACCTTTCTTGCAAAGTTGTGCGCGCATGCAAGTACAATGTTAACACCAGGCTTGTAGGTGGAATTGAGATTTACCAGTCTCAACGTTTCGCACAACAAATTGCATCGTGTAGCAAAAATTGTTTATCACTAGCTGCAGCTTTGTGTTTTTACTTGATCCCTGGTAAACAAAGAACTTGACTCAACTTTCAAACCAGTTAGGTGTAACCATCGAAAAGAATGTACATCGACCAACCACTTGTGAACAAACATAGAGTTTGATATATAAAGGTTCAAACGCTAGGGCGAGGGTTTGCATTGAAATTCAAGACCGAGGGCCGCAGGCCCGAGGTAGACAGGGCGCATTTTCGAAAAATCAGATACCTGGAGGCATTTTGGGGTAGAGGCTGGTAACATAACTATTCTAAACCGATTTTTCATGCTGAATGCGAATATGACTGTTACCAAGACGTATTTTGCAATCTTATACGTGTAAATGACGTATTTTGTGAATTGCTACAGTCATTTCATACTAACGGCTTTTTCATGTAATTCCAAAAGTTCCCAAAGTTAAAAACAATTACCATGGCTGGAAAGAGCATATCAAAATCAGTAAAACTGTGAAGTTTGGAGGATATAAGTTGAAAAATCAAGGAGATAGGAATTTTCAAAAAACGAAATTTTGTATGAAAACACTTACAGTTATGCTAGAGATACAAACAAATTTCGATAATGCTATTTTGCATTATTTTGCTAGTACAATTTCACGGGTTAAGTGCGATCACTCTAATGATAAAAAATGATAAATTATTATTATAACGCCTTAGTTGCGCGCTTTAAAATGTATTAAAAAAGTAACACAAATTTCTCGACACTGCATTAATTAAGCACCCGGAATAGGCCCGGAGTAGGCCTAGAAATGAACAACTTTGAATTGATTTTCCTTATCAATTAATATATTCCGACATTCTAAAAGATTCAGAAATAAAGAAACAACGCAAAGTTTAAAATGCAGCTACGCTATGCGCTTCCTTTATAAATTTTTGAGATTGCTGATCAGTTTATTTATTAACTGAGATTTCAAGTGTGCTGTTGAATCTGTGAAACACGATCTCCTGGTCTAATGCTATCTCTAAGATTCGTTGTGTATTATCTACTTCTTCACTGTTTTCATTACTAAATTCTGATCACTGGAAGTGTTCAGTGTAGTAGCTAGTGCAAGCACTCCTGCATGGACCTGTAATTACATCACCACTTAAAACCCCACATTGCATGCCATAATTATTCTTCATTAGGTCTTTGCACAAAATTGTAAATCGTTCTATCAGAATGTAGCCAACATTATAGAAATCTTATGTTCGTGACAACAGTCATGAAGCAACAACATGACAGATATGCAATGACGTGATCAACTTGGGCCTCAGTGATCTCAATTGCATTGAAGCTTCAACAAAAACCTTCCAGTGCTCACAATTGTCATAAGCCGTATAATCAAAATTTGGTTGACGTCGCGGTTGATGACTGCTTTGCAGTTGGACCGGTAGTTGATCTATCGTCCTTTAGCTAAAGGTCGAATTCACTGTATTACACTGTCTAGTAGTACAACGTGCGCGATAGTTATATAGAACAAATAGATAATATTTGTTAAAATAATAAAACTATTAGAACTGAAGTAAAGGCTGAGTATAAAGGCGCTTTATTCTTTTTTATTTCGTGGTTGAAGGAAAGAGTCTTTGAAACAAAAGACTTACCTAACCAGAACCCACTGTCGCTTACTGTTAGAAGATGTCAGCCACCTAGTCTGCTAATCAGTTATATAAAAAACGTTAACCGAATGAAAAAAGGGACTAAATATAATTAAAATCCTCTGATTCAGTATGGAAGTGTACAGGCATCGAATAAAATCATTACAGTCCAATGTGCTACAGTACACACTGTCACTCAGATTTCTGAATCATACTTTTTTGGAAACAACAACTGAAAATTGCCTTTTCACTGGGAAAGAATTGGCATGCTTCAAGATATTTTACTTGTATATTGACATTGGTACTCACTTTTAAATTGTTTTGTTGAAATTAAATCAAATTAAAGTTGTTGTATTACAGTTGTTGTAGTTCATAGTATCTTTTTATGTTGTTTGCACAATGAGCTCATGCAAATGGTTTTCCAAAAATGACCACAAGTTTAACTACGTGATTTCCTCTCAGGATTAACAAACTTGTTCAACAAGCTTTGTTTTTTTCCTGTGTAAACACATCTTATGTTTGGTTTTGTTCTCTAACAATATAATCGCGTGAGGTCATTCTACTGAATCAAGGTTAACAAATGTCACGCGGCAAGGTACTGTCACGAATTTTGGCAAATACGTTAATCCTAGCTTAGGAATAACAAGAGGAACGACATAAAATTCTTGCATTGGATGTAAAGTCACTGATCATTGTATCAACGTGCGTCGCGGTTGTAGACGACCTGTTAAAAAAGTGAAAAAAGGTAAAAAGTTCATTACTTTCATTTTTGTTAGTAATCAGATAAAATAGGACATCTCAAGTGTTAGCAGAAAATTGCTCATGTTTAAGAACTTATCTAACTACATACAGTCTGTTTTGTTTTAAAAAGGAGATTTATAGTCAGCAGTAGATGAAAATCTGTTAGATTCTATACGTGATTATTCGGCACCGCGGGGATTTTGGAATATCAGTAATGTTGTTAACAATAGCTTCCGAGGCTGGCAGTTTTAGATAAAGAAATGTGTAATAACTTCAAAGTGATGAAGGCAGATCTGAGATAAAGTACTCTGTGAGCAGAACCTTCTTGACCTATTGTCGTGAATTAATGAAAGCTCTGTTCGCAGGGCAGAGATCGATCTGATAGTAGAGATGATACGCCATTTCCAGTACGTTTCTAAATTCGTCACTATGAGTAGCTATTTACAATATTAAGTACAGTTTTTACAATATTAGACTATTTCAGTACTTTTTGAATGTCTTTTTTCTGATTGAAAATATGTGATCAGCCTTGATTTATTTGTAAGACAAGTAGTGTCGATCATAGAAAACTACGCAATCATATAACGTTTATAGAATGTAGGTCAAAAACATTTGATAGCATAGAACATGAGTAGAACAAATTAACACCAACAAACTATGCTCATTTTCTCAATGTACATTTCGAGACCAAATCATTTCTGAAGAAATAAAAAACTGTTTGAGAGCCTGATCAAAACACGCGTGATGTTGGGAGAACACGAGAGAGCGTACACATACACAGACTCAGTATTTATCATTTACAGTGTAATCTATATATTCCTATTTGCACAAACATTGACCCTAATTCAAAACAAAGAAGCTGACATGAACACTGGGAAATTTGTTGATTAGTTGATTTTAAAGAAGCACGTGTACATGGCCATTCCAAACAGTGAATGAGAGGAGAAATGTTTTGTAAGTTTTCCAAATACGATTATATTTGAGCAATAAAAAACTGTTTTGCGTCTTTGATGCCTGATAAAAACACGCGTGATGTTGGAAGAACACGAGAGAGCGTAGTGGAAGCACGAGCCGTAGGCAAGTGCTTTCACAGCTCTCGAGTGTTCTCCCAACATCACTAGTGTTTTGATCAGGCTATCAAACACAGAAAAACGGTTCTTGTTACTTCTTTTGTAAAATAACAAGCGCACAAATTTACGACTGAAAAATTCGAAAAAGGTGACATGAGCATGTTTGATACTATGATCAAACACGGTATTTGGCCAATCAGAGAGCGCGTACTATCCCAATTATTTTATAATAATCAATCAAATAATGGAAAGGACAAGAGGATAAACTTAAGAAGGCTAGTTGTAGTTTTCATTATTATATTTTTCAATAATTTAAAAAGCCTTGAAAGCTTAAAAATTATCCATTCCACATGGGAGTGAATCTTACAACGAGGCGCACAGAAGTTAACACAAAACATTCAGATGCGACTTTTCCAAGGCCAAGAAAAGCAATGGATGTCCGTTTTCTTAAAGAGGAATATTTCCTTTCGCAACCAAGAGTTTTCAAACACTCGATGACGGCAAAGAATTTGTGCGTATTCGTGGGTCTTCCTTGTACGCATTCCCTTGCGCGCATCTGGTCCATATAATCAAGCTTCATTTATCTATTCTTAAATAATTACAGTCAGTCATGATAAACAGTTATTAAAATATTAAAGTAAGTATCCATATACAAGTACATATACCACAAAAATACAAAATATATAAACAAAACCATGCAAAACTTCTCGGGCACCTGGGGAAAATAATGCACATGTGAAGGCTGATAATGGATCTCTCCTGTATAGACATGTCCGATTCTATCTCAACCAATTGTCATTGTACACGTACATATTCAACGTGTCTTAATTAAGTCGTCAATGTTTTTACGTTGTAGGCCTTGACCTGGGTTTGACGTTAACCGCCCTGGCTGGCCTAGGTTTTACGTGAAGGGCCCTGACCCGATTTGCCCGGCAAGACTAGTACGTGTCGACATCGACAGACCTTGTCGTAAAAGCCTTTGACGTATTCCTAGTCTTTTTAGGGAACTTGTCTAATTACTCGTGCCCAGGCCTTTAGGCCGGGAACGAGTTATAAACTGCAAATGTTTTTTTTTTTTTCTCTCTCTCTTTTCTCCGCCAGAAGAGGCCTTTCTTGCGCAATCGGTCACGTGTTAAAGCTCCTGATTGGTTCAGAGCGTAAGAAACAATGCCCTTCATTCATCACCTTTGAGCGAGTGCGAACTCTTCGAAGGCCCTCGAAGTGAACGCCAGTCAGGAACTTTAGGAATGCAAAATGGCGGACAGCCCAAAAAATTGCTTTCAGAGACAGGCTTTTCCAGCAGTGAGACAATAGAAAATGGAGCTTTTAACTCGAGATGTACCTAGACACTTATAAGAGCTTCAGAATGGGCTGTTATTTTGAGCTTGATCTCCAATACTTTGACCAAATATCGAACTCCGATGGAGTACTTGAAAACTGAAGCTCTCGCGACTCGTAGCAATTCCTTTGAGCTGGAAATCTACGAATTTCTCACCCTACATGTTGCTAAACTAACGCATATAGAGGCAAGTCAATTATATTTTTCATTCAAGCATTCAAGAGATCTTGAGACGTTTTTGTAATGAATTTTAACACAATTCTGGCCAGACAATTTATTTATATATTTTCATGGAATCAAGGCTCTATTTGACCTGATGCGTTTGGTCACGTAATAGATAAAACATCTGAAACATGAACGCCGAAAAAATACACGATTTGTTATTGTGTCAAAAACGTCGTTGTAGAAGTCTTTACAGCAAACAATTGAGATATATAGTGAAATAAAAAGTTGAATAAACTGGTATATTTTTGCATGTTGGGATAAAGGCAAACACTAAGCTGCTGACAGACAAATTGACTAATCAGATATTCTCTAAAAAGGTCAAAAAAGGTCTTTATTATGTTACGGTTAAGTGAAGAATGCGTGAAACGGCTCGGGGAAGAGTACGCACGGGGCCGGTCACTGAAGGGCTCCCGGGGCACGAGTGAACGCACGTGTGCGTCTAGTTTGTTAATGTCATTACTCGTGCCCAGGCCTTTAGGCCGGGAACGAGTTATAAACTGCAAATGTTTTTTTTTTTTTTTTTTTTTTTCCTGTGTTCGTCCTGAGGGACTTCTGATTGGTTAAGAACGTAAAAACAATGCCCTTCATTCATCACCTTTGAGCGACAGCGAACGCAAGCCAGGAACTTTAGGAATGCAAGATGGCCGACTACAAAGAAAATAGCTTTCAGAGACGGGCTTTTCCTGCAGTAGAACAATGTAATTTGGAGCTTTTAACTCGAGAAATACCTATATACTTATAAGAGCTTCAGGATGGGCTGTTATTTTGAGCTTCATCTCCAATACTTTGACCAAATATCGAACTCTAAATGGAGTACTTGAAAGCCGAGGCCCTCGCGATAACGACTATTTCCTATGAGCTGGAAAACTACGAATTTCTCATCCTACATGTTGCTAAACGAACATACATAGAAGCAAGTCAATTATATTCCTCATTCAAGCATTCAAGAGATCTTGAGAGGTTTTTGTAGTGAATTTTAATTTAATATCGGAATGGCATGAAACTAGATTCCATTGACCTTGTATTTCGCGTTTGGTCACGTAACGTCTTTTATTCATATATATAACATCCGAAACATGAACGAAAAAAATACACGATTTGTTATTGTGTCAAATATGCCGTTGTAGAAGTCTTTACAGCAAACAATTGAGATATATAGTGAAATAAGAAGTTGAATATAAAACTGGTATATTTTTGCATGTTGGAGATATCTAATACCTATGCATGATAATAGAAAGACAAAGGCACTAATAGCTGTTGACAGACAAACTGACTAATCAAGATATTTTTTAGTTTAAGTTAGCCGATTCAATAAAGGTCATTTGTTACGGTTAGCTATTTCCCGGAATGGTGAAGAATGCGTGAAACGGCTAGGGGAAGAGTACGAACGGAACCGGTCATTGGAGCCTCTCTTAAAAAGGGCTCCAGGCATAGGCACGAGTGAACGCACGTGTGCGTCTAGTTGAGATTATATTCGACAGAAAGGAAGTGCTGCGAGCTGTTTAAGTATTACCTATTCAATATGTTTTGTCCATTGAAGTTCAGTTTATACAAATGAAATGCAATTACAAAAACTTTAAACGTTCCTATTTTTATAGACTGGCGAACAGGCCAGTATATCATTATCATGATGTCAGATATGAAACTAGACAAAAGTCAATTAAAGCCAGCCTTCCTGCTGTTTATGAACTGTTAGTAATAACATGAAGCAGGCAGACCTACACTGAGCTATACGCTGTGGATTTTGTTTTATACTTTTGGAAAACTAAGCCATATATATAAAACAAAAGCGCACAAGCACTGCATTAGCCGTCAAACCTTTTAGAGGCTCACAAGATATATATACATATAGTAAAATTAAAATTGAATTTGAATTTGAATTTGAAAAAAAAAATTAAAACGAAATACAATCAAAATAAAACATTGTCAAAATTTGTGTCACGAATGTTGGGTCCCGCCCGCCATCGTTCATCGTCCATCGTCCATGAGTCCAGATTTTATAACATGCCATCTTGGCTAACGATGATTATCTTGTCAGTCTGGGCTTAGACGACAAAGCACTTAAGGTTATCGATTAATTCCAATGTAGTAAAGTCGCAACTGATGCAAAGAGCACATTAAATAACTCTAGCATTTTCATTTACCATCAACTACCGGATGGGCGTTGTCTATGTTTCGCCAGTGATCGTCAGCAATAGATGTGAAGATGTGTGCTGCTCGTAACCGGATATTGCGCAATTCCATTTATACGATTGACACCGATTGTGCGCGGCGATCTAATGAGCTCTATTAATATTTCTAATTAGAATTAAGGGCTAAATGGTGCTTATTTCGCGTCATTTTTTTAACATATTTAGACTAACATTTGCCCCAAAAGCAACCTTGGCTTAACAAGGGTGCTCACTTCAATAACAACTACAAAAGATAACAAAACACTATCAAAAGCAAACAAAATAAAAACTAATATTACAATACACAAATTATATACGAGTAGATTGCAAACACGTCATTTCGAATTCAAAAAAATGTTACTTTTCCTCAGTCCTTCGTCAAAGGACTCCAAATCAATAGGTTCTAGAAAGTACTCATTGTTTCTTTAAAAAGGAATTGATTGTTCAAAACCTGACAAGGAATCTGAAACACGGAATTTTTCCGAGCTGATAACATACTCGATGAAACATACATTCATTTTCTAGAATCTGAAAATGTTATCGCTGAAAGATAAGAATACTTGGCTGCATTGTAATTATGGTAGGTAACACTTGTATTCCTCTGGCCACTGAAACGGAGGCTGGTGAGCCTGTGTCTTAACATTTCCGCTTTCCGGTTTACACATTACATTGGTTACAACTAGTTTCAGGCCGTTGTCATTACGTGGTATTCCTGATAGAAATCATTTAAGGTAATAGTGCACAGCTTCAGCTTTTATACATATTTGTCATGCCTTGAATTTACAAGAAGGCGACAAAAATTAAAGGAGACAAAATACAGGAAACATGTATACGTACTTAATATGGTATACATATCATAAATGATGACTGCTCACAAGTCCCTTCGCTTAAAGCTATGCAAAGTTTTTCCGCTTCAGGAAGTGACTTATGGCTATAGTATTTCGGGGTATTTTTAACTAGTGAACTAGGTTGTCAGTGAACATAAAGTGGAAATGACATCGTTCAGCTGAATCAGGATAAAAGAAATCTGAATTGCACTCACATTGGCAGTGCGTACCGGTTCAGCTTTACTAATGGCCGACGTATATATCAGTAACAGGAAAAGGGGGTCAGCAGGTCAGCAGAGAACTTGAATAACGTTTTTACAGATATATTCCTTGATGACATAAGTCACAGTAAATATATGGTAAGGATTGCTGTACTCATAATTGTTTACTTTGTAGGTGGAGCGTTGCGCAAGACGGCTTATCTAAATGGAATACATAACCACTCCTTACTTTTCTTTGTCTTTCAACTCAAGTTGAATTTTAAGCCGCATATGGTTCTGAGGCAATATCATTGATATTTACCGAGGGTTAGCCTGCGTAGCGGCTCTTTGGGGGAAAAGGAAGGGGAGGGGAGGGGAGGGGGAAGGAGGGAAAGGGGAAGGGGAGGGGGACTGGGGAGGAGAGGAAGGAAAGGAGAGCCTGCAGCCAAACCCCTGGTTTTTCCGTTACTGCCCACTCGAGGGATCAAATTTCCTTGACCAATCAGAAATGACCGGAAGTGAAAGATGAGCTACTACTTGTCAAACTCACGTGTAGTTCTGGCACCTTTGCCGAACCAAAACAAATTCATAATTGATTAGACGGTTTTATGACATTTTTATGGTTATTTGTGTAATGCTTTAGTTTATTAATGCCTTCAACCCCTAAAAGCCTGCAGCTAGAGGACCAAAACCAAGATCTGAGAGTGTAAACGATTTTTGTCGAATTTGCAAACTAAATTTAAGGATTTCAAGAAGTTCTTCGGAGAATCTTTTCAAGCCGTCTGAGAGAACGGAAGGAATGCAAATTAAAGGGTTGACCTCTCGACCTACGGATAAAATACACGTAGAAAACATAAGTTTTTAACGTAGATTTATTTGTAAGTTCACTGTAAACTTAAGTTATTTAGGCTATAGTAAAAGATTACAGTTCGCTACCTTTTGCCCGACCACGTTTCAACGGTGTGAGTCTCGTCAACAGCAATGCACGATAGTCGCTTGTGAAGTTCACTGGTGTTCGTCTTTAACTCAGCAGAGCTATAGAGGATTTGAAATTTACAATCCTTGATTTCATCAGCTTTTAAAGCAGAACGTTCGACACTAGATATCCCCAAATTATTCAGATGTGAAATTTGGTCTTTAATGATGCTCGTCAAAGGAGCAATGACCACGACAACAGCACTTTCCTTAATGTGCGAAGGCTTGATAAATCCTGCTTTTTCCGAAACCTGTAGGTAAAATCACAAGGACGTCTTTGCCAGCCAAGAGAGACTTCACAGCATGTTCTTGTTCTTGTTTAAGATCTAAATTTAAAAGCTTCATATTCTCCTCCACCGTCAACTCCACTATCTTGAACTCCGACTGTCCATCAAACATATCAACCTTTCAACGCTATCGATTTCGACCAATAGAAATACGCGGGCGCTGGTGCCCGCGAGTAACGGAAAAACCAGGGGTTTGGCTGCAGGCTCTCCTTTCCTTCCTCTCCTCCCCAGTCCCCCTCCCCTTCCCCTTTCCCTCCTTCCCCCCTCCCCTCCCCTCCCCTTCCTCTTCCCCCAAAGAGCCGCTACGCAGGCTAACCGAGGGTTATTCACAGAAACGGAAGCTACGGATCGCATCACGGACGTTTCTTAATTTGTTAACATCTAACTTCCCGTTCGTCACCTAAAATATTTAACCTGAGTGACCGGCGGAGTAACTGATTTAGAGAGGATTTGTTAAACTCAAAGGATTTGAGGTTTGCTGGCCAAGTATTCGGGGTAAGTGCCTTTGTTAGTTTCCGTAGGTAAACTAAGTTTCGTTAGTCTGAGAAATAAGACACTGCTCTGCTCTATGTGCCTTTACAATTATTGGAAAAAGTTCGACTGCCGGCCATTTAGTAATTTGAAGACCTTGGCCGGCTTGCCGTCAATATAGCTAGACACAGCGTTAGAATTAAATTTTGGAAAACTGCTGTTTAATGTATTACCTTCGGCAATCACTGTTCACTATTAAGTAGTTTGGTCAAAGACAATAAAACTGTTTTATCGCAGATTAGGCTTCTATTTGCATTTTCACTGAACCATAGTAATATTGCTCAACCATACTATAGGATGGATTAATTTTATTTATTGGTAAACTGGATTTACATATCTCAATCAAGCTTAAAATACGATAGTATTATATGACTTTTCACAAATGGAGATGCAAAAAGTGTTTCCCATCAATGTACTGCAGTTTTCATTCACTGAGGTGAGAAATTTACACAGCAAGCCCTTGATGATGCCCTATAATCAGTGTGAACGGTAGAGTGAATGTGAACAAACTAAAAGCATTGTGGTACTGAACTAGAGACGCTAGCACAATCTTTGCGTCTTTCCAATATGGTTGGAAGGCTGCCATTTTGAGCACTTTTTCCTCCAAAGGTTCTGTAGCATCTATTTTTTGTATGGTTTTCTATTTGAACATTTCCTAGTCAATGCTAGTGACCTCACATCTCAGCCTGGGTTTGTTATCATTCTCACAATAGCTGGGAGATATTGATTACGCTTTCAGCCAGAAGGGTCAAGCTAAAGCCGGACCAAATCAGTTGGAGATATCTACAATTCTGTGAAATGACAGTCATATCAACATCTCGGGTTTTTATTACGTAAAGATATTCATTACTGCTATTTCTGCATTTCATCATTTGCTAGTACGTAACATCAGTTTTAGTGTATTAGTAGTGGTACAGGTCAGCGAGGCCGGCAATTATGTTTGATTGCAGCTTAAAATAGTATTGCTCAACATATCTTTCTTTTTTCCATAGTGTTTCAAGGCTAGCTCCAACATGGTTACCGAGGTGTTTATCGTTTTGATGGTCGTAATTCTTGTCGCCTGCTTGGCCATGACGAGCAAAGTCCGTAACGTAGTCATCAGTTCTTATGTTTACAAACGAGGCTTTGCTTTGCACATGAGTGTATTTAGTCAAATCCACAATCGAGCCGTCCACAACAAGAAAAAGGAACTTTTTTTAACTATGAAAGCAACTATGGACAACATCCAGGGAGATATCTTGGAAATCGGGTCTGGCACCGGTACAAACTTTTCATTTTTCCCCAAAGGAAGTACGGTAATTGCACTAGACCCAAACCCTTACATGGAAAAGTACCTCAAGCAAAATGCCAGCATGTTTCCAAGCGTGACGATCAAAAAAGTTATTACAGGGTTTGCAGAGGATTTGTCCGCAATAGAAGATAATTCACTGGCAGTTGTGGTATGCACGCTGACACTGTGTTCTGTTCAAGATGTGGATCTAGTTCTTCGAGAAGTAAAGAGAGTACTGAAACCGGTAAGCCTCTTAACATTTACTCCGGCGACATTTTTGTTTTGTGACTCCTATAAGTACAGAACGTATCAAATCTTGGCTCCCGGCGTAGACACGAAAATATCTTATTGCAAATGGAAGAATGCCAACTTGCGATGAGTTCCTTTTTAGGGTGGGATATTTCCTACGGAGTTACAGTCAATAATTCAAATGATGAACAATCCACGAATTCGCCAACAATTTTTTTATGACCTGTATGTAGTAAGGCCCAACCAAATCTAGTCACATGACCCTGCTAAACTACACGACAGTCTACAAGAATAGCTAGAAAATGTTTATTATGAGATTACTAACGCTACAATACTTCCCGGAATACTTTTAATATACCAACAATGGTGAACTTATTATTTTTCTCAAATCATTTCAAAGCTATATACAACATATTTTTCTTTTCACCCTTGTTTACGACGGTTATTTTTGGCTTTGTATCCGAAAGAATAGCGGTCGCTGCTATTCAAAATACCATAATAGATTTTTAATCATTAACGGGAAGAGAGCCAAACCCACAGTGTCAAAACTGATCGGACCTTGTCTGTTTAATATTGTATTATTTCCGCATGAGGTATTATTGTAACAGCCATCAAATGTTTGTTTTAGGGCGGTTGTTTATTCTATCTGGAGCACGTGTCTGGTAAGTGATCTCATTAACGTCATAAAATTGGGTGTAAACCTTGGTAAACCTCAAAATAGTCGTCCCGTTAGAAAAGCCTTAGCTTTGCAAAGCGTGATGAGTAGTCGTATGCAAAAGCATCCAGTTTGTTGTAAACCGGGGTTGTAAACTAAACTAGGGAATTTACACAAATAAACTCGACAAAATAAGAAGGACTTGCATATAAAAAAAGTATATTAGAATATTTGTTAATCCATGGAAATGCTTTTAAAAGGAAGGCATGGATGGCCGAGGGGTGGGTCTCGGGTTCGATTCCTGGATGGGGCATCACATGTGACTTGAATTTGTTCAGCCATGGAGAATCATATCCATGGAAAACTGTCGCTTTAGATCAGTAGATTACTGATTTTGATCAGTAATTCCATTGCTTCTTCGGACGATCGCCGACAATTTACGACAGACTATATCATCTCACGTGTGATCGATAGGGTGTCAAAAGGTAATCTAATGCCGTCCATTCTCTATCTGGAAATAAATGACCTTACGCCGACAGTTTCCAAACCAAGCTAAAACAAAATTGTTTCAAATATATATATATATATATATACAAAATCAAGAAAAAGACATATGACAAAAAGACGAAAATAAAAGAGATATAATGAAAAAGACAAATTATATGTCAAACATGACATCCAATCGCCACATACTTGACATTGGAGTTTATTCTAAAAGGCAAAGCCAAGGTAAAAGTGACAATGTCCAGTAGGACACTTTTCCCCAACCGGGTTTGAACCGTACCGCGCTCTTTTTCTTTTGTGTTTGTGTATGTGTGGGTGTGGGCGTGGGTGTGTGGGTAGGGGGGGGGGGGGGGGGATTGCACTGAACTTTCCATGTGCAGCGGAGAGTACGGATAGTCTCCGCCACAGAAAAAATCGGCCCACTATTTTTAAATAATTAAAAGACAGAAGGATATCCTGTGATATTACATGCAACTCATATCATCTGAAGGGGTTTTTTTTTCCAGTAGAGTCATCCTTTTATAGAAGCCATAATATTTTCCCCTAACTTTTCTCTTTTGATATTGTAGACGATGAAGGAAAGTGGCGTCGCTCTTTCCAGAAGGTCCTGGATAGAATGTGGATGTACCTAAGTGACGGTTGCTCATGCGCAAGGGACATTCCCAGCTACTTAGACAATGCAGGATTCACCACAGTCTTTTATGAGAAATTCTCTGCAGACAAGTTAATGATATTTGCCTGGTTAATGAGACCGCATATCATTGGTTATGCTATCAAATAATGGTCTAGCAAATCTCTTCTTATATATACCTGACATGCAGCCTGGCATACCTGACGTTCTAACAATTATCAGAGAACTGTCAAAGAATAGTAGTCAAACCAACCAACCAACCAACAAACAAACAAACAAACAAACAAAACAAACAAAAACAACAAAACACCAAACAAACAAAAAACCCGACATTTTAGGTCGAACTTCATTCATTCCTTATCTATGAAATATTGTGTGCACTCAAACAT
Source organism: Telmatactis stephensoni (assembly GCA_029948255.1). NCBI lineage: Eukaryota > Metazoa > Cnidaria > Anthozoa > Actiniaria > Isophelliidae > Telmatactis > Telmatactis stephensoni. The sequence goes on along the minus strand of JALIZF010001580.1, from coordinate 243,568 downwards.
TTCAGCGTGTAAAAAGTGTTCAGTTGTATCTATGAGCTCCCAGCAATTCATTATTGGTTGTTTTGTATCATAAAATACACCAAGGATATACATTCAATAATTTATTTGTTGACTTTATATAAGCGAGAACTTTTCTTCCCGTTTAATGCCCTGTTTATACGAGGGCGAGTCGTTCCTGGTTGCCGGGTTTTCTTTCCGGTCTTGAGTACACGAAAAACAACAGTTATCCCGGCTACCAGGGCTAACTTGCCTTTATATAAACAGGGTCTTCAATTTATCTGTATTTTGAAATTGTATATAAATCTGTTATCATCTGGGAAGAAATTAGCGAGCGATTTAGCACTTACATCATTATTATTATTAAACATTAAAGTTATTCAATGATAATAAGAAATTATAATATGTACAGGTAATAAAAATATTCCTGTTAAAATCTAGTTGTTTGAAGGTTGTTGAAAGAGAGTGGAACATACAGTAGAACCGGCTGCTGTCCTTAATGAAAGTTAACTGACAGAAATGAGATAAAACTGGAAAGAAAATGCAGAATAGCAGCTTTTGAAAATGGCTGAAGAAATACATTGACTAACCTACAAGAAACACAAGGGCGGTGCAAATGAGTTAAGAACCAAAACGAGAAAAAGGGCAAAAAATTAAAAAAAAAGAAAAACTGAAGCCGGAAAGGAAAGGGAGTTAAACAGAAAAGAAAAGAAAACAAAAAAACAAAAACAAAAACAGTCAAACAAGTCAAACAAGTCAAAGTAAAAACAGGTCAAAGTAAAAAACAGAAGTCTTAACTGGAGCCTGATAAACAGCACTGCTCAAATTTGTTCTTTAAAAGCTATGATAGTTAATTTAGGTAGAAATATATTGCAGAACCAGCCTACTAATTTCATAAAAATCCTCGTAAGATGAGTGTGCTGTATTTGCATTTGAATCCACAACACTTTGGTGATTTGTATGTTGTTCATGAAGACTTTTTTTTCTGAAATGTATCAGATATCTGGGGCTGTTGAATGTTGCCGTTGAGACTGTTGAAACATTCTCAAAAAGTATGGAAGGATATTTTTAAAGGCTTGAACATGAACGAATTTAGATATTTAATTCTGTACGAGCTGATGAACTTTCCCATTAGTCTTCGCTGAGATGCACCTGAATAAGACGTGTGAGGTCTGGTGATAAGAGTAGGACGGCTAAGTTGCTGTCACAGTTTCCTGGTCTTCCAATGGCCATAAAGCATGCTCTTGTGAGATAGCAGCGAGTTCCTTTAACCATTCCTCAAGTACAATGACACAATACACAGCGTTCTTAATAGTTTTCGGGTTTTTACGCTTAAAAGTGTTTTTAACTCCTTCGCTTCTTTGCTTCAAATTCTGTGCGACCTTTGGACTCACGGCAGGCGACAGAACCGTCGGACTTGCAGTATCACTCTCCCCAGCACTGCCATAATCAGGACTCATTGATTCAGGTGTTTCTACAGACTCAGTCAAAGACAAACTTGACGAGGTACTAGTCGTGTCGATACTTGCATAACTGATAGATTTCATCAACGATGGCGCCGGACCATCCTTTAATAGCTTAATAGCACTTAGTAATGAAGATTCTGTTCTTGAGCGACTGGAGTGCTTTGGGGAACGAGGACTAATGCTGTCTGATATAGTGACCCTTTTGTGATCCTTGCTGTGTTTTCGTGGTGCAATAAAAGCTGTTTGTATACTTGCTTTGCTTTTCTCTTCCCTCAGAACCAGATTCTTTCGCGCCCGCCGCAATAGCTTTTCTAGCCCATCTACGTTTTCGACCACATTTTCTACCTTGATTTTCATGGAGCTTAAAATCTACAAGATAGGGTGATAAAAACAAGTCATTATAATGATGTCTGTGTCTTACTCTCTATACGATAACTAGACAGGAGCTCTAGATTTAGGTGATGAAAATACTACTGGAGTAAACTAAGCACATCCAGGAAAAATGTAAACACGCAAACAAGAATACGCTGAAGCCCTGTGCCAACAACCGCACCCACGTTGGCTACAACATTGTAAGGTATTAGTGATGTGTGCCAAGCTTATTGGACGAGTGAAGACGGTTCTGAGTGAGCTAGGGGCTTGACCCCGTGACTTTCCGAGTGCTGTCCCAGTGGTGATTGAAATTTATATACACACAGGCGACAGTGTTCACGTGTTTGTGTGTACACGTGTGTGCATATATACACGGGGCTTTACTGACCCCGTGACTGAGTGCCGCTCAAATGGAGATCGAAATACAAAACACACACGTGCGACAACACCCATATGACGTCTATTGCAAACAGGCAATTCTTGGATTGCAATCATTCCCAGGAGAGTAAACTGAACAAAAAACATGACAGCCATGTTGGTAGTCTTGACAAAAGAAAACCTGACTGTCAGGTCTTTTGTTCAATTCGCTCTTCTGGGAATGATTGCAATTGAAGAGTCTGAAAAATACACATATGTGCATTTACTATACAATTGTGACGTAAATTTACCAAATGAGGTATCGTTCGAGGGCCAATATGGGACGGTAATACCGTCTAGAAATCCGCGGTTTGCGTATTCGGCCTCGTATGACGTCAAGGCTTCAAACTGGTTTGAAGCGCGCGCACGTTAGTTTTCAAAAAGGAATGTTTCGATAATAAAAATACTGTTAAAAACAAAGCGAAAAAGCAATTGTATAATAAATCCTCGCCTAAAGGCTCGGCAAAATACATACGCGATTCGTAAAATATCAGCCCGTAATACACAAGAAAATATCGAATAAGTGGTATATATACACGGGGCTTCACCCAATGACCTTCGGAGTACCGCCCCTATGGTGATCTCAATGTCGACATTGTTCACCACAGGAACCCCAGTACCTCAGTACTTAGAGCACCTGACCGGTTCTCAGAAGATCAAATAGGTCCATTTTTTCCGTTTCCGGCATTTCCCATGCACTCCAAGAAACTTTACACACATGCACCAGTTTAGCAGTTGTTGGTCGGCAGTTCAAACAGACCTCATGATGTTGTGAGTTACGTTTTGTTGATAACAGAGCAAATGTTTCAAATATATTCAACATGTGGGTCCAACAATGTTAGAAGGTTTTGGCCAACATAGCTGGAAACCGGCCTATACGTGGAAGTGGATAGGTGTAGCATCACTTGCCAGCACAAGCAAGCAAGCAAGCAAGCAAGCAAGCAAGCAAGCAAGCAAGCAAGCAAGCAAGCAAGCAAGCAAGCAAGCAAGCAAGCAAGGAACAGACAAGTTTATAAGAGATGCAACAACATCTAGCTTACCTGAAATAACGATCGTACGCCAGGTTTTAGCACCATGTTGTAGTTGAGTAAAAACGATTTAAGGAGTGGTTGTGGGTAAAAGGACAACCTTGAAATCACTGCTGTGAGGATCAAATTCACATAAAACGTATTGTTGTGCATGTTTTCCAACTTCTTAAAAATCGTGGTTAAAAACGGCCCCAAACACAACTCTGCGCTGGTGTTTTCAAAGTCAGAAGCAGAGCGCGGTTTCTTGCTTTCATTTCCAGTTAGCGAGGAATGGGGATCAGATAGACTTCGAACTATTGACCCATTCATATGTGACAAGGAACGACGTCTCTCTTCATCGGGCGAGTCTGCGGACAACAGGTCAGCGCCATCATATGGGGTGCTCCAGCATGCGCAGCGCATGGCGCAGTACCGTATGGCTGCTCGAGCATCGGCGAGATATTCCATGTAGTCCGATTGCACTTCGCTGTAACGGGTATCTTGTAGGTGTGGCCTAGGGTCACAAGTAAACGAGACTTAGCCATGTTCTTAGTGAACTGATTCTTTCAAGTATCACATCGAACACTTACCGACCACTTATCACATGATATATATTGTCCACTATTACCTTAAATTTGAATTTTCTATTTTCTATTTCACAGAACAAAAACTCAGTTGTCTGAGGGTGACGGTTGAGACCAAAAAATAATTTAGCTTCGATTTTATATTTTCATACTCGGTGATATATATCTGACGTGTGTACTTGACATTGATCTGCGATACGTGCACGCAACATCGCTTGGACTAAATAGGAACAAATTTAAAAAAATCCTTGCTCTGGTGTGAACAAATTATTATAAGCATAGACGTTAGGCTTATAACAGCACACGCCAAAACAACTATTTAAGCTACTTTCACCTCTGTAAAGTGCTTAGAATAAAATCCAAGGATTGATAGGCATTGGCCTTTTGAAAGGGGTCAGCAATCCATCCTATGATGGACAAATGTAGATTAAACAGTGTCAGGAATATAACCTACAGATGGTTTTCAAATATTCCAATATCTATAAGATAAATTGCTATTGGGAAAATGCACTGCCCATCAAGGGCCAAGAGAATCACAGGTTACCACTGACACACTCTTACTTTAAAATAAAACATTGCCTGACCTAAACATGTTTAAGTTAGACTGATCGTATTTATAGACTTACATTCCAAGGTGTCTAGTTCTAGCTATATTAAAATGATACGATGACAGTTGACTTTGATTGATTGACTTCAGGTTTCAAACAAAAACCAGGGGGAAATTCCATGATATTGCCATGATTGATCAGATTCAAAATTGGAAGTTGTCACAAATCGACAGGCTGGAGATTTAACTGCTCGACATAAAATTTCGAAATGTCTCCATTTCACGGTAACTTTAGTCCTCGGAGGGAGCGTTGCGTGACGAGGCTAAACAAGGCTGCGAGGGAGACTACGGTAACTTTCGTTGAAAACATTTTTTGAAATTCAAAATCAGTTTCACGACTTAAGTAATTTTTTAATTACATTTCTTTTCCAAGGCCTGGAAATGCAAATTTTGAAATTCCATGGCTTTCCATGAATTGCATTTTTGAACCCTGTGATTTCATTAAGCGGTCTGTTCGCTCCGCACTTTGGCTTCCAGTGATGGTCGCTCACACGTTCTACCGAGGTAAAGGCGGGAGTGAAAAATACGAGTTATACGAATTTACAATGAATCTTAAGCAATAAAAAGCAAAAGGAAATATTGGCTGCAAAAGGTCATAATCACTATTGGAAGTGGTCAGCAAAATCACATAATGAAAACCAGGTCGCATGGGTGATTCATACCAGTAGGGTGAGTGACGTTTCAAACAGTGACTGAGAGAAGTGTTTGGTATTCCAAACACGAATATGAAAAGAATTCGTAGATAAAACATATAAAAATCCATATATTACTAGTGTACCCAGGAGCCAATTCGGTCTCAGCATCTAGGTTTTATGATTTTGAAAGGGTAAGCAAATAGGTATATATGTTACAACTTGTTTCGCAACATTGTGAAGAACTCGTTCATTCAACTTGCAGCGCAATTTTTCGCTGCATTGCAAGTTGCAAGGGAGGGGGGTGTTAAACGCGCCATCTCTTCTACAATTTGCTACGAAACGAACAACTGTCTGTAAAAACTTACGTGGAATATGCAGGGCCTCAACTAGTCATGGTCTTTTTTATGATCCACAACCAACGTTTCTTGGCTTTTCGGTGTTTTCTCTATCAAACGACTCTGTGATATTACGTGATATGCTCCGAAAAATGAACGATCGTATACTAAATTATTACTGAACTATTTGTGTAATAATGTCTTTTGAAACACCCCACTGGCGTTCTAGCCCTCGGTCATAACATTTTCATTGAGTTAAAATTACGATTCAGCAATTTTAAACAAAACAAACGAAAAAATAGGATGGTAAAGAATAATAGACAGTTGCCCTACCTGTAGAGAACAAGGTCATGTGATTTTTCCAAATCAATCTTGATTTGTCCATCAACAGATTTATTAAGATTTTCTGATGACGATGAGGGGCTGGTGGTTTTGGTTGTCTGGTGGTACAAATCACAGCACGAGGGGATTAGGGACAGGAATTTGGCTGCACTCTTGCTGTAGAAGTCGACCTCCCGGACAGTACGCTTTTGACTACTTAGAATATGATTACATGGAATAAGGTACCTGGAAAAAGAATCAAAGAGAACTACATGAACTATGAGTAAAATGAAATGAAATGAAAGGTTTATTCACATTTTATTGTCGCACTAAAATACTAGTGAATTGTACTATAAATATATGATACAAAGTATTAAATAAATATACAAATCTACAAAACTATGATCATGAAACTATCAAAGTCTCTCAGTGGTGGTACAAAAGTAAGTAAATTGGAATTTAGACAGCTTGGTAGCACATTGCTGGTATAAAGGATTTTTATATCTACGACATACAACATAGATAACAATATTCAGTCACATCTCGAGTGTGCGTCGGTGAGCGTCGTTGTGCAAAATGGTTCCACATTAGCAAGGTACCTAATAGATTTAGTAACACACAGAGGTTTCACTGCATTTATTTATTTGCCTGTTAGATAATTGGTATGCAACTATTACAAAAATCATTTTCGTAAACAGAACGACACTTTTAATAGAATGGGGCATGTTTCGATGTTACTTAACATCACCTTCACCATATGAGTAAATAGTATCGAAACATGTCCCATTCAATTAAAAGTATCATTCTGATTTCAAAGTTTGTGCTATTCAGACTTCAATTTTGGTAAAATTTCAAAAAACGCTGACGATCGGACATCTGAATCTGACAAGCTGAATGATACAGTTTGTTGTAATATTGCAATATAAGTTATGGTGCTTGAGTTAGAATCACGTTTTTCGTATTTTAGTCAAGGAACACAAAGCAATTCATGCAGATTGACCAACGTCAACGTTTTGAAACACGTATATTTCGTGCACTTTGAATGGTTGAGAACCATAAGTACACAACGTGTGTACACATGAACAGATGAAATCACAGAAACGTACGCCTGTTCTGATTGGTTAAAATGTTTCAAAAATATTCTATATAAAACAAGTCGATTGCATTTTTCTTTGCATTTGTCCCCTGATAAATGCACAGAAAACATCAGAATGTGGTGTGAACAACAGTTAAGTAAATGCACGCTACTCGTCTCGTGACATACTTTTTTGTTCTCAAAATGTGAAAGGTTACTCACACTAACACTATATGTCCAAATCATCCCTTGCATGCAGACACCTATTTAAAGGAACAATCTCTCCTAGTCTACCAGTTTTCCAAACACCAAAACTGAATATCTGTACCAAACATTTGTTAGTCAATTCTATTGTTTTCCTCAGTAGATCTATAATTACTTACTGTAGAACCAAGGTGTACATGATGTCCTCACAATTTAAATCCAGCAATGTGTAAAACAATCCCAATGACACAACTGACAGCTACATGTATAATAAAATGAAAACAGTAAGTAAATTATATCTTCTGTAATAAACCACAGACATTATATGACTACGAAACTCTTTGCCAAGACAACAAAACACAGGGAATCCGACTTTATTTTGCTTTATTTTGGGATGCCTGTGTTATATGATACTTTTCAGTAACTTGATAAGGGGCTTAAATTCGAATCAGTAACGCATAGTAATACTAGAGAATGCGTTACAAAAGCCCCTATCTGTTTACATACTAGTAGTTCCAAACGGCTTTATATTACACGCTCATGTAATTTGCTGTAATAGGATGCTTACTACCGGATGTCGATCGTACAGTTAACAACCTCATACCACAGGAATCCCAATATTAGCGTTTCGATAAAAATATTTTAATATTTTAAAACCTAAACTGAGAGCAAATAAAGCTGGTTTTCCTGTGTACAAAGTGCAGAAATTTTACTGCGAGGCATATTTTTCATGAGCATGAGAAATACATTTAACAAATTCAAAATGATTTTCGGCTACGCCTCGTGAGTCCCGAACATTTTGACCATGCGTGACGTAAAATGCATTGTAAATTTGGAGAAGCAATTTCTTGTCGAACAGACTCGAACGCGCGCGCGCAAAATCAAAACGATGACGCAATCGTTGGTACATGTTTGAACTCTAATTTACCACAGTTCTCTACCAATCAGAAAGCGAGAAACTGTTTGATTGTGGGTAAAAGCTGCTCTGTATGTCATAAACTACATCCGTAATAGCCAATACAATTACCTTTTTTTAAGAATAACGAGAAATCATGTTATATTGGCTAACTACTCCATGTACGTTTGCCATTCCGAAGTTACTTTGATTAAAACATTATGGGATTGTTTTGGGGGACACAATTTCATTTTAAATTATGTATGGTACTTGTATTACAAATGTAAACATTTAGTCTTTATCGTGTTTTTCTTTACTTTGCATATTTCTCTCATATTTGTTGTACTGTATCATATCTTCAGGTGAATTTGAAAAGTGTGTACCATAAAACAGTCCCATGATTCGGTGCAATTCCGCAAATTATTCAAAATGACTACTATCAGAGGACAAAGACAAAGTTCCCACTAAAATGTTGAAAAATGTTTTATAAAAACATTATAAAACGATTGCTTATGTCTATGTACCGTGATATAAACACTCTAGATGATGTTAGAGCACTTGGAAGGCAAGAAAATAACTTGGCTATGCCTTATTTCTTAAGCTTACTTTTCTTATGCTCTATGTATCTCCCAACACATTTATACTGAATCACAGTACAGAGACCTGCAAACACGTTTCACATTGCTCAAATATATGTATTTTTTTGTACCTGTGACTCCTGACTGATTCTAGAGACAAGGTACTCCAGAATTGGAACCCCATCATACTTTTCTGTTAGGATAAACTTCACAAAGACAGACATCAACTTGGAGTCTGTAATACTTCTAATAAACAGATCAATGTATGCTGTTACAGCAGTCAAGGCTTCAAGAGAGGGCTACAAAACAGAAAGAAAATTAAGAACTTTTATCTTTTAATCCAGTCATGTTATCTATTCATTCCTATGTTTGTTTGTTTGAGTGTTCATTTAATATGCATTCCTTCCTTTCATAATTCTTTCTTCCCTCCCACCCAAAAAAAGTAAAAACTATCAACATCAAAAACAACTATTTTGAATTCACAAAAATAACAGTTATCACTCAAATAAAGAGGTGCAACAAGTTAGTTTATACAGTTATTTCATACCTGTGTAAGGGCTGCTGACATCACAGACACTAAAAACCCATTATAGATGAGTTCCAGCAACATGGTTTGGACTTTAGGATGGGCTATCTATAGTGGGAATAAAACAAATATTATATTATTATATTATATTAAATGATGTCCCAATACACTCTGCAGACTTCTCATATGGGTCAGCAATAAACACCAGGAAAACATGTATCTTTTATAGCCAATAGGAATAATCCTTTCACTTAAAAACTAGAAATAATTCACTATTTTTTAATGGAAATATATCTTGAACTTTCATGTCTTTTTTTCGGGTGAAAAACAAAAACAAAACAAAAACAAATTAAAACAAAACAACAAAAAAGACTTGAATTGCAATATGTTGACATTACCTGAATGACATTGTTACAGAATTCCAATGATGTTAGAAATGACACAAGCTCTGGAAATGTTGCCCACAATCCTCTTTCTAGTGAATACCAGTCCTCTGATGGAATGTCCAGAGATGTTGGAAGGTCTGAGAATAAACCACTTAAACCAGTTGCTAATACCTACACAAACCAAAACACAAATAAGTAAACACAAATTATTAGAGATACAAATGCTGAATTTTCTTTAAAAAAAAGCTCTTAAAAAGCATCCTGATATCTTTCAAAATATATATAACAGAGTAACACAAACACTGCTTCTACCAAGTTCAGGGAGTAGTCAAAGCCCAGACACACAATATGCATCATTGCATGGGCACTATACTAAGCATATTTTTCTATTTCCTCAAATTTTTAGCACGGTCCCCTGTACCCCTTTGCAAAATGAAATCATGCAAAAATATTTGGTCTTTCCACACGTCATGCATAATTAAAAAATCTCATTCACGTTCACAAAAAAATCAAAAGTTGCTTTCACGTGGAAACTCAAAACGATTTTAGACCTTAAATCACGTTTCATGTCAAAATAAATTAGCCATTCAGGTTTCATGCATAAGGTATAGGGGACCCTGTTTTAGCCATGCAGTGGCAAGTGAACTACATGTAGCAAGAAAGAAAAAAACATGTTTAACATCACTTTGAACTTGACTTTCATGCCCTTGACAGCTGTCAAACATGTCCAAAATATATAGGTAGTTAATCCAATTCTAAGGAAGCTAATAATAACATTGACCTCCATATTTAATCTTTATGAAAGCAATACTGGTGAAATTACTGAGTAATTTAGCAGCTTATAGCAATGGTATTTGGTCTTTATTGCTGCGAGCGAAGCGAGCAGCGACACTAATCTTGCACATGCGCAGCATGTTTATGTACCAGCTCTGAACTCGATTCTTGGTAGGTAGGCACGTACGTTTATGGATGTAGCGAACGATGATTTGTGACGTCATCAAAATATGCTTGGAATGATCGCTGACCACGCGATTGGAGTCTTTGTTTTCTAGCTAAGTTGTCGTTGTTATTCAGATTTATCATACCCGGGAATCCACTGAATCCTGCTTTGTATTCGTGGAAGTGTTCAGCAAGGTCATGAACTGTTTAGTGATATTTCTCAGGAAAGACAATGTCCTTTTATGAGTTTTTCATCGCCGCGTTGTACGCTCGATCGAAGCAAGACGATATAAAGTTGCATTCCAATGTTCTCCTCTTCAAAGAGGTAAAATCTCTTTAGAAAGCCACACGATATCGCTAAAATTTTGGTGAATCGAAATTTTGCTTTCTTTACGCAGACTACTCTCAGTAGTTCAGTTAAATCCACATATATTTATGCATTCTCTATACATTACAAGGCAAATTATGTGTCAGATATTTATCAAGCATTCTTTTTATGGCTGCCAGGGAGCGATACACATCCTTTACTAAACAAACTTTAATCAATTAGTTTTATAATCATTCCTAACACTGTTTGTGATTGTTTGAAAAAGGAATATATTTCAGTGAATAAAATGTACTTGTACATTTCTAAAACTTGTGTTGTCGTAGTCAGTTAGTTTTATAATCATTGCCATCGCTAGCCGTTTGTGATTGTTTGAAAAACCGTGATCTCCGTGATCCGCAGACATGGGTCGTATGGTGGCTGCTACGTGTATGTGCATGTAAATTTGTATGTAAATGTGTGATTGTTCAATTGTCTCGTAATGAAAGCGCCCTTGTAAACCTTCGACTCGATCACGTTGAGCTGCGCCCTTCGTAATTCAGCACTTGGCTGCGAGGAAGGGTGATGAGCTACCCCCAATTTTTTAATTAATTTACTCAAAGTGCTAAATATTTTGAACTGTGTGTGTCCAACACTGAACCTGGAGAATTATGTTCAGTAGTTCAATACTGAAGGTCAACTAGCAGTGTTCGTCACACAACGCACAGGAGATTTGATATATCAGACAAAGCAGTGTACTTTCGTGAGTTTTAGGGGAACAGTTCTGCTAACGTAGATACACCAGCTGTTTTCTGCTCGCAGCATTTCACTTTCTATTAGAAACGGCTAGTATTATAATTGTTCCTGTGCCAAAATTTATCCTCAACAAATAGTAAGGCAGATTTAACTTTTCTCAACATTTTTCTTTCCTGGAAATATGCTGGCCCTAACCTAACAACATCACATCAGAGCAGTTAATATCATCCACATGTACCAATCAGATTGCTTGATTGGTACTCAAAAAATATCCCCCAATCACAATCAACAGTTAGTTTTTGACGGTTGAGTCCTACTGGTGCAGCAATCTGATTATTCAATAATCTGACTTTATCAGGGTTTTTCTCTTCTCACTCCTTCAGAGCTCACTCATTGCTTTTGTGGCACAAATTCACTGGGAAATATATAGAGAGAAATCCCCCTGGGACCAGGGGAGGCACATATTGCAGGGGCTGACACATGATGAAACTGTGTTGCACACAATGTTGCAAAAATTGTTGCAGGAAATGTTGCTTGGGTGCCCAGGCCTTTTGGTACACAGAAACCAGACCAATAAAATCAAAATATTAATCAAAATTATGGAGAAACAAAGTGCAATCTGAAAATTTATACATAATCCTGTTTGTTTTCGATTGCAGATTTTCCTCTGAAAAAAGAATGTGTTTATAAACAACGTATCCCCCCAAAAGGCCAGTCAAATTGCAAAAAGAATTTTTGGGCAAATATACAATGTATGTACTGCGCTTATTTTTTGCAGATTTTAGAATATCATTATCAGTAATAGAGCCATAGAAGCCGAAGCAGAAGCAAAAAGTAACACACACAGACTCAGCGCTGTATTTCATCAGAGAAGATGATGACAATGACTACTGACTCTGTGGACGTTGCTTCTATCTCTCATGAAAACCAGGTCTATCAAAAAGGTTCAATAAGGAGAAAATAATGAATTAATTGGAGAATGTTGTGGGACAGTGGACTGGTTCATGTATACATATGCAAATCACCTTTCTAATAACCCAGGAAGAAAATTCAATTTTATCACCTCTCACAACATAATATGCATGAGTGATATTCTATTTAGCTTTTGCTTTCCAAGTGGCCAAATTAGCTTACTGAATATATAGAATAAGTTTATTTAAAAACATGTATATACAACAAGTAGCAGAATCCATGAGTACACATCCACTCAACATCAATAGCCTTCATTTCAACTCCACATAAGCAAATGAGTAAACAAGGTAGCAAAAGAGGCTTAGAAAATCATCCATGTAAATAAAATCCAATGTTCTATAGGTCAAGAAATGCTAATAAAAATATTACATTATATAAATATTCTACCAAAACAAATCCTATTCCCCTGATATTTAAAACAAGACAAAAATAGAATATTTTGTATAAATCTCAAATTTCAAAGGTTATTACGACTGTTAATTCATCAGATCATATCTCGATCAAGCAAGTGGACGCCCAAGGTGTTTATAGTGTACTGCACATTTGTGGTGCAAAACAATAAAGATAAGCTTACATTCATAAATAATAAGTAATTTACGACTAGAAAATAAAGTAGACGGACAGAACTAGTTACTTACGGGACAGAAGTTAGTCCTTTCGATAATGTAGTTGCCCAACCTCTGATCAACAGAAGACAGAGCCATGCACAACAACACAGCGTCACGAGCCCAAACTCCGACATTACCGTCTCGATGTAAATAGGGAATAAGTAACGTAAACACAGATAGAGTCCCGATCTCATTCTCGTTATGATTATCCAAGAAAAACAGGTCCAATAAAGTGATATGCCTATTCACACTGACGCACAAACTTTTCAGTACTGCGACGAAGTCTTCCTCCATTTCAGCCATCACGCCAAAATACTGACAAGAATGCAACAGAAACAGCAAAGGTTTCCAAACTTGTTCGTACAGTAAAAATGGGCTTTTGCATTTATCAATGAGGCTCCTATATATTTTCATCTGTTCTGTTCTCATGATGAAATCCCTAAGGGAGCCGGGAAGTTCACTGCTCCATAAATACAGAATCTGGAAGATTTCCTCATCCAGTACGTACTTCATACAAGGACCAGCGTTGTCCTCTTTCTCATCGGCTAAAATTTCAATAATTTCATGAAGATGATAAACCAAGATCTTGCACTTCTCTCTTGGAGAAACGGTTTTCTCATCCAAACACATAATCTGCCTTGAATTATTCCAATGGACATCCACAAGATTCAAATTCTCTGCATTCTCCTGAATACTGAGACTTTGTCCCTGTGTTTCTTCCCTCGCAAGCCCGTTATTTGAGTGCTGAACAGACGTCCTTGACTTAAACTTTTTCAGCAAACTCATGGTAAAAGATCAGCTTCTTTTTCTTGATGCTAATTCAATAATGATAGCAATTGTATGAGGAATATTCAGCTTTAGTCTACCCGCCATTTTGCAAGAGTGTAAACATGGCGACTACGTACTGTGTTTATTTCAGACACAAGCATGAAACCAACCAATCAGATACGTCCATGTTACATAAGGATTTCATCCACCCTCCCCTCCCATCAAACAAATCTTGCACTGCACATTTTCCTTTCTTTGTTTCCTTTCCTTCCCTTTTCCATTTTGTTTCTGTTTTTGTTTTGCTTTTTCACTTTCTTTTCTTTTTGATTATACACGCAAATTCATACTGAAATGTCAAATTTTAATTATTTAACTGTTTAATTTTCAGTCCTTTTCAAATTTAACATGCTCATCTCAGTTCCGTGGATTTTATTTTATTTCATTTTATTTTATTTCATTTTCTTGTGAAATTAAAAAGACAAAACTACTTAGGCAGTTTTACTTGTTATCGCAATCTTTTATTGCTGCTGTACTCAGCTACCCCAGTATAACTCGTACTGACTGATTTATTAAGGTTAATCTGATGGTAGAGCATCTAAGACGTCATGTAGCTGTTGTAATCCTTCTCTGATAGATTTCACATCTTCGGTCATGGAATCAAAGTCTAGAAGCTGGTTTTGATGTACATCATTGTGATTTTCAGTGAATGATTCGACTTGCAATTGGTCCACGGGAGGTCCTGATTGACTATTCAGTTCTTCAAACAAACTTGAGCAATTGATTCCTTCTTCGACAATCTTGCGATTATTCTCATCTGCGGTCAATTTGGTCGCTAAACATAGCAGTAGTGATCGAAAATCTTCAAGATCTCTTATTATAGTGTCTACGGACGGTTGGGCAAAGACTGAGCTGTCGTTATTGGGCGTGGCTACTAGCGAGATATCGTTGTCCTGCTCTGTTGTTGAAGGAAGTTTGCGTTTAGTTTCTGCATAATAGCACTTGTTTTGTACTTCAAAATAGTCTATTGGTTGACTGATCACCTCTGCAGAATTTACCGTTTCGTCATTTCCTTCACACTGCATCCCATATCCTCTCTGAAACAGTTGATTAGAACTAATGGTCGACATTGTATTCATGTCAAACTCTTGCGAACTTGAGCCTGCACTGTCTATTATAATGTAGCTAGTACGCAATGGAATTAAAAATGCTGATCTTTCATCAGCCACAAGTCGCTCGCCAAACAATGATTCCAAATCCGGTGATAATGAACTAAAGTTTTCGATGCACCCGAGTCTTTCCGAAAAGGTTTGATAAGGAAGTATTTGCGTGCAAATCTGTCTCCTCTTTTCTTTTTCGCAGTCTCGTTCAGCTGTTTGCCCAGGTTGCATCCATCTTGCAATGTCTAAAATCGCTTGCTTTAATCTTTGGACAGGTATGTCTAGGTTCTCCTTGACTAAAGACTGTGACAGTACAGCTACGACAAAATTGAACATGCTACATTTTCAAACATCATCATTCAGAAATTTCAATCCATCACGATTGTGATGTCACAGATGATGTTAGCTCCAGCTATTTATGACGTCAATGAGAGCACGCGCTTTCTTTTCCTTTCCTTTCCTTTCCTCTCCTCTCCTCTCCTTTCCTTTCCTTTCCTTTCCTTTCCTTTCCTTTCCTTTCCTTTCCTTTCCTTTCCTTTCCTTTCCTCCTTTCTTCTCTTTTCCTTTCCTTTACCTTTCAGGGTTTCTGGATATAGAGTTCAAGCCAAAAGGCTAAAAGCAACCCTGGAGTACCAGAGGCCATTATTTTTCTCTATTTAATTTCACTATGGCAAGGGTACTGGTACTCGTCTACATATTTAATAGTTGTAGAACCGGTAAGCTTTTGTATTGTTGACCATATGATCTACATGGAACCACTTAACCGATCCAATGGACATCCTAAATAGATTCCAACCTCCACTTGCGACCACCTGCCATAAGCGACCACCTCTCGTAAGCGACCGTGCCCACTTTTACAGCTAATGGTTTGTCATTTTTCTATTAATTTGTTTTCAACCTCCCGCATGCGACCAATTGACACACAATCCTAACTTTCACCACGCGAGCTCCACCACTAGTCTATGATGATAAATGCTTCTTAATAAAGTACTAATAAGCTGAGGAACTACACTATTATTACGGTAAATTGACATATATACGACACTTTCATGGAAAATTGTTGAGAGTAAAATATATGCAGTTTCCGTACGACTCAAAATCACTTGGTCGACACACGTGACACATGCCATCAAAACATCAACTATAATGAGAAAATGGTTGAATAATAATAAAAATAATCAGATAATAATTTTAAAAGCTGTCACTTATCAGTACATGAAAGCTGTGCATTTAATTTAATTTAAAAGCAAGAAAAACACTCGGCTATGGCTCGTGTTCCTCAGCTTGCTTTTCTCTTGCTCTACATCTTCCACCGTGTTTATATCACAGTTTATAAAATATTTGAGATATAACGCGCGCGCTGATTGGCTGGCTACCATGTTTATATCAGAGGACAGAGACATGGCTCGCTCAAAAAACGTTGAAAATATTTTATAAAAGCAATATAAAACGATCGCTTATGTCTTTGTACTGTGATATAAACACTCTGGAAGATGTAGAGCACTCGAAAAGCAAGAGAAACACTCGGCTACGCCTCGTGTTCCTAAGCTAGCTTGCTTTTTTCTTGCTCTACATCTTCCATCGTGTTTATATCACAGTATATATGGTACAAAGACATGCGCGCGCGTTTTATATTCCTTAAAAAGAGACATGAGCGCGCGTTTTATATTTAGAGGTTAACGCAGCAGCGAGTGAGTTATCGGGATTTATCTTCACGAGTTTGCTAACAATGAACGAGAAATTTTATTAAATACTATGAGAAAATACAGTATGAGAAAATTTCGAGTTCATTGTTAGTAAACGAGTGAAGATAAATCCCGATAATTCACGAGCAAAGAGTGCGTTAACCTTTTTATTATTCAATTTGAATACACTGCAGAAGCAGGCTAAAACTGTCAGTCGACATCGAAGATCACTAGAAATAACAGTCAAGTCACTCAAAATTATTTTAATATAGCATTTGGTAATTTTAACAATACAAAATAAACTTTTCAAAAGAAAACTAGTAGAAAAGTACCGTGATACAAGAACTTTAGATTAAAGATGAGATAAACAGTTCTCTGAACGGCCATGTTTACAACTTGCTCGGTAAAATTGAAATCGTTCATATATATCAAGAACTACTTTTTTGGATTGCTAAAAGTGATTTAGCACTGAGTCCTAGAACTCTGTTAGTGAAAGGACTAGAAAATTATCGCTGGAGTTTTGGATATTGGTTTAAACTGGCAACTTACGGTTGAAACTGCTAAACTCAGACTTGAACAAGAAGTAGTTTTTGCCGAAGGCTGAAGTACTCGTTTGGCGTTTTCTTCGATTCTTGATAAAATTTCTTTACCCCATCTGTAGTGAGAGAACTTGTGGCGACAGACTTTCTAAACTTTCTATGAGATAGGTTTTGGATAACCAGTCTAAAAACAGTAAATATTAAGATGAATTTGGAAAGCCGGCGAACTCTGTTTTGAAATATGTTGATCTCAGTAAGCTCCAAAAACTTCAATGAAATTGAGTTTACCTTCAAAACAGGGACGCTAAGCATGCTCGTTGATCTTCTCTTTTTCGAAAAATCCTCAAATTTATCACCATGAACATTTTTTCTTTCCTACTATGCTGTAATGTCGTAGATTGTATATATTTATTGCATAAAGTTATTGCATAATGACGTGTTGTCACGTCATAACAACGCGTCACGTGGTACAAGCTGACCAATCAGAAAATCAGAATTTGTACAGTGTATGAAAATTGAATAATAATCCTTAATTAACAAAGAGATCAGGCGTAGCTATGTTCTGTACTCTGATGGAACACGACTGGAGCTGTAAAACACGAAAAAAGTTATAGAAATCACGAGCCGTAAGCTTTATATAATAGAATTTTACGAGCAAAGAAACTGGTAAGCTTAAACTGAAAATCAAAGTTAGGAAAACAGCGCACGTCTTTCGACAAATCGACAAAATTATGCAAAAAATAGTGCAGCTTCTGATCTGTAAATAAACATAGTGGTTTAATTACTTCTACGTAATTCATTAAGTTACCTCAATATTTTGAACAGGTGATTAGATTTTCCAAACTCTATCTTGCCTGACATATCTCAGTATTTGTTTACGTCCAAACCATAGCTTGAAATTTTCGAGACGTACTTATTGGTAGAAAATAATTGGTTCTGACGGGTAAAGAAACTTCTGGTCGTCGTTTTTCCACAGCAATGTTGAGTTCAAATCTTTGTTTCCAAGAGTCGTAGAAATACTGAAAGTGTCTTTGACTAAAATTTAAGTACATCCTTGCTTTTACAACGTTGAGTAAAGACTGTCAGTTCGTCCTCGACAAACATCCAAACATCCATCCAAAATTATATTTTACAGTTCCAAAAGTTTTGGTTCCAGTTTAAAGAAAACGTCAGCTTTGCCTTGAAACCAACATTTACATTTGCCAAGGGCGGATCCAGGGGGAGGGTCGCGGGGGTCAGGACCCCCCTGTGTTTTTCAATGAATATGTCATGAATTTGCGACAGCAGTAATTTTTTTCTGTGAAAAGACTCACTTTTAACATTCATTGAAATATCACTAAGCAATGCCAACCCTCTACCCATTCAGTTGTAAATATAATATTTTTGTTTCTAATAAAAAGTGTTAAACAATCACTAGTCTAAGCAATTAATGCCATATTTTCAGCGAGTTTCAATGGCTCAAGACCTTTTCTTTTGGGTTCCCTGTTTGTAAACGTCACGTGACCCCCACCTTTAAAAAATCCTGGATCCGCCCTTGATTTGCTGTCTTTTTTTCGTGTTATTTACGTAAAAGTCAACTTAAAGCCTGCCAGTCAGCTATACATTCCTTCTAAGAAATAAGATTTTTTAAGAAATTCTGTCCTTGGACCATGGCAATCAAAAACACTCAAACTCCTAAAAATTGCTAATTTTAAGGTGCTCTTTCTAATGCTGCTGTTCATTTTGTCATCAGAGCTGATATTTGTGTCTTGTGTCATGTGACCATGTTCTACAAAGGGCCTATTTAGACCCCCTAGATGTTGAGCTTCGTAGGCCACTACCTCCCTTAACCGACCACCATAACTTAGCATTTTGGGTAGTCGCTTACGGGCCAGGTAGATTGGACTGTGTATCCCACAGTCTTTATCACCAGCTCCCACACAACTTGAAGACTGTGCAAAAGATGATCTGGATCCATTTAGTCCATCTATGAGTGGAAGTTGCATTGGGCTAGCAGCTATACACTAGGCATGTCCTCAACTTGATCCCTGGTCTCTAAACAGACTAAACAGACTATTTAGTGTCGTTCAAACAAATATAAAGCAATATGAAACCAAACACAATTTTTTCTCCTGGTCACTTAGCGTTTAACAAGCTGTGCCTATAGGCTAAAGATTAGTCAGCAAAAGTTTATACACGGTGTGCACATAAAAAAAAATCCAAAACAGGAGCTAGCGATTATAGAATACCCGTCCACTTTTCAAGCGCCTCGCATGAACCTGCTGCCGCGGTCCACAGTCCTACAGTGATCGCAATGCCTTCTGGGCAATTACAAATACATTGTTCTTTTGAATTCGAAAACGGCGCAATAAGTGAGAGAGCTTGCTACCGCGGTCCGCAGTTATCGCTATTCGTTGTGGGTAAAGTGAAGTAAGGTGAAGTCCATTAAGAGTATATGAATAGTTTAAACTTAATAGAAGAAGATATTTATTTACGGATGTGAAAGTGTAGGTGTAATAGGTAGAAATCAGAGAGATCAGAAACTGTATCGAATTCGGTCCGCGGATCGTGGTAGTAGTATTCTACGAATCTGATGTTTGGTGAGCATGGGATACCTGTAGTTTTTGACTTGGGACCGCGGACCGCCGTAGCAGTAGGAGTATTCTACACTGAAATCTGATTTTGTGGTTATGGGATACCTGTTGTTTTTGACTGCGGATCACAAATCACGGTACCGAAGTATGAGTAAAGAGTGGACTGGAATTCTATAATCTAGCCCCAAAATAAACATCGTTTTACATCTTCGAGCTACGCTAGCAAGACGTTTACACTACAGGTATTGATTTTAGTTTTAGTTTTTTTTTTCTCTTGATCGGATTTGCAGGGCAATTAAGATTTCCACCACAATATATATGAAATCAATTTATATCGAAGAAAGCCAAGGGTTATATAGTCAAAGCATTTCGTCCAGCTCAGGTTACACGCACATCGCGCAAAGGCCCGGACACAGCATTTCCTGCTATATTTTCTTCAGCATTGCGCAATTTGTTGCACAATGTGTTCACCGCTGCAACAGCTAGTTGGCTTTAGGATCGAGTTCTACGGCTGCAGCTTTTAATTCCGTGTAACATCGCAGGATCAGTGGACGCACGGTGCAACTGTGTTGCACGTGATTTTGCAGAAAACGAAGCAGGACATTTTGCATTTTCATTGGTTTACATGGGCCTAATTCGAACTACTGCTTGGTGTGGCCAAGGAAAATGTTGGTGTGGTCGAGCACGTAGCTTGAAAAGGCATAAATTGAGAAACACCCTAACACAACAACTGATGAACGGCCGGATAAATGAATGAGAACAGATAACACAATATATATTGATGACATTCACATTTTTCTACTATCAATAAAGAAAAAAGAAAACAACTTTTTAGAGAGTGTCAGTGGGTTTTTTAAATTATTATTTTTTTAGGCTTTATTTCCAGAGGGTAAAACACGTAACAGTAGTTTAACAAGCACTGATGACTCTGTGGCCGCTCGGGGTTTAACAGTTAACTGACATTTGGCCTAAAAACTGAGCATTTACAGTTAACTGACAATTTACTTTTCCTATTAAAAATTCGTAGTCAACCGACATTTGCGGCGGACTAAGAAATAAGTAGTTAACTGACAATCGGAGACCCCACCGGCTCTTTTAGATAGTCTAATTTCAATTGACATGTATCTAATTAGTAACTGACGGATGATTTTCTTCCCGTTCAAATGCTAAAAACAGAAAATAGACTTCATGTAGTTATGGCATCACTAATTAGAGACATTCACGTAAAAAAATTCACCGGATGTTATCCCGGGCTTCCATTCAGTTGTCGTTTATCTGACTGTCAAAATGAAGTACATGTTGATATTTTAACTGTCCATATATATAAAACACTATAAAACCTCAATCAAAACAAATAATGGTTGGACCGCAAGACATTGAATTAACACAATGAAAAACATCCAATGACATATAATGATTTACATCCAGCTATCAATTTATGTAGTCTCAAAATGCCAAGATTGATAAATAAATTACATTAACCATATTTCTTCCTAATTTTGCTGCGCTTTTCATGATCCTTTAACCCTTTCTAGACTAATGAAGTCACTTGTGAGAATCTATTAACTGTGCTCTATATGAAGACATGACAGATCAGGTACGAATAGCCAATCACGTAAGAATACGTACATGCTAGTTCAATCTTCCAGATTTCTACATGAATGCATGAATATACATAAGTTTGAATTCTACTCTATTTATGTGTGATCAGCTGTAGCTACTTTATCTGTCTGTCGTTTAGCTGAAAGACAGTCTCGAGTTGTTTCACTTTTTTATTGGGTTGTTTGCAAACACGGGTAGATTCATATTAAGATTATTATTAGTTGTGATCGATCGATATTTAACAAAAAAGTTCCTACTGCGACAACTCAAATCTCTACAAATGTAATTCTCTGCAGTGTTGGCAGAGTAAAAGCATATATCGCAAAGTTTTCATTTTCAAGTGTAAGATTTTGTTTTGAATTTTATTGAAAAGCGAAAGCTGAAACTAGTCTTGATACGTCTGGCCACAGTCGTGATCTATTTACATAAAACACGTCAACAATGTGATATTCATAGTCTTTCCCAGACCCCGGCCGCGTATAAATAAATTGCTGTGGTTCTATCATTAGTGCATCACAAATAAGTGACGGTCATCCAGGTCTGTGGATCGTAACTTTCACAGAAGGACAAGACTTCATTTACTGCAACAAGCTTCATTTTTATTCAGTTGTATACAGCCAGGGACTTGAAAGTCGTAGCAAATCAGCAAAATGGTATGGGTAACAATTTTGTTTTTATTTTGGTCGCATGCAGATTTCAAAAAGTTTGATCTGACACCACCCCAAAGGGTCGCTAATACCTTCTTTACCAATAAATCTACAGCGCGAATGTATTTCTATCCACGTTGGTCAAGCGGGAGTGCAAATTGGCAATGCCTGTTGGGAACTGTACTGCCTTGAACATGGCATTCAGCCTGACGGTCAAATGCCAAGTGATACGACTCTTGGTGGAGGAGATGACTCTTTCAATACTTTCTTCAGCGAGACAGGAGCTGGCAAACATGTTCCTAGAGCCGTGTTTGTCGATTTAGAGCCAACTGTTGTCGGTAAGTCAAATAGAATCAATCTGTTTGATAATTTCCTCTGCATATCAAATTATATTTTTTAAGTGTTAAGTGTAAAGTTTTTTCGTGGAGAAAATATTATGTATTTTATTCTTACGACCTTGGCTTGCAACGGAGAAACCGACAACGGAACTCCATATTGTGTTTCAATTTATCGTCATTATATCGAAATTAGTATAACTCCTTAAATATTGGGAATTTTATTTGCATTGTTTTCACATGATATTCAAACTGCTCTTTTGGTTGTTTCCTACTGTGAAACATTGAAACATAAGTTATTCAGTGGCCAAAGGAAAGCCTTGTATGAATCTTGTATAAAATATAAACAATGGGCAAATAAAACATTATTTGGTTATTTGCCCGAAAATGAAAAGTCCTTGAAAACTTAATAATACAATTTCATCAGGTTCAAAATTAATATTTCAGTCGTGTTGTTGTGATGCAATGTTTTCCTTGTGGCTTGTCTGAACAGGATTTCTGCAAGTCTATCTGAATATTGGCCTTTGTACATTACTGAATTTATTCAAATTATTCCAAGCTTAAAAAACGAATATTTCTAAGGTACTGGTCGTTGCCTGAATACGGTATAAATCACCAGTATAGATTATCATTTCTTTAGCCCAGCTTGCCAAAAGTTTTAGCAGGAAATGAGATTATCTATTTGAAAGTAACTGCAGGAAAAGGACTCGTTGTGGCGTAACAAATGTGCTTTACCAACTTTGCATTTTCCTTCCAAAGGCAAAAGAACTTTATATTTATTTATTTATTTTGAATTTGTTTAATTCAGTATTTCGAATTCCGTTTGAATTGACCCACATATACTGATTTTCATTGTTGATTTTATTTGGCTTCGTGTCATGAGGTAAAGAGTGAAATCCTCTTACATGACATCATCGATACGAATAATCTGTCATTCAAACCGTATTTAGCCTAGTCATAAAATACAATACATAGCATGTGGTCTTTTATCAAATCCACTTATGATTGATGGCAATGGCACAGTTTCTCAGTCACGTTACTTAAACAACGACATTATTCGGCTTGAGCAGCTATCAAGAACATCATCTGTCTCAGTATGTTACTCAACCACATCCGTCTTTTCGTATTTCATTTTCACTCCAGGACAACGAAATACCTTATAAGGAATTAAGCTTTTTCCACAATAAGATAGAAATGGTCCATTGGTTTTTAGAAACATTTCAGTTGTAAATCTTGAGAAAAAAAACTGATTGGTCTAGCACTGGTTCGCAGTTCGCTGTTCGACTGAGAAACAAAATTAAGGTTGGATTATTAAATTAATCTTACGTAGATGAAACAAAACACCTATTTAAAATTGAGGTTGCATTAACCAAAACTATGGTGATAAGTGCTGAAGAAGATAAGGTCGTTAATAAATTGTCTGAAATAAATTGAAAATATAATTGCTTGGGGCAAAACTTATTGACCTGTTTATGGCTGTACCGCCTTTTTTCCTATTTATTTTTTCACTTTAACATTCATCATAAAATGTTATCGTAATTGTTCATAAAAACTCTATACTTTTACAGATGAAGTACGAACTGGCACCTATCGTCAGCTCTTCCATCCTGAGCAGTTGATCACTGGAAAAGAAGATGCTGCCAACAACTATGCAAGAGGCCATTACACTGTTGGAAAAGACTCTATTGATATCACTTTGGACAGAATTAGGAAACTGGTAAGATACGAACATTTTACAATGAACTGAGGACGTCATGTGATGTTGCGAGTTCAGTTATATTATGGCAACCAAAAACAAAGCAATCCAAAAACCAGATAAATCTGGAGAGAATTGTGATGTGATTGAATGGAATGAAATAGAATGAAACAAATAGACAGTAGAAATGAGAAGAATGGAAAGAAGATATGAGGCTGCATGATCATATGAAAAACAAACAAACAAATCACAATGGCACATATTATATTAATTATCTTTTCCATTTTAGGCTGATCAATGCGTTGGTCTCCAAGGTTTCCTGATCTTCCATTCCTTTGGTGGTGGGACAGGATCAGGATTTACTTCACTTCTGTTGGAACGTCTGTCTGTGGACTATGGAAAGAAATCCAAGTTGGAGTTCACCATCTACCCTGCTCCTCAGATCTCTACAGCTGTAGTTGAACCTTACAACTCAGTACTCACAACCCACACGACGTTGGAGCATTCGGACTGCGCTTTCATGGTCGACAATGAAGCGGTCTTTGACATTTGCCGTCGTAACTTAGACGTTGAAAGGCCTACCTATACCAACTTGAACAGGTTGATAGCGCAGGTCGTGTCTTCCATTACCGCGTCTCTGCGCTTCGATGGTTCACTTAATGTCGACCTTACTGAGTTCCAGACCAACTTGGTACCTTATCCACGTATCCACTTCCCTATGGCTACCTATGCACCAGTCATCTCTGCAGAGAAGGCCTACCATGAACAACTGAGTGTCGCTGAGATTACTAATACCTGCTTTGAGCCATGCCAACCAGATGGTGAAGTGTGATCCACGTCACGGCAAGTACATGGCTTGCTGTCTTCTGTACCGAGGAGACGTAGTTCCCAAGGATGTTAACGCTGCCATAGCAACTATCAAGACCAAGAGAACTATTCAGTTCGTTGACTGGTGTCCTACTGGCTTCAAGGTTGGCATCAACTACCAGCCACCCACTATTGTTCCAGGTGGTGACTTGGCCAAGGTCCAGCGTGCTGTCTGCATGTTGAGCAACACCACAGCCATTGCAGAGGCCTGGGCTCGTTTGGACCACAAGTTTGATCTGATGTATGCCAAGCGTGCCTTTGTACACTGGTATGTTGGAGAGGGTATGGAAGAAGGAGAGTTCGCAGAAGCTCGCGAAGATCTGGCTGCACTTGAGAAGGATTACGAAGAAGTTGGAGTTGATTCGTACGAGGATGAAGAGGAAGAAGAAGAATACTAGCCATGAAAGATCGTCTCTTGTTGCACTGATTGCAAAAATGTTGTAAAATCATTTCTGAATGAAAATAAAACATTTGGATTTGCAACTCTGAAACGGAGGATTAGTTTTTTTGTTTGTTGGTTGGTTGGTTGTTTTTTTGTTGTTGTTGTTTTGTTTTGGTTTGTTTTTTTTTTAGTTTTTTTTACATTTTAATGGAAAGTTTATCTATACGAGTACCGTCCGGAACCGCATCTAATAAGTATATAACATTTTCTATTACATAAACGACCGCGCTTTTTCGTTCACGAAACTGAAGGTTTGACTACGTTACCATTGCCTTGGGGCAAAATAAGGATTCTATAGCAGCACTTGACAATGCAATCTGATTTCCTAATAAGCCATTTTTGTATTACAGAGTGTTTCTAAAGTTCTTGGCCCTGATTTTTTCATTTTATTATTTTGTTTCATTTAAATGCCTTTTCTGGAAATTTAATAAAAAAATATTGTACTCTGTTCTTATAGTTTTAATGTCCTTAGATGTGAGACGTTGTTCGTTTGCATT
This sequence comes from Telmatactis stephensoni, assembly GCA_029948255.1. Taxonomy (NCBI): domain Eukaryota; kingdom Metazoa; phylum Cnidaria; class Anthozoa; order Actiniaria; family Isophelliidae; genus Telmatactis; species Telmatactis stephensoni. Next base: position 217,776 of record JALIZF010001580.1, on the reverse strand, counting down.
GTACTTTCAAAACAAGAGGCTGTTTTCAAATATGCGCGTTTCTTCGTCCACCACTGAACATTTTGAATTGACTGAGCAGTCATTCAATACATATAATTATTAAAATAACGAAAGCAAACCACTTCAGTTACAAGATCAAAGATCTAAAGCTAGTTAGCATAGCTGGAATATCTGTCAAAGAAATCGAATGTCGAATGTACACATGCAACACTCCAAGATTCATCACACTTGATAATGCGTTTGCTAAGTAATATGATAAAAATAAAGGAGGCCACGTAAGTTGCTGAAATTTCTCACATAAATAGTGGAAACTAAATGAAAGAAACTCTTAGAATTAGCGCCTGTTTATAATAAACTATTAGAGCTAAAATCAGGGGGACGAGCCTTTGAAACACTGTGTATATGGATAAATTTTATGTCGTCTTATCAACGCTGTCACTACGTAAGTCGTTTTGGTGTTGCGTTTGAACGGGCAAAATATCGTAATCACGTTTACGTTTCAATAACGTTTTGATTGTTAATGTATGGTACCAGAACTATAGTTTGGTTAAAAAAGAATAACAGCACTTTCTAATGTTTTTGTTTTCCCACAGCGATACGGTCGTCCCGTAATCTCGACATGCATGGTACTGAGAACTTTACCGACTTTTCAGATATATCGACAAGCATATTTAATTTGATTGGTTCATCCTGGTTCAATATTTGTAGGCTGGAGATCAGTTAACAAGTATTTGCTTGAAGGCAACTTATGAGTAAATATTGTGCTCCACGTTGTTTGCACTTATGAACATGTGCTTATTTGTTCTAGAATTGCTTTGAATTAGCCCTCGTTTCAGTCATCCATAAAACACTTAGCCATGTTTGACTAGTTCTAGCGTGACTAGATTATTGATCACGAAACATAAACTGCAAAATCTAGGCTGAATTTCGTCATTTTGGCTGGACTAAGAAAATGTTTATATTCTATTGAATTTATAGCTCTATTTCTATTCGATAGGAAATAATGCCAATACAAGAATAAAACGGTTGTTTTTTGTTTCCCCAAGAGTTCCAATCGATCGTGTAATTTGGAGTGTTTATGAGGTAATTCTGGTATATATTAGGTGAAAAAATAACGAAATAAACACATCTTTGCCCACCGCTTTAATACATAAACATGTTTTCTTATTCTGGTTAAGGGTGTGAATCTATTTAAACCGGTTTTTAACGATATTTTGTGCCACATCAAAAATATCATCGATATAATTTGTGGTACACTCAAAAATTATTTTTCATATTAGTGAACTAAAAAAGTAATAATTTTTATGTTAAAAATTAGCTTTTTCAGAAGCTCTAAAATTCAGACATTCTGAATTCAACCTTTTTCCTAGTAAGCCAGCCAAATTAATTCATGTTTTACCTGTCTGCGTCACCTGCTAATAATAGATTAGCTGAAGCAAATTATTTTTGTCATAAAAAATGGTACGAAAGCTCTAACTTTAAAAGAAACTTTTAAAAAGAAACTTTTACAGTTTCTTACAACTTTTACAGTTTCTTGCCGATCGGCTGCATTTTTCTGCCAGAGTATACGTAATCTAAGTGCATAAAAAAATAAATAAAATTTTGATTTTTTTAATAGATGGAAGACAGTTGTTATTCTAGATAAAAGACGGGGATCTTTTTGCCAAGGAATTGCAATTGAACTGTACTTTCTAATATTTCTTACTTACTATTATTCATTTTTATTATCATTATTATTTGTTATATTTACTACGTCCGCGTACACTCGTAATAAAATTTTCCGAATACCGACTTCGTGTTTACCATTAAAAATTAAGTTGTCAGTGGAGACGCTATCAAGTTAGCTTGGATTTTTTCTAAAGCTTAAATTGTAGGGCAAACGTTGGACTTTATAAGCATAATTTTCTTCAGCTTAAAGATTTACAACGTGGTGCAACCTCTAAAACAATGTTAAAATACAACGTCTATATTTTGGAAAGTGCCCCAAAATTTGCGGTTAATGTGCCAATTACCTCTCCCTCCCCCTGAAAGGCATTACTCGAAGGCCCTAATATACCAGTCGTTATTCAAGTATCACACAGTTTTCATTTGGACGTTGAATAGACATCTCCCGGTCGTAACGTACACAGGGGGAACTCAACAGTTTACTTAAAGTTTCAAGAACATCACAGAAAGCTCTCTCATTATATAAGCCTCAAGATGGTGAGTAAGATTTTCGATTATGGGTGAAAATCAGGAGTTAGCTGTGCAGCCTGCGCGAAAATTTTAATATCGCCAGTTTAACATTTTTCTTGCAGCGCGAATGTATCTCAATTCACGTCGGTCAAGCAGGAGTTCAGATGGGAAATGCCTGTTGGGAGCTGTACTGCCTTGAACATGGCATTCAGCCTGACGGTCAAATGCCAAGTGATATGACTCTTGGTGGAGGAGATGACTCTTTCAATACTTTCTTCAGCGAGACAGGAGCTGGCAAACATGTCCCTAGAGCCGTGTTTGTCGACTTGGAACCCACTGTAGTCGGTACGTTAAACCGTTTTTGCACACAGTTTTTACTCTCCAGTTAAGCTCACAATTTTAACTAAGGATTCAAAAAAGTTGTAAGGGTTATTTTAGTTAAGCAAACGTTCAACGGTTGTAGTTTCAACACTGCTACCTTTGCAAAAGATACACGACAAAACGGCCACACGCACATGCCACAGGCTAATTTTTGTTACGTTCTTCATTGTAAGAATAATAAGGCTCGACTAAGTTCAATGATATTTAAACATGAGGTCTAATACAATGTCACTGAGAAGTAAATATGTACAAATTCTCCAAATTTAGTGTTTGTTTTTTCATTTCAGCGATTAATGCTTGAGATTCGTTCTTGCACTTTGGCTCAGTCTTACAATGAAACAATCTACCTGCTATAATTAAATTTCATAAAACTTAGAGGACTCATATGCATTGAAATCTTGACTAAAAATTTAAGGTTTAATTATTTTTTCTCAATATGAAAGTAGTGAAAGAATAAAGAGCTCATAAAATAACCATCAATTCAGTATCCATAGAAATGATTATGGTTTTAATGTAAATAAGTGTAAAGAGCCACGTCAAGACAAAATATGCTAATGAGGAATAAATGAGCGGGAAAACTTGTATCATGTGACTTACGATAAGTTGTCATAAAGCGTGACTGACTTTTCTGTAAATTCTCTCAAATTTCCAGTTTAATAAGCAAAGAATTGCAAGGAATTTCCTTTTATAATATTATTTAACTTTTGCAAAATTATTGAAATACTGCCCTCGAACAACTCTAAGTGTTTTAACGGTCATGATCGGAAGAACTGAATAAATAGTTGACATTGATTCAGTAATTAATTTGAATTTGTACTTCAGTACTACTTGTACTTACCGAAAATTTACTGTATATAGGCCACATAAATGTTTCATTGTATACATACGTTTACAGCTATAAATCTTATGAAATAGGAGTATTCTCGACCAGTTTGACTAACCCGAACTTGTTGACACTACTTCTGTATGTAAGGCCTGAGGCTGGCTTTAATCTATGCGTCATTTTTTAAGAACTAATTGATTGGCCTGGTGAATTAACAAATATAACAGAATTCTGGAATTCTTATTTCTTATTCGATGACAAAATTACTTTTTACAGATGAAGTAAGAACTGGTACCTATCGCCAGCTCTTCCATCCTGAGCAACTCATTACTGGTAAGGAAGATGCAGCCAATAACTATGCAAGAGGTCACTACACCGTTGGAAAGGAGCATGTCGATCTTGTCTTGGATAAAGTTCGTAAACTTGTAAGTTCTACTTGGACATAAGACAACGTTTGCCTAAAATAGTGTCTAGCTTGTCGGACAGCAGCCACCATTGATGGCAGGAGAAAATCATTTTATATTAGAAAGAATCCAAGTTCTCAGAGGAAAGCTCCTTTTGTGCCTGCCATGCAACATGGCTGCCATCACGTAATAGTACATGCAAAGCCTTTGTTGTATCTAAAGTACTAAGAGAAATAATTGTTGATTTTTTGCATCTTTTGTTCTAGGCTGACCAATGCACAGGTCTTCAAGGGTTTCTTATTTTCCACTCCTTTGGTGGTGGAACTGGTTCTGGATTTACATCACTCCTCATGGAAAGGCTATCTGTAGACTATGGCAAGAAATCCAAGCTTGAATTCGCCATCTATCCAGCACCTCAGATTTCCACAGCCGTCGTTGAGCCATACAACTCCATCTTGACTACCCACACAACTCTGGAACACTCGGATTGCGCCTTCATGGTTGACAACGAGGCAATTTTTGATATTTGTCGAAGAAACCTTGACATCGAAAGGCCAACATATACCAACCTCAATCGCTTAATTGGCCAGATCGTGTCTTCCATTACGGCCTCCCTTCGCTTTGACGGCGCACTCAATGTTGATCTCACAGAGTTCCAAACCAACCTGGTTCCTTATCCTCGAATCCACTTCCCTCTAGCCACTTATGCTCCCGTGATTTCTGCCGAAAAAGCGTATCATGAACAGCTGAGCGTAGCAGAAATCACTAACGCCTGCTTTGAGCCTTCAAGCCAGATGGTCAAGTGTGACCCACGCCATGGGAAATACATGGCCTGCTGCATGTTGTACCGTGGTGACGTAGTGCCAAAAGATGTCAACGCAGCTATAGCAACCATCAAAACCAAAAGAACCATCCAGTTTGTGGATTGGTGTCCCACTGGTTTCAAGGTTGGCATCAACTACCAGCCACCAACTGTTGTTCCTGGTGGTGATTTGGCCAAGGTACAACGTGCTGTCTGCATGTTGAGCAACACCACAGCCATTGCTGAGGCCTGGGCTCGTCTTGACCACAAGTTTGACTTGATGTATGCCAAGCGTGCATTTGTTCACTGGTACGTAGGCGAGGGTATGGAGGAAGGAGAGTTTTCTGAGGCTCGTGAAGATTTGGCTGCGTTGGAGAAAGACTACGAAGAAGTCGGACTTGACTCCATCGATGAAGGGGAAGACGAGGATGAGGAATACTAAGTAGTATCGATCTAAAAACTTCGTTAATATTGTGGTGTTTTTTAAAATAACTATAGCTTTAACTTACCTTATATAACTCCGACAAAGACTATGATAATTGTAAGTAGATCACATCAGGCCTGTAAACGAAGACTATCTAATATGCACTAGTAATCCACTGGACCGGTATTGATAAGAAATAAACTTTATTCCTACTATATAATAACGTGTAGTGTTATAAGCTGCGCCATTTAACAACGTAGATAATATATTACAAATGCAACTGAACAGGAAGCAATAGGAAAAAGTACATGCCGGGTACTAGGGTGACTCCACGGACCTAATAAGGGCAAATGCATAACAAACAATTTACTGTGATTACTAGCTTTGTAAGGTCGGCACAGCCATCCCAACATGACCCAATTTCGTCAGGATCCAACCAGGATACAAATAAAGGTCCAATATTGATGATCAGCGACTCAATGTTCAGAGGAATTCGACAAGAAAAGTTTGCCCCGAGAAGATATGTAAATAAACAGTATGTTGCTGGAGGCACAAGGGAACTTCTTAGACATTTAAGAACAATTGAAGATAACAATAGCTATGAGCTAATAATAATACATACTGGAATCAATGATATTGGAAAACTAGACAACAACAATATTGTGGAAAACCAAATGGAGATCGTATCACTTGTACAGCATTTTTGGCCAGGCGCTAGGATAGCAATCTCAGGTCTTATTTATACACCATGGGACCACGAGAAAAACCAGAATATATTTGCAATCAATGCAGAGCTTCAGAGACAATGCGACTCATACTTATACTCATACTCATACAATGTAACCTTTGTAGACAACACTCGAGTTGCATGTAACAGAGATGGAACATTAAATGTCGAAGTCTACCACGACCATGTACACCTGAACAACCAGATTGGAACTAAAAAGTTGGTCAGCAATCTGAAATACTGCCTTGATTTAAAAAATCGTAGTGCTAACAACCAGGATAGGTGGCGCAATCCAGCACAAAGAAGAAGAAATAGAGCTCCCTTACGACAAACGCGACGAGGGCCATCTTCATGGGACTGGAAATCATCTAGACAGAACATGGAGCAAACACGAGAAGCATCATCAGGATCGCAAGGACAGGAACCACCTCTTGCACCATACGATGACACAGATAGAGAGGAACTTGGACACCTGCTACAGGCGGCAGAGACACTAGCGAGCTGGTTGAGGGTAAACCAACATAGTCAGGGTTAAGGGTTGATCAATTATCTATACTTAGTTTACCAAATAGTTTATTAGCTTGATATAAATACAAAAATTTTCATATATATTAACAATGCCTGGGTGTTTACGACTCGGACATTGGAATTTACATGGACATTTCAGTAAACATTTAGGGAACAAACTAAAACTTAAAGATGTGGGGGAAATAATTAGTCGTCATGATGTTTTTGGTATAGTTGAAACACATGCCAACAATGAATCTGATCTGAATCTAAACGACTATAAACACTACGTAAAATACCGTGATAAAACAGGTAATAGACACGCTGGTGGAATAGCCGTCTACATAAATAACAGAATTAGTAAAGGAGTAACATATATACCCACATCAAATGAAAACGTCATATGGTGTAAATTAGACAAAAAGTATTTTAAATTCAACCATGATATATATTTAGGTACTGTATACTTAAGTCCTAGTACAACTAGCAAGGAAAATAATGAAAATTTACTCGATGATCTAGAATTAGATATAATTAATTTCTCAGCAAAAGGAATAGTGTTATTACAAGGGGATTTCAATGCACGAACTGGGGAAATCCAAGAATACATAAGTCAGGATGACAACAAATATCTTAATTTACCAGATGACTATTTAATTGACAATCAATTTGATAGGCACTCTACCGATAAAGAAACTATTGATAAAAGAGGTAGATCCTTAATAGATATGTGCACAGCTTATAATCTAAGAATTTATAACGGTAGAGTTGTTGGTGACTTGACAGGAAAGAAAACTTGTTATCGCTACAATGGCAGCAGCCTAGTTGATTATGTAATCGGTCACGTAAACTTACTTGAAAAAACTCGATTTCTAAATGTAAGATCGTTAATGCCTGATCTTTCAGATCATTGTCACATTTCCTATGGAATTGAAATTCCTTTGTTTGCCAAGACCAGAGGCGACATAGAAATGGAAGAAAATGTTGAATTTGCAAACAATTTAAACCTCAAATGGGACAACGAGGTTGGCGATAAACTCAAAGAAATATTGAATGCGACAGAAACGCAAATGGAGCTAGGTAAAATAATAGAAAGCACTGAAAATATAAATTCAGTTGTGAAAATATTTACTGACAGTTTAATCAACTTAGGAATAAAATCAGGTCTCCATTACTCGAAACACAACAGACCAACAAGAGAAAACGAGAAGAAATGGTTTGACTCCGAATGTGAGGCTGAGAAGAAAAATCTTCGATCTCTTGGTAGACTAGTTTGTAAGAATCCAAACAATGACCAATTCCGTAACAACCTACACATTAAAAAAAGGAAATTCCGAAACATGTGCAGACGAAAAAAACGTAGCTATTTTGATTCCAAACTATTAAATCTCGATTTAAAAGATGCGAAGTCGACCTGGAAAAACTTGAAAGAACTCTTTACAATAGGTAAAGAAAGAAGTGGAAGCACTTGCAAAGCTAATGAAAAAGATTTATTTTGGCACTTTAAAAATCTTAATAGTATTAATACATCGGACGTAATCGATACGGATACAGAATCAGAAATGATTTCCAGTCAAGGGACGTTAGATTTTCCAATCACAGACCAGGAAGTAGATAAAGTGATAAGTGTCCTCAAAAAACGTAAAGCGCCCGGCCCCGATAACATACCTAATGAGTTTTTAATAACTGGAAAAAATGCACTTAAAGGTCACCTTCAGGCACTTTTTAATAAAATCCTTAGGACCGGAGCATACCCAACATTATGGAATGTAGGTTATATTGTCCCTATATTTAAAAAGGAAGATCCCACAAAAGCTGAAAATTACCGTGGCATAACACTTCTCTCTGCAATAGGCAAAGTGTTTACAGCCATACTTAACAAAAGACTTTATAACTATTTAACTACAAATGGAGTAATAAAAGCAGAACAAGGAGGATTTAGGAAAAAACACGGCACAGTAGACAGTATTTTTATACTCAAATCAATCATAGATAAATATGTAAAAAGCAAACCAAAGAAGAAAAATAATTTACTTTTCTCATGCTTTGTGGACTTCCAAAAGGCTTTTGATAGTATTCCGAGAAGGAAGCTTCTGGATAAACTGAATAGTGTCGGCGTTAACGGCAACTTTTTAAAAGTAATAAAATCTATGTATGCAACAGACAAATCAGCAATGAAAATCAATGGAAACATTTCACCAACATTTCCTTGTTATACGGGTGTTAAACAAGGCTGTATGCTCAGCCCTACTTTATTTAATTTATATCTCCATGACCTCCCTGAGAAATTAAACACATGCAATGTCAATGATGTAAAGTTCAATGACAAATCACTTAGTTCTCTTCTATATGCGGACGACCTGGTTTTGTTCTCTAAAACGGCACAAGGATTACAGAAGTACCTTAATAAACTACAAGAATTTTGCGAGCAGAATAATCTGACAGTAAACATTTCTAAAACTAAAGTAATGATCTTTAACAACGGAGGAAAGACAATGAATAACTACAAATTCTTTTTAAACAACTCTAAGCTGGACAACGTTAAAACATATAAATATCTTGGTCTTCATTTTACAACTTCTGGAAGCTTCACTTTAGCAAAACAAGAACTTAAAAAGACAGCGCTAAAAGCTCTATATAAACTAAAAAGAGAAATGGGAGACTATTTTAAATCGAACATAAAATTAACCACTCAACTCTTTGACACACTCGTCTCTCCAGTCCTTCTATATGGGAGCGAGGTCTGGGGGATCGAAACGAAAAACTCTAATGATGAAGAACCAATGGAAATGGTTCATATAAAATTCTGTAAAATGATTTTGGGAGTAACTAAGTATGCTAGTAATGATGTATGCAGAGCCGAATTGGGAAGGTTACCAATAAAATGCAAAGCAGTAGCTAGAAGCTTAAGCTATTGGCTTAAATTCATAGACATAAATTCAGAAATTCAGAAACTTTCAACTCTGATATACCAAGCAATAAAAAACGAGAAATCCAAGGCCTTTTGGAGTAACAAAATAAAGAATGCCTTGGATCATGTAGGATTAGGGACAATCTGGATGAGCCAGAATGAGCCTCAATTGAAATTGAAACAAATTAAAAAGGTAATCAAACAGAGAATAAGTGATATCGAAATCCAAAATTGGTGGAGCAACATCCATAACGATATAAGAAAAGATAGCAGACAAAAAAACAAACTAAGAATATTCCGTCAATTCAAAAGAAAGTATGTTTTTGAAGACTATCTAAGTCACGTCACCAACACTAAGCACAGAGTGGCTTTCACAAAATTACGAATTAGTAATCATAGACTTGAAGTAGAAATGGGACGGTATAGAAGGCCGTACCTGATTTATGAACAAAGGATTTGCCCAGTATGCAATATGGGAATAGAATCGGAAAAGCATTTTCTTATCTGGTGTCCACTTTATGACACCAACAGAAAAGAATTAGCAGAACTTATTCAAAAAAATACTAATATTAATATCAACAACATGAACACTGATAATCGTTTTTTATTTCTGATGAATCCCAGAACAAGCTTTCTACAAAAAACTGTGTCAGCACATGTATATAAATGCATGCTGATACGAGAAAGGAAATTAGAAACTTAAAATTATAGAGAAATTTAACTTATTTGGATTTCACCTATGTACTTTAAGTATACAGTGCCAAATAAAACGTTGTTGTTGTTGTTGTTGTTGATAATTAAATCGTACATCGCATGACTGCAACTGGGCGTATCCAATCACTGCAGACGTGTGAACATCAAGCTGAAATAAAAGATAATATAGTTTTAATGAAAAAGAGAAATTACTTTATATATCAAGCGAAACTCAGTATTGATGTCTGTGCGATGTTCGTTGAGACTAAGGTTATTTTTAGTAACAACGCCATCGCTCTCAAAAAACAAAATATGAAGGAAAATAACGGTCCCGTCCTCGCGCAAAATCAAATCCTATTATTCGAGAGCCTTTCGATATGCGTTGGATGCTGCAATATATTTCACCTTCATATATAGATGTCGAGCTGTTAAACGCTTTGATTGGTTATACTGGTTTTTCATCTGGTTATCATATTGTCTTGCATTTAGCATTCGAATTCCTTATCTTCATGACTGCATACGTCAATCCAACGGGGAGGTCGAATATGAAGACATCGGATTTGAACTGGATTCTTGATTAAATGTTATTTTCAGTGGAAGATATTTAGCAGAGATAAAATCTTTTTTGTTAAACAAAAGCCCAAAGTAACAGTGTTAAATGCCGTAGTTGGCCAAATGAGTCCCCGCGGTACGAATATAACTCCCATGTTTTACCTCCCTTCTCAAAAACGAACTGGGCAGTTGAGATTTGGAGAGTTGAGACTTGAGAATATTTAATGTAGTAAGGCCATAGTGTCTATGAGTGCATGTAGTAGGATTTCATGTGCACATGATCATAGTTCAGACATATGAATATTTACGCAATAAAGTGCTAAACATCAAATTGCACGCACAATCTTCCTATATAGCTACGCCCGTTCCATATAAAATATGCAGCTCTCATCATGCTGAACGATTGAGTTACATTTTTCCTAAAGAGCAGCGTCTTAATCAGATAGGTACTGGCCACCGTTATATTTAGTTCGTCCAATAAGTCCGACATGCAGGATCACTTGTATGATTATGCGGTTATTAGTACGAGCGTGAAATGGACCACGCATTGTGTTGATTGTCCGTAGCTTGATACGTTTGTAAATCCTCTGAAATTCCTGCTGTGACCGTCATTTTCACAGTCATAAGAAAACTGCTGAGCTCTATCGTATCAAGTACGGTTCATGAGTCGAGCGGCGTATGCATGGAACGGACTTAACTACCACTGTTAGTTTTAGGGTGCACACAGTTTTGGCAACAACTCCTTTTTTAACGTTGTTCAGGTAAACCACTTTTAGGCATGTTTATTCTTAGAAATTTCCCTGCTAGCAGGGAACTTAGAAATGTGTTATTCCATTCATTTATGTTTATTCTTGTTGGTGTACGCGGGGTATACTTAGACTCTAGTACATTTTAAGAACCAACACGTTATAATTACCTTTAATCTCGTCACATCTCTTATGGCTGCTTGGCCATTGTAGATTGCTGGTCCTGGGCAATTAAAGTTGTCCCGATATCGAACGTCGAGTTGAGTAGAGAAAGAAAGTAGAGTTTCTTCCAAAATGTCCTCAGCGAAAATCATCACAGTAACCAAGGAAACCTATCTTTATGTCTTCAACTTTGATAATCAAAGGATCCTAATATGTAAAGCAAAATATACTGTCTAATGTTTTTGTAAGTTGAAAAATTAAGGAGATGTGAATTTTCAAAAATCGAAATTCGTTGGTATCTCTTGCATAACAACAAGTGTTTTCATACAAATTCGTATCTCCTTGATTTTTCAACTTATATCATTCAAACTTCACAGTTTTACTGATTTTGATGTGCTCTTTCCAGCTATGGTTATTGTTTTTAAGTTCGGGAACTTTTGGAATTACAAGATAAAAGCACAGTATGAAATCACTGTAGCAATTCACAGAATACGTCATTTACACGTATAAGATTGCAGAATATACGTCTTGGTAACTGTCATATTCGCATTCAGCATGAAAAATCAGTTTAAAATAGTTATGTTGCCAGCTTCTACCCCAAAATGCCTCCAGGTGTTTGATTTTTCTAATCTAGTCTAGTCTATTCTATTCTATTCTATTCTATTCTATTCTATTCTATTCTATTCTATTCTATTCTATTCTATTCTGTTCTGTTCTGTTCTGTTCTGTTCTGTTCTGTTCTGTTCTGTTCTGTTCTGTTCTGTTCTGTTCTGTTCTGTTCTGTTCTGTTCTGTTCTGTTCTGTTCTGTTCTGTTCTGTTCTGTTCTGTTCTGTTCTGTTCTGTTCTGTTCTGTTCTGTTCTGTTCTGTTCTGTTCAATTCTGTTCTATTCTATTCTATTCTATTCTATTCTATTCTATTCTATTCTATTCTATTCTATTCTCTATTCTATTCTATTCTATTCTATTCTATTCTATTCTATTCTGTTCTGTTCTGTTCTGTTCTGTTCTGTTCTGTTCTGTTCTGTTCTGTTCTGTTCTGTTCTGTTCTGTTCTGTTCTGTTCTGTTCTGTTCTGTTCTGTTCTGTTCTGTTCTGTTCTGTTCTGTTCTGTTCTGTTCTGTTCTGTTCTGTTCTGTTCTGTTCTGTTCTGTTCTGTTCTGTTCTGTTCTGTTCTGTTCTGTTCTGTTCTGTTCTGTTCTGTTCTGTTCTGTTCTGTTCTGTTCTGTTCTGTTCTGTTCTGTTCTGTTCTGTTCTGTTCTGTTCTGTTCTGTTCTGTTCTGTTCTGTTCTGTTCTGTTCTGTTCTGTTCTGTTCTGTTCTGTTCTGTTCTGTTCTGTTCTGTTCTGTTCTGTTCTGTTCTGTTCTGTTCTGTTCTGTTCTGTTCTGTTCTGTTCTGTTCTGTTCTGTTCTGTTCTGTTCTGTTCTGTTCTGTTCTGTTCTGTTCTGTTCTGTTCTGTTCTGTTCTGTTCTGTTCTGTTCTGTTCTGTTCTGTTCTGTTCTGTTCTGTTCTGTTCTGTTCTGTTCTGTTCTGTTCTGTTCTGTTCTGTTCTGTTCTGTTCTGTTCTGTTCTGTTCTGTTCTGTTCTGTTCTGTTCTGTTCTGTTCTGTTCTGTTCTGTTCTGTTCTGTTCTGTTCTGTTCTGTTCTGTTCTGTTCTGTTCTGTTCTGTTCTGTTCTGTTCTGTTCTGTTCTGTTCTGTTCTGTTCTGTTCTGTTCTGTTCTGTTCTGTTCTGTTCTGTTCTGTTCTGTTCTGTTCTGTTCTGTTCTGTTCTGTTCTGTTCTGTTCTGTTCTGTTCTGTTCTGTTCTGTTCTGTTCTGTTCTGTTCTGTTCTGTTCTGTTCTGTTCTGTTCTGTTCTGTTCAATTCTGTTCTATTCTGTTCTATTCTATTCTATTCTATTCTATTCTATTCTATTCTATTCTATTCTATTCTATTCTATTCTATTCTATTCTATTCTATTCTATTCTATTCTATTCTATTCTATTCTATTCTATTCTATTCTATTCTATTCTATTCTATTCTATTCTATTCTATTCTATTCTATTCTATTCTATTCTATTCTATTCTATTCTATTCTATTCTATTCTATTTGCTATTCTTTCATTACACTTACCTGTGGTTACAACGAAATGATATGCAAAAGTCACTACGGTAATTACTACCGCATGAAACAATCTTACTTCTCGTCATCTTTATAGCTTCAAAGACAAATGAAGGGAAGTCGTACGTCGATTATTACTAATAGTAGAAATTAAATAAATGAAATATCTCACTGAGGATCGCACTTTGTTAATTTGAAGGCTTTTTAATTTAATTTGCTCTTCATTGTACATACTTAAAAATGCACAGGAATTACAGACATTTTGATAAGCTAGTTAAATTACCATCTACTTTTTGAGTTATAAGTATTGAAAGTCGTAAAGATGCAAATGAGCGACGTCAACCCAGAAATTTTGTTTTCTAATTTTGTAAAAATTCCTGAGTTGACGTCACTTCGTTTGCATTTTCAGATTTTAAACATATATTGAGAAATCTCAAACCATAAAGCTTTTCCTTTTAGAAGAAACAATCATCAAAATATCAAATACTGGTTAGGGGCACTTTAAGACGGGTTGGGTTATGGTTGTTGATTAATATGAAGGCTAATGGTGAAAATGGCGTGATCGCCAACTTAAGGGGGATAGCAACTTTCAAAAGTTTGAGTCGGTATAGCAAATCGTAGTAAGGGTAAGGAGCTAAACTAGTCGGTGGTCCACTTGGCAAAAGACTGCTTGTCACGTGTCTTGGTTAACCCTACACTGAAGTTAGCCTTCAATATAAGACCTAGCCCTAAACCAACTTAAGCCTGACTCAAAAAATATTTCTTAAGCTAGAATCGCAGCCTTTACCCTACCTTCGAACTAACCCCAACCCAAGGTTTCACCGGGAAACGTTTTGGTCACGTGATCGCCAGTTTTGGATTAAGGACAGACTACTTGCTTATAAATATATACTCCCTAGCCCCGAAATCATATACTAAGAAGCGAATTTTGACGAAAAAAATCTTTCCATAAATCACTGTGAGATTCGAACCCGAGATCTTCTGCACTCCTATATTGGCCTCTTACCTCTATACTACTTTATCAAACGATGGAAAACTTTCAACCAAAAAACGTTTTGTCCGTTATGATCGGAAGTTCGTTTACATGTGAATAGATTCGTTTACTGTGAACAGATTTGAAAAGCAATAGGCCATTTTCACGATGGCGTCATTTTACTACAACTACCAGAATCCTCTACGAATTTTCTTTCTTATTCAGATTTTTATTCCCTTTTGAGAAAAGTCGAACAATCGGCACTAATTACTTTACAAAAGAAAGTGGGCAAAACATTCTGGTAGTTGTAGTATATGATGCCATCATGCAAATGCCTATTGTTTAAGATTTCCTTCTGGGAATTCGCTTAAGAAGTAATTCATTAATTATATTATTGGTCATTAATATTCATTTGTTTGAGAAGTTATTCCCCAAACTCGTGCTTCGCGTTTCATTAGGGTTCCAAACACTCGAAAACAATAAAAGCAAATTTCAAATGTTTTCTCATGCATGTTTGGAACTAATGAAACACTCGCACTCGTTTTTGAAATATTACATCCATAAACTTGTTTCTTAAATAAATAAATAAATAAATTTGGGGCAGCTCATCACCCTTCCTCGCAGCCAAGTGCTGAATTATACGAAGGGCGCAGCTCAACGTGATCGAGTCGAAGGTTTACAAGGGCGCTTTCATTACGAGACAATTGAACAATCACACATTTACATACAAATTTACATACACATACACGTAGCAGCCACCATACGACTCATGTCTGATCACGGAGCACAGCTTAGATCGAAACTAGTTCGTTTTTACTGAGGGAGAAAAAACCGGAGAACCCGGAGAAAAAACCCTCGAAGCAAGGGAGAGAACGAACAAGAAACTCAAGCCACATGTGATGCCCCGTCCGGGGATTGAACGAGGGACCACAGCGGTGACAGACCGGCGCTCTCACCGCTCGGCCACCCTTGCTTTCTTCATTCAACTGAGGTGCACAACACTGAAGGAGCTGTTACACGGTGCAGTGTTTTTCTGCAATTCACGCGTCTCGCAGTGGTGTAGTCGAGAACCAACCGACTACAGATTCACCCTAAAAATAGCATCAAACGGGGCATACGATTGTCCAAAGACCTAATACGCGGGATTCCTTCTCTTACCTCATCTTCTCTTGGAGGAACCTCAAGCAATTATTCCACATTCCTGCTAAATGTAGAGAGACCATGATACTAAGAGAGCGAAACTCGCGGATTGTTGAGTGCGCGATGTGCTTAACGCTTAACTTAGGTTAAGTTAACTCATTTTTAGTAACAGGACGTTGACGCCATATCACCATATCGTAGTATACAGAATGGGGATTCTGGGACGGGCGGATCAGGGCGAATTTGCGGATCCGCCATGGGAGTGACGTAATCCCTATTCTGAGTACTACTTTGATGACGTGAACTTGACGTCATCAGACGCAAGAGCCAATCAGAAGCCGAAGGCTCCAGAGGTAGCTCCCAGGACCTCCGAACACGTCATATCTATTTTTAGAAACCCGGTGCAATGTTGGCACAGGTCATGTCTATTTTTAGAACACCACTTGTGAGGTACGGAACACTTATACCTCAGAGGTATGAGGTATAGTGAGGTATGTACCTCCTATTGTTCTCCACACGGAGTCATGGCTATTTTTAGAACCCAGATTCCACTATCGTGATGCAATAGGGATCTATTTTTAGTTTATGACCGACAAACCTCAACTATACTATAAATTGGACGTATGAAAACCAGAATACAGTCCAAGGGAACAGCTAGGAATTTCGTCTGCGCATGCGCTACCATGCGCCTACCGTGTTACCACGAGAGGCTCAAAATTTGTAAACAACTGCAGTAAAGGACAAAGATGGCGCCTCGTTAGTTTTGTGAAATATTTGTTGCGCATTTGTGCACATGTTTACTATTGTTTTGTCTACCAAAATATCATTAAAGATAGGATATGCTGTCTGTTGTAAAGGCAACTTGAAATCAACCAGTAGCATTTGCAACAACTTCAAATTTTCGTTAGTTGTTTGGGGTTCACGAACGATGGACCCTCAAAAGTCACATCTTATATTTGCAATCGCACGTTTTACGACAACTTAAAAATAATCGTATCCAATTTCGACTGAAGTTTTTCAAAGGGGATTTGGTTAAACGATGCATTAGAATTGCATTCATGTACATTTGGCTCTGGAAAGTTCGTCTAGATTTTTAGTAAATACGTCATTTACACCACGCTACATCTTTTTAAAATCTAAAATTAAAGCTACAGAATATTCCAAGAGAAAACAAACCATACAAATGATCTTTAAATAAATTTATTCATATTGATTATGAAAGGTACAACCTTGAAGGATATGCTCATGACAAATTAAAACATTATTACCACTGATATTATTTTTTTTCCTCGACAATACTCTCTTACACTTGCATGAAAGAAATTTTGGAGTGCGTGTCATTCAGAATTAATTTTTCACGTGAAGTCCAATTTTGACAGTCAATTAATGGTTTTCACTGGATAGGTCAATACCTTAAAACAACTTAAAAACCAAAACTAAATTGGAGAGTTCGGCTAAATTTTGAACTACGAAATGTCAAACGTTTTTTTGTGATTTCGACCAAAAAATGGAGACTTGCAGCTTTACTCTGGAATATCTTCATAAATACAAGAAATACCCCGAGGCTTTTTCACTCAGTGAATAAATATAACATCAATTTACAAATGTAATAGGTTTACTCGCCTTTCAAGTCCTCTCATTCGTTCTTATTAAAAAAGCTGGTACAGTCCCTTCCATCTGGGATAAAAACGACATAAAAAGCACTTCAAAGTAGAAAATTCGTCGGAATTATAAGAAAAGTCTTCAATATCTGGAAGTACTTGCTCAACAAATAATTGAGGTAATCTCTCTTGTTGGTTCTGATGTCTGTTTTTGGAGCCTTTTTGAGAGGTACTTGAAGGTACAGCTTTATTCACTGCCATGTGTTGTTTATCAGGTCGATGAAAAGACACCTAAATAATTTCACTGATTTACAAAAAAACTTATCTCAAAAAAGATGTCATACTAACTACTTGAACTGACCAAATGTCCAGATTCGAATAACGATCAAAATAACTCGTTTTCAAAGGTATTTTCAAGGATCAACTTTGAACAACTCCATCATCACTTTCAAACGCTGTCAAATGCAAACAAACTCGCGCCTTTTTCGTTTAAGCCCGCGATTTGTCGGTCAGCGTCCGCGAAATTCCGAGCTGTTGTCCAAGAGAAAGTTCTTCTATTCTTCTATTACATCTACTCTTACATAACTAAGTTCATTCTGGAGGTTTTCTCTAGTTACTATGGAAACAATCCTTCGAGCTGGTTCACAAAGAAAAACACAGGGATCCCATCTAGTGTAGATTCTAATCTAGTTTAGTTTCTACTAAATTCTAGTGTAGATTCTAGGCTAGTGTAGATTCTACATTAGATTCTAGTCTAGTTTAGATACCCTATTGTTGATGACATCAACGGTCACGTGATTACCAGACATCTACTTATAGGCACATTCCAATGAAGAATGGATACGAGATGTACTCCACTATGTACTAACCAAACATTTATTACATTTATATATGGTTGATTGTTATTACATTTATGGTGGGGTCGGTTATATTATATTTATGGTTGATTGTTATTACATCTATAGTTGGGTCGGTTATTATATTTATGGTTGATTGTTATTACATTTATGGTGGGTATTAAATTTATGGGTGATACATTCGTGCCTACTGTCACGATAGACCAGTAGTCCATGAAAAACGTTTTGGCAAATTATCAGCTATTTGATTCACATTGTGAAAGCCATGCACATTAAATATATTATAGTAGCAGAAAGTATAGTCAGCTTTAAAGCTTGCTGAGAAGATGCCGCCAAGGAAATCAAATGTGCAAATCAGTTTTACGCAAATATCACATCAGATGGTGGGAAAAATGTTTTGAACTTATAATTCCTTCAAACTAGTAAACGACAATATTTTGTTTACGATCGAATAAAATGTTAAACTTTTAGAGAAATTAAAAAACCCTCAATGAGTCACGTGATTGGGTTGTCAGTAGGAAATAATTAAATAAGCTAGAACCATTTAACCCACAATCATGTATAATATAGCACATTCTATATTTTTCATGGTTGGTGGTCGAATCCTTTGAATTTCATTATCTGCCTTCAAATAGTGGTCAAACAGTGGTAAGCCAATATCTCTTCAACAAGAGATATCCTATTCAAACCTTGTCATTAGGCGCGTCAGATGAAAATCCCTACTTCATTGTTAATGACGTCAGACGCAACCAAGTTATAAAAGATGTGGAAAATGTATGGAAAACGTGCATGTAATTAGTTTAATTTGGCCGGCATATACGTGAGGAAACCCCAAACAATCTTTCTTTAGTTATTTATAAGCCATTAGAAAGATGTAACACTTTCACAACTCAACCATTCTATCTTATATGAAGCTGTGAGAAATAACACTCAATTCTTATTGCTAAAATTTAAGGTCTCATTGCTTAAGGACAGTCAGTCCAGGATGTAAAAGTAGGCTGTGGTCATTATCTAAACATGCCAAATATTGGTAGTTTCCTGGTAAGATTGGACTTCTATATCTCGGTTGCACCCCAGAGTTATTCATTTATTGTAACTTTGCTTGTTTCAGTTCGTCCTGTTCTTCCTTCTAGAGCAGTATACAAAGTCTGTTGTCTACGGAGGTATGGTTATCTCTTTACACTTCTTTTAGTTTGACTACTGTGTTTGAACCTATTACTTTAGCAAATTCTACTTCATTTTGCTGTCGTGTCAGAAGGTTGTTTATATATATAAGTATGAGAAAGCCAGGTATTCATGTATATATATACTAATGAATAACTGCGTACATCGCTCCTCAGTAATAAGAGAAGACGCCTGATCAGTTAATGTAACTACGGAAATCATTAGTATAATTTTGGAATTAGCCGTGTTCTTTTTGTTTTCTAATAACTTTTTTAATGACTTTGACCATTCAAACGAAATAGTCTTGACAGAATTGGAAAACCTTGGCGTCCGGCTTGAAATCAAATAAACCAATATGTTTCAAAAGCTTCTTGTTTTGATTATTAGTGTACAAATCATCGCAATGATATATATTTAAACATTCGGGTTTTAATTCTGAATAGACAGCCTTTACTTTTAGGCTAATTGTACGCTAGCATCAAACGCTATTCTGCAATGCATGTGTGATAGTTAACAGCCCAAAGGCATGCACGGACTGATAGAGTGCTTCTAATTAGCCATGTTCGTTGTGATTTTAAGAGATCAGTTGTCTGAAAGACACTGAGTTTAAACCAGGACAAAATACAAATAACAAAACCCGATTTAACACAAAAAAATTCTCATTCGTAATATGTATATAAGAAATATATCTATCAGATGAATCAATGATCATGAAAATCGGGTATAAGACTTCAGCCTATATTTGTAAAAGAGAGGAAGTCATTGGTTTCAGAATCATTTCTACAATAAATTAGGACTTAGCCCAATTAACCAGTTTAGTGATTATAGGTCAATATACTATGAATACGATCACTAAATGTGGTATTTCTCACGAAAAATATTCACGGTTTGAGTTTTATTTATTTATTTATTTTTTATTTAACATTAATTTATAGATGTTAAATTTTGTTTACTTACACGTTCTAACTTCAATGAAAAATTTGTCCGGAAATCAAATATCGTACTTTTAAAACTTTCGCTGAGGGAAGACGCGAAAATCAAAGTTGGTACCAAGTTCAATTCATATATTACCAAATAATCTTACCAAGCCAAAATAAAGCAATGACATCAACCCGAAGTTCCCCGAAACAGTGTCTGTATAGCATTAATTACGTATCCATCTATATATTATGAATCTAAATACAAAAAATATTTTCAAGGAAAGAATAGAAGGTCAAAACACCTGTTGTTTTTGTCTCAAACATATGCTTGCCCTTGAGTCTCATACAACTGTTTCTTTGGTGATGTTCTTCTCTTAAATTTGCCATATGTAGCTATAGGGAAATGGTTTATTCACTAGGTAATAGCATGGTTGCCTCGGATTCTATTGTTCCGAGAGGAGCATTTAATGGCTAAATGCCCCCTCACTGCTACTAATCGAACCTCATGCATAAGCATTAGGTACGATTAGTAACTAATCGTACCTCATGCATAAGCATTAGGTACGATTAGTAACTAATCGTACCTAATGCATAAAACATGAGGTACGATTAGTAACCAATCATACCTCATGTTTATGCAAGAGTCCAACTATGGATACGTCCCTGAGAAATTTCCTGAGGACACATCCGCAGCTAGCAGTACTTGAATTATGCAAATTAGCTTCAAGTAACCTTTCAGTGTAGTCTAAACCATGTGGGATGGATTACAATACTATTCAGCATGCTTGTCACATTTGGGATGGACTGGAATAATCTTGCGCATGCGTGGCACGACAATGTTATCACACAACGCTTTTTTATTTTCAATATTATTTGGTGAATATAAATAACTGTTTTAGACAAGTGAGTTGTAACGAGGCATTGTTTCCTTTGTGTTAGGTCTTTCTTGCATTAGTTTTGTACTGTTCTGGTTGAGCGATAGTGTCTAAATAGAGTTCCCTAGAGTAATAACAGCACTTTTAATTTATTCATTTGTAACTTGTTATTTGGTCCAAATCGTTCTAGTTTTCCTATATACTTCCTCGGCAACCATACTATTACAAAGTAATAGCATGGCTATTTCGGTTGATTAGTGATTAAATGTACCCTCAGCCTCGGGAGGTTTAGTAAAAGTCCCTCGGCCTACGGCCTCGGGACTTCCACTAAACCTCCCTCGGCTTCGGGTACATTTAATCACTAATCAACCTCATAGCCATGCTATTACTTATAAAAATGCTATTTTCTCCTCTTCCTCTACTATTAATATTAGTAAGTTACTAATTAACAATTTTTCCACGTAATTGAGTCGTACATGAATTTATACATGTTTAACCTGAACTATTTGCCATGTTCGACGATCGAGATTAGTGGAATAATTGTTTTTATCGACGTAAACATTTTTTGGCGTTTTCAAATGAAACATACTAAACATAAACGCGTACTGCCAGCGATCACGTGAAAGCTATTTATAGTACTATATTTCGGTTATGATACATATAACAGAAACTTTTAGGCTTAATTATTCTTGCTGCATAGTTTTCACAATATTTTTTTAATGAATAAGGGAGTATTCATTTTTTACGAGGGGGGGTGGGCCGGAGGAATTGAGGGGTGGGCCAAAAGAAATTTACTCTATGAAAGTGAGTGGGTCATGTTTTTCTGAAAGTTAAACCAGGTCAAGGGACCCTATTTTCATATTTGGAAGTGGGGTGGGTCATCAATATAGTTCAATTCCTTACCGTGGGGGCTTGCATTTTTTAGTATTTGATTCCTGCAATTCCTCCGGCCCACCCCCTCCTAAAAAATGAATGCTCCCTAATGTTTAAGAATAATGTTCAAATGTTTATGCAATCATCAGGCGACTGCAAACGGCCGTCTTCTATTGGACTCGAAGATCTCCATCTAAATGACACTGCTGTTACAGCATCTACTCACCAAGAAAATTACCCAGCATTCCATGCGCGGTTAAACTACCATGGTGCTTGGTGCGCGAAGACACGTGACCAAAACCAGTGGATCCAGATTGATTTGAATAACTTGACGAAGCTAGTTTTTCTGGCAATACAAGGGGGAAGCAATGGTGCTTGGGTTCAAACGTATTATATTCAATTAAGCCTGGACAATCTCACTTGGTACTGCTACGGCTTGCCAGATACTTATGTAGTAAGTTATGTCAGAATTTTTACAGCTATTCAAGAATGAGAAGTTTCTTTTGTTATTTAGTACGCTCAATAAAGATCATTTATGCTGCAGTTTCATACTTAGAGTCTAAGAGGAATTCAGTGTTCTGATACTATATTATAAAATATTTGAGATATAATGCGCTCGCTGATTGGCTGGCTACCATGTTTATATCAGAGGACAGAGACATGGCTCGCTCAAAAAACGTCGAAAATATTTTATAAAAGCAATATTAAATGATCACTTATGTCTCTGTACTCTGGAAGATGTAGAGCACTCGAAAAGCAAGAGAAACACTCGGCTACGCCTCGTGTTCCTAAGCTTGCATTTCTCTTGCTCTACATCTTCCATCGTGTTTATATCACAGTACAGAGACATGCGCGCGCGTTTTATATTCCTTAAATATAGACTAAGCGCAAAACTGAAAAAAAGTCGATCGCAAAAAGTACAGAAGGCATTTTAGGAAAGAAGCTGGTAACTTCACAGTTTTACTGATTTTGATATGCTCTTTCAAGCTGTGGTCAAAGTTTGGGAACTTTTGGAATTACATGATAAAAGCTCAGCATGAAATCACTGTAGCAATTCACAAAATACGTCATTTACACGTATAAGATTGCAGAATACGTCTTGGTAACTGTCATATTCGCATTCAGCATGAAAAATCAGTTTAGAATAGTTATGTTACCAGCTTCTACCCCAAAATGCCTCCAGGCCGGTGTCTGATTTTTTGAAAATGCGCCTAGTCTATAATAGTTGCTTGTTTTTTTTAATAACATTGCAGCCACGAATAACAGAAAGAGCAACTGAAAAAATCGTTATCATGCAATTAACTTTATTACCATACAATTGAATACAAGTGGTTGCTTTTTCAGATGAATGGAAACACTGATAGCAGTACGATACGCTATTCTTTGCTAGTACCAGCAATATATACACGACATATTCGTGTGAACCCACAGTCTTGGAAAATAGACATTTGTCTACGGCTCGATTTGTATGGATGTAAAGTTAATGCAATTGATAAAGGTGAGATGTTAGATAGAATAACAGGATACTTAATTACAGTTTATTAGGATGCTGGTAATGAAAGGAATAGGGGATAGTGTTATATCGGAAAAAGAACTACTGAATATACGAAGAGTTGATTAAGCTAAAAAGAGTTTTATCATATGATGCGTATTTGGCACTGAGCGCGCTCTTAAGGACATTCGCGGACAACTGAAACGTTTACCATGTTTTTTCGTTCATACTTCGCATGGTGAGATAATGTCATCATGGAAGTTCAAATGGGGGTCATCGTTCTCGTTGAGGAGTAAGATGACATCAATTCAAAGTGCACACACTTTCGCTTTCTCGTCGAAGATTGCTTGTGCGCCAATCTATACGAGTCGAGCATAGAAATCTTTTTTTTTTTTTTGTAAAAAAACTAAATGGATTGCTCCATGTTTATCTACACGAACGCTTAATAGCTCATGGAATAACAGTATGTGTAAATATTTGTAAATACTTCATAAATAAGGAATAGGAATACGAGAAGGCTTGTCATTTTGTTTTTTAATAGGATATTTCGGCCTTCATCCGAAGGCCATCTACAGCAATTGAATTGATTATCTAAACATACAGTTAATTGAAAAGACTCAAGG
The DNA here is from genome assembly GCA_029948255.1 of Telmatactis stephensoni. Lineage (NCBI taxonomy): Eukaryota > Metazoa > Cnidaria > Anthozoa > Actiniaria > Isophelliidae > Telmatactis > Telmatactis stephensoni. The sequence continues at coordinate 193,853 of JALIZF010001580.1, read as the reverse complement.
GAATTGATTGTCCCTGTTCGTTCAAGCTTGGCTTATGTTCTTTAATTAGTAGTGCTTCGGCTATTTTTCTTTTCCTATAGTCTCTAAAATTAGACGCTAGGACGCTTGTGTTTTCTATTTTGATGGTTTGATGGCCTGTTTCTTCGCTGTGTTTTAAGATAGATGACTTCTTGTCTCTCCCACTGTGGTCTGTTATACGTTCTGTTAATCTTCTAGCGGTCTCGCCAATGTACGTGTGTGAACACTGTTCTTGTGGGCATTCTAATTTGTACACAACATCGTGTTTATGTTATATGCTGGTGTTATCTTTTATCTTGAAACGAGATGCTAATTTATTGGCTTTGAATGCAACAACTGGTTTCACATTAGGCGGTAAGAATTTCTTAGTTGTGCGTTTTAACTTCTGTATTAGTTCAACTCCTTGGTCTCCTTTATATGGAAGGGTCAAAAATACTGATTTTAAGTCGCTTTCTTGTTCGCTGGCCACTTGGCAGTTCTGCACGCTCTCTTGGCTTTGTTTATTTTTTACTTCACTGATGATGTTGTCGATTACCCAATTGGGAAAGCCGTTGATGTCATGGAAAGATTTTCTTAAGTGATCGAGTTCTTGTTTCAATAATTCTTCGTTTGAGCAGATATTAAAAGCTCTCTTGATCAAGCCCCTGAATGTGCTTCTTTTCCACGTTTTGGGTGCTTCTGCTTCCCAGTGGATGTATAGGTCAGTGTTTGTTTTTCTTTCGGTGTACTGTGGTCTCAAAATGGTCTTGTTTCCACATTATCTTCGTATCTAAGAAATTGATCATGTTCTCTTGACTTAATTCGTACGTGAATTTTATTTTCTCGTCAAAGCTATTTAGTTTGTCCAATACGTATTCATGCATTCCGATCTTGACATAAGCCAGAGTATCGTCCACATATCTCTTCCAATTTTTAAGGCAAGTGCTTAAAGTTGGGACAACACACCTTTCCAATTCTGTCATATAAATATTTGCAAGGATTGGCCCCAGTGGTGAACCCATCGCCACCTTCGGATGAAGGCCGAAATATCCTATTAAAAAACAAAATGACAAGCCTTCTCGTATTCCTATTCCTTATCAAGCTGTATGCCCAAAAGAACATATTTAACTTCATAAATCATTTCTCTGTAAATGGAAACTGCCTTGTTAAATATTTCTTGATACACACCTTTCCCTTTAGAGACATTCAAGCATTCAAAATTAGAAAATGCAAATGAGATGACGTTGTTGTCTTTAATTCGAATGGGCAGCCATCAGCGACGCTTTTGCCGTGACGTAGCTCGAAGTAGTCACGGAAATCCGTGTTTCTATTGTAATTTTTCACTCAAATTTAGAACATTGACAGCTTATGTAATTTTTCATCAAACATTGAAATAAAAAGTGGGGGTTACCGTATTCGTTTCCGAGATATTGAGCCGTACATTTTGAAAATTTGGCAGCCATCTTGAATACAGAGAAGAGATTGGATCCAGTAGAATCTTTTCCATCCTTTTGTCTGCAGTTTTTCAACCTGAACGATTTTTTCCTCTGTGAAATTCTTTTTTTAATTTTTTTTTCCTTTTTCAAAAAGTAATTTCCATTTAAAAAATATATCGAAGAAAGTCATTACAGAAAAAAGGCCGCCATCTTGGATTTACAGAGGTAGTGCGTTAGCGTGCGCAGTAAAAGTGCGGTGAACAATGCCTGCGAACGTCCTTAAGAAAAGCTTTACAAAAAGTCACTTGACAGGGCGCATACGGATTTTCGAAAAACCCGTAACCGGGCCCGCGACCGAGTGGCGTCCAATATAAACAAATTGGTCAAAAAGAAGCAAACGATGAAATGCTCAATCAATAAGTACATATTACTGACCAGGTAGAAGTAAGAATTTCGGTTACGTAGGCATACTATGAAATGTTTTTCATAAAACGATAGTTAAAAGGACAAAACATATTCTTTGCTTTAGATCCCTTCGGTTCCGTCATGGAGCAATCGTGTTCAAAGAAAGAAGTAACAACAACTACGCAGGTCATAAAAACGACCACTCAGGCTCCAGTGCAAGGTAAAAAAGATCAAATCTTGGTAAAACTGTGCATGTATCTGTAGGTTAAATATCAAGACAAGACTTGATATTATCGTCAATGACCTGAAAGAGGATGTGAAAATGGATGTAATGTTGTTACTGACCCGGGGTGCGACTTATTCGAGTGTTTTTAAGGTCTCGACTTCATATATTATTCATTTCACGTGATATTCGGGTGTTGGTTCGTGTTTGCTCAATTCCTCTAAAAAGCACTGACGTTACATTACATTAGCCTTACACATATCAAAAATGACACTCCCTTTGTGTGATGGTGATGGACGTGATAAGCTGTGGCACGTAATTGGAAAGCCTTTGTTTGTCCCCACAGTATACTAATTACGATGATTGGCTTAGTATACTATCAAATTGGATGTAATTTCTTGTAATTTCCTCATCTTTTCAGCTGTCCCTTTAACAACAATTAGAATACGGATTCCACCACACATCAAGACAAATCACCGAATATTAGTAGCAATGTATCCTCACTTCGGGACGACACCAACTTATAGATGGACCATGGGTGATGGTTTCGCTAAAGTCACAATGAAAAGATATTTCTTTCACACCTACAAATTGGCCGGAATCTACAATGTGACAGTCATAGGGACTAACAATATCAGCGAGCAGACAAGTAGTATTTTGGTAGAAGTGCAAGATGCAATAAATGGACTGAGGTTTTGGAATGGTAGAAAGAGCGTTCTTCCTGGTTCTGTGTTTAATATATCGTGGGAACTCGTACAAGGTAATTTTAAACTTAGAGCATATAGAATATATTCAGTAGAATGAAACATCGGACGTTATATTCTTTAAATTTCAATCAACATGAAGCAATCGATATGAAAACTTTTGTCTGCTTTTAGGTACAAATGCGTCATTTTATCTTACATTTGGTGATGGCTCTAACTCTGTTTTGAAACACTACCTTGGACCCGGATTCTACCAACACTGTCACAAATATCATGAAGAAGGTGACTACAGCATATCTGTAACTGCTATCAATGTAGTTGGTCCAAATACTACGGTCTACGATAAAATATTGGCACGTTTTCCCATCATCAAGAACATTAGCACTAGTGTCAGTTATCCAAGAGGATTAACACAAGGTGGCTTCAAGCATTATCTTTGTGTAGGTGATAAAATCACAGTCTTTGCAAAAGCCTTGGTGGAAGGGTTTTCTTCGTGTTCATACAATTTCAATGATACAGACAAATTTCAATATTGGCCGACTTATCAGTACAGAAGACCTGGAGAGTTTGCACCTTTTGTTATGTGTAAGAATAACATCAGCAGTTTAACCAAGTCTTTTGGAGTAAAATTTAATGTTCAGAATCCTGATCCAATTGAAGGAATGTCAATCATTACTGAGGAAGTGCCTTTTGGAAATGAAGTATCCTTTTTGTTGAATATGTCTAGTGGAAAATGTTTCGTGTGTAAGTGGGATTTCGGTGATGGCACCATAATAAAAACAGATTTCTCCCATCTTGGATCTGCGCTATATCATAAGTACACACAAACTGGGGAATTTAATGTCAGAGTTCAATGCAACAACATCAACAGCACTATGGTAACCAGTTCGATTGCTCGTGTCCACATTCCTATAAATGGACTAAAAGTTTGGAGTCCTCGTATACCAGTTCCATCGTATTTCAACGCCTCGTTCTATATTTCTGTAACAGAGGGATCTTATGTGAACTGCACCATTAATTTTGATGATAGATGTCTTATCAGCGTAAAATTACCTGTGATAGCTAAAGAATATATTCTATACCACAGTTTTACAAAACCTGGCAAATACAATGTTTCGGCAAGAGCATACAATGCAATTAGTTCAAAACTATGTCATCTATTCCATCCTATTATTGTTCAGCACTCTTTGAAGGGCATCTCGATATCATCGAACACGCCTGTCAAGTTATCTGAAGGTACTGTGCACTTTGTGATTAAGAAAGGAGGTAACATGCCAAATCCAACAAATGCGACTTGCTGGTGGGACTTTGGTGATGGAACAAACGACTCAACGTCACTTTTGTTTAACAGGAATTCTTCTATAGAACTAACACATCATTTTACACGACCTTCGACATACGTAACCACAGTAAATTGTTCTAATTTGGTAAGTCAAATCAGCCTCAAAGAAAAAGTATATGTCCACAAGGCACTATCTCCAGTACTAACAGCCGGAAATGCCACCACAACAATACATTGCTTAAGTGTGGAAAATACTTCATCGGAATGCTTCTTTGCGTTGGGTGTAGCCATCGTCTTTAAAATAACCTCACAAGCATTGGACAGTCATTATTTTTGGAACATCCAAGGCAGTTCAAAAAATGTGAGTTTGACCACTCTTGAGCCTAATTTTAAATACCGTTTCTTGACAACAGGTGTATTCAATGTTAACGCTACTGTCAATAATATACTTATTGGTCCTGTCTCAAGTAGCCTTAAGATAAATATACAACAGGAGATAAAGTTGACTAGTTTTACCTCTGACAACTTTACATTTCTTAGAAGTCCTTCCCATATACGTATTGCTCTAAAGTACTTTGGCACAGATGCATGCCATGTCCTAAGCCTTGGAGATGGGAACCACGTTGTTTTTGGCATAGAAAAATGTAGTTTGACTGCGTCGTATTACTATGGAAACAAGCAAGTATGGATTAAAACGATAGCTCCGAACATTACTTATACACATTATTACACCAGTGAAGGTGAATTTAATGTAAGTCTTCATGGTTCAAATATGGTGTCTTCAATCGACAAAAATATTTTTATAGAGGTTAAGAAACCACCCTGCAGAGTTTTGTATATCAACATCACAGGCAACAACGGTACATTAGTTGATTCTGGTCACGAATTCAATTTAACAAGAGCGTCACCAATAGCGTTCAACTTTTCTTACTCAATAGACTGTCGGCTTGCTACAAGGGTTACGCTCCAATGGTTGGTATGGAAAAGAAACTCAACACAAACCCATCTTGATTTCAAATCAGCTGTTCTGCGTGTTTTGGCGCATGTCTTGCAATATGGTAGATACCACTTCGCAGCAAGAGTGACACTCGAAGGAAAAGATGTTGTTGCTCTTTACCATAGTACACAGCTAACAAAGAACTTCTTTGTTAATATAGTACCTTCCAAAATGGTAGCAATAATCAAGGGTGGCTCATCAAGAACTATTGGCTATCCAGCAATTCTTATTCTAGATGGTTCCTCTTCTCACGATCCGGACGTGTTGCCCGGAAATGAGGATGAAGACCTTGTTTATGAGTGGTATTGTAGTATCATCATCAAAGGCAAAACAGGGCATCTGTCAGGTTGTTTTAGCAATGATCACAGGATACCTTTTTCAGCTAAGGCTACAATAAGCATGCAAACAGCAACATTCACTATCAACAGCATCTATAACTTCAAACTTGTAATTAAAAAACATGGACGCCAAGCGCTGTACAGACAATCTGTCACAGTTGATGCAGAAGCACCACCAACAATGGAAATAAGGTATAACTTTAAAAGACACAACATTAGCTAGCATAGCAATTACTGATATCACCATAACGTTTTTCAGTCTGTCCCAGGACACGTCCGCAAAACGCTATTTCTGAAATATGTTTTTCTAAACTAAATTGCGCTGTTATTGTGTTTGTTGTTTAGCTTCATTGTTGCTAACTCACTGTTAGTGTGCTTGGTAAACGAGAACAATCATGTATGTATTTTTCTGGCTTATCAAGTGAACGTACTTACGTTTACCACTTATTTTGTAGCCTTTCGAAGGCTTTCGATCAAATCAATCAATTAGCCGTTGTCGCTGACTGTTCATCGAGACAATCCTTGTAAATATATTTGTATGTACTACTCTTTATTGTTTTACAGATGTAAAGTAAACTGCGCAAAACGACTTGTTCCTACGTCAGATGTAATACTTACCAGTGCGTGTATAGACTGTCTTTCTGGTACTAAGCTTTTGTACCAATGGACCATCAGTGTTTATGACTCCAGTTGGAGGAACCTTACGCTTCCTTCATCATACACCAGCACTGGCTCTACTTCAGCCAACTTTGTTGTTCGTCAAGGATTCTTTATTGTAGGACGAACTTATAGAATTCAATTACATACATGGAAGCAAGGCGGGAGACGGACAGTAAAATCACTGATGCGAGAGACCAACACTGCTCCCGAAAATGGTTCATGTTCAGTAACTCCACCAAACGGAGAAGCCATGTCAACTTCTTTTAAGTTAACATGTTTGGGCTGGAGCGATGACGACCAGCCATTGAGTTATCACTTCATGTTTAAAAACAGCGATGGTTTGAATACTTTGTACTCTGGATCAAAACAGGAAATGACTTCACTTCTACCAATGGGTGGTCCCAGTTCTAACAATTCAGTTCAGATCGTTATTGAAGTTACTGATGCGCTTGGTTCGACAGCTACAGAGATTCTTGTTTTAAAGGTAAGCTTTGTAAAACCCTTTTAAGAGTTTGACTGAACATGGAATCAAGAGACCATAATACTGAGAAAGCCAAACTCGCGGATTGATGTTTGCACGATGTCCTTGGGGCTCAAGGTTATTTTTAGTAACAGGAAGTTGATAGCATATCGCGTGCGCATGGCACTCAAACAGTGGAGTTTGCGAGCGCAGATACTAACTGTTTCTCCTTCGGCAATCAAAATTCGTTGTTGCGTGCGCGATGGTGTCAACTTCCTGTTACTAAAAATAACTTTAAGCTTGTGATAGAAATGACTAGTCTATTGAAAGTTTGAAATAACAGTTATACCCGTTTAAAAGTTGGTAGGTACGCTCTAGAAAAAATTCCGTCAGTTACTTTAAGAAAGTTCTCGACTTCAACTGCTTGCGCTTGTGTATAATTTTTGATAGGTAAATGAACCTGCTAAAGTCAACTATAGTACGTTACTGTCAAGTATCTCCAACATCGATACCAGATATGTGGTTTCAAGTAAGATAAAAAAGAAAGTCCTTGGACAATTTATCATCTTAAGCAGTTTTCTGAACACTCTATCAAACAAGAAGGAAGGAGAGGTAAAAGGAGATTCAGGCTCAACAAGCATGGTAGCAGACAAGTTGGGAAACAACAATCATAGCTTACACCGTAATGATAGTATCACTCCGTGTGCGTGTGACAGTGACAACGGACCTTCAAAAAAGGAAAAGGAGGAAGAAGAGAAGAAAGAAAGGGACAAAAGAATCCAGGCAAGATCTTATAACATTTTTCCATTTTCCAGTGGACACTTAACTCTTTTCTGACGGCCAGAATCAAGAGGTTTTCTTGACACTAAAGGAGCTACTGACTACAGGTTGTAGTCAATGCACTTATTAATAAGTTGTAATTGGTACATATTTGTATCAGTATCAGTGGTTTTGTCAGAAAAGAAGCTGAAAAGAATTAATATAGTTAATTTATGACCACTAATTTGTGATATGTTGTGTGACTTTCTAAATTGAATTAATGTTTCGTCCTTCGTCGTCGTGATTCTAATTAACATCATTGTTCAAACTTTTCTGTAATCTCTGCTACTTAGAGTGGCCTTGAAGTTCAACGTCCGTATCCAATTCAAGAAGGCTTTAAGGTCTCTCTCGGGGATCATTCGGGTTGGTCGGTGCGCGTGCAGGTCTCCATATTATTTTCTTACAAAGTCAGCGGGTCAGACCGATTAAGAATCAATGATATTTTGAGCTGTTTGTTTGTTTCATTTCAGATTAGAGAAAAGGTCCTTACACAAGTTTCCCAGATTCCAGTGACATCCATAACGGATCTGCTACTGACAAGTAATGTAATACAAGCGCTGACGAAAAATCCAGACGAGTTATCATCTAATGCCCAGGTTAATTACTGAATATGACCATAATAAATACACAACAGCTCAGTTCAACTATTTATAACTCGTGCTGTGAGTCGTGGAAACTTATTGGGATACTTTCTTTCAGAGTTCTTATTGTTTCACTGTTTTTGTTTGCTTATCTATATTTACCTTGCTTTCTATTTCTTGTCTGTTATTTCATTTACTAGAAGGCCGACATATACTGTATATATCTTTAATGGTAATACCACAGATTCCATGGTTCCTCCTCACACATTCACTACTTTCACATGCCCCACAATGCCTATTTTTGGGGGCAACTATTATTATGCAAAACAAGCAAAATGGTGTCGATGACGAAAGCAGCATAAAATCTTATAGAAATGTTTACATGATGACAAAACCAAAACTCAAAACAAGTCTAATAACCTATAAATCTTGATAATTTGAAAAGTTATATTTTGAATAAAACATATGGTCTATCTAAATGCTAGCTGCCTTCCAAAGCGCAAGGCATTCTGGACAAGTGAAAGTAGGGAATATGACATAAATAGCTGTGGGCAAAACTCGCGATCATAATTATATTGCGGTGTAACTGGTCTAAATCATTTTTAATAACATTCAACAGATAACCGCGTTGAGTTTCCTTCCAGTCATGTCAAATGTTTTAAAGCGCATGTCAAGACATGAAGAATCCGGGGCAATGATAAAAGAAATTGGAAGAAGAATTACAGAAAGTTTAAGTGGAATTGTACAAGCGATGCTTGTTTCACACCAGGATCATAAGGTAAAATTCTTGTAGAACGCTAACACATGATTCCCATGACTCAAATATCAGTTTTGCTTAGAAAGCAATATTTCATCGAACTGAAAAACAAATTCTTCTCAATTAAGTTGGTGTCATTGTACGTACACTTAAAATTGACTTAAGAATTCGAAAGTAATGCGTCACTGGTGATAAAATCATTCTACAGCAGAAGGTACTAATCTGCAAAGACCTTCATCCGGGCACTAGCCAACTGGCATATTTAATAGCATGAGTTTACATGAATTTATGAATCAAATGAGTTCAATGTCAATGTGTCTTAATTTCTTTTCAGGAAAATTTTCACGAGGTTCCAAAGAGAATAGCAAAAATCTTTCATGATGTCAGTATTTCTATTGCTCGGCATAAAGTCATTGGTGAATATCCGACTTTAATGAGTTCTGGAAATCTGTCATTGAGTATTGTGAAACTAGGTGATATCACTAATTTGAATGGAAAGATTTTTAACTTTTCGTGTGGCGTCATTATATTATCACATAACATACATCGGAATGTGGAGGAATTTAAAGGAAAATCTATAGTGGCTCATGTAAGTACATAGATCTTCTAATTAGAACGTTATGCTAGAGTTTTTGTTTTTGGGGAAGGTAAGGAAAACGATTCATCCATTTTTGCAGGGTTACAGATGTTTTTAAATGTGTCTCCATGCAGAGATGATTTATTCAAAAGAGTGAAGAATACATGGCTCATCTATGCGTGGAAGCCTGAGTCATTTGTTCTTTACGTATATCCTGATATTTGTCGGTCGGTCGGTCAGTTGGTTGGTTGGTTGGTTGGTTGGTTGGTTGGTTGGTTGGTTGGTTGGTTGGTTGGTTGGTTGGTTGGTTGGTTGGTTGGTTGGTTGGTTGGTTGGTTGATTAAGGTCTTCCTATAAAGGTTTGCCGCGGTGTCACCTTGGGAAAAAGCTCACATTTTGTCAGAATTCACGGTTATTTATAAAAGCTGTTAAAATGTACGTAGAGGATGATGATATTATTTGAGTTGCTTTAAAAGAGCATCTATATTTTTTGAGATCTCAAGCAAAGCCATAGGAGTTTACTCGGCGAGATATCAGTACTAAGCAATTTGTAATTTTCAAAAACTTTTGTTCACTTTTCGCTTCTGAGATAAATGTCCAATAAAACGGTGTCAGGGGTTTTTGATATATTGCGTTTTGCGGATTTTATCCTTAGCTAAATTTGAAAATGCTATCTCTTTCTCGAAAATAAAATACTCTGATACGGTTTTTTTTTGACATTTATCTAAGAATCGAACAGTGAAAAAGTTAAAAGTTGGACTGTTGGTTGGTTGGTTGTTCACTCGTTTAGTTGGTAGGAAGGCTAGTTGTTTGGTCGTTTGGCGGATTGGTTGATTAGTCGGTTGCTTCTTTGGTTAGTTGCTCGTTAGGTGCGCGCTGAATCATAATGAATTGTGGGAAACTTCGGAAGGTTTCATCGCATTTTCATTCAAAGTTAATATTTTTCCAGGCAGCAGAATTTCCGAGGAACATATTTATGCAATCCAAATCAACTAAGAAGATCAACTCTACCGTGATAAGCTTGGAACTAACTGACGACTCTGGAAACACTGTACGAGTACGAGATTTGGAAAACGACATCAAAGTTATTGTGCAAAATAATAAAGAGGTTCCTTCAATTACTGACTCTGTCAACTTAAAAGAAAGAGCCACTGATCTAAGTCAGAATAATAAAAAAGTTCATGTCTTCACGAGGAAACAAAATGTTAGTTCAATTACCATAGAGATTGTCACTCAGGAGCACCTATTGGATTTTTCATGGGCTTTGTCATTATACGAAAGTTCTATTTCTGGTTCTCCATTGATTAATGTATCAGCAACACTAGATAGAATTGCTGACGAAGGCTTAGTTTATAAAGCTTTTATTAGCAACTATAACATAAATTACAACGGAAGTTATTACCTTGCACTTGATGTCACCGTACCAGACGTTTACAAAGAGAGTTGGTACGCAGGTAATCTGAGCGTACACTATTCACTGAAAGTTTACGAGTCATCTTGCTACTATTGGGATGAAGGCAAAGAAGAATGGTCGACCCGCGGTTGTAGGGTGAGTATTTTAAGTAAACTCACTTCCAGAGATTACACGCTGTTCTTGGTAGTATTTAGGGCAATGGATATAGTTATACTTACAACAGTACAACGATATAGATACCCCCTAGAAACGCACCAAGAGGTAGTTAATGCATACTTTTAAAGACGTTAGAACAACAGCAGCAACAACAACGACAACATCTGTTTATTTATACACCATAAGAAATTACAATAAATCATTAATTAGATAGATTATAAATTGTATATGGCATAGCTAATCCAGAATAGTGTAAACTAATCTAGCTGGGTTTTTAGGTCCATAGTGGAATACATAGAGATTTATGAGTGTATGAGTGTGAAAAGGACCGTGCCGTGTTGTCTAGAGTGGATTTCGTATGACTTTGAAAAACTACGGCACGGTCACGGCACGGCACGGCCACGGTACGGAACCTCGCCTGCTGATTTCTTTACAAATTTTGAAGAATATCAGCAGGCGAGGTTCCGTACCGTGGCCGTGCCCTGTCGTGACCGTGCCCTAGTTTTTCAAAGTCATACGAAATCCACTCTATATAAAAACTTTCAAAATTCCTGCCGTGCAGTACTCGTGTGGTGCAAACGTGAGTTGACTGGTTAACCATAAATAAAGGTTGTTTGTCACAAACTACTATTCTTATGTGTAAACCAACAAATTCATGTTTACAGTGCATATTTCTCTCTGCTAGCTACAATAACCGCATTCCAGCCAGCCCTGCAGACCATTTATTAAGGACAGTATCAACACTCCCTATATTAACATATATTATATTTATAGGTTGACAAATCAACTGGGAGAAATACTGTTCACTGTCTTTGTAATCACCTTACAGCTTTTGCTACCGGACTAGCAGCTCTTTCAAGCAAAACAATTTTTTTAGGGGATGCATTTGCATTTGCAACGTCAGCACTACAGATTCCTTTGGTATTCACATTTATAGTAGTTTGCTTTGGTCTATATGCATTGATACTTCTTTGGGCAAGAAGAGAAGATCTTAGAGATGACAAAAGAGTAAGTGTAGCATAGGATATACCAACATTATGTGACAGCATAATGTAATTTTATCTCAAGTTAATTACTACCAGTCATTTACATATTGTTCATTGTAACGCATTGGCCAATCAGCTGCAAGGGCGGTGATGCGGTCTGAGGAGTATAAAAACCCTAGGGTAGCATGTGCTCGTCCTCTTCTAGCGAACCATCATACAGGAACACTAAAACGATTCAACTGAGTCAAGCATATTTCCAAAATTTTTCCCTCCTCCACCCCAACACCGGCCTTGCGTGCAATCCTTTATTGAGGTTGCGGGTTATTTCCTCACCTTTGCTGATGAGATAAGAGTAATAATCTGTACGTAAACCAATTTTGAGGTGATTAGTTAAATAGACTATCACATTAAGTGGCCATATTCAGTCCAAATAAGGTCTCCTGTTGATTTATGATCTCCTCAGCAAACTAGTGCAACGAACCGCAGAGTCTCAGGTATATTTTAAGTACAGTGGCGTGAGATAAAATGTTTTTCCTTCCAATTACTGAGCGTGGGAGACCAGCAATTCCAAGTTTTTAAATGATATACGCAAAAATGAGAGCATGACAAGCTAAGGAGACGTGCGTCACTAGATGCGACACGCTGTCCCGCTCTGCCGATGAATACTTATTGCTTCCAAAACAACCGAAGGAGACCAAAAGAAGTTCGAAAAGTTCCTCAACATGTCATCAGTGTTAGGCTGTCGAAGCTTTCTATAAGGATGCGAACGTAGTCTCATTCTCCATGTTATGGCGGGAGTCCTTCTTATGCAGGCAGTCATGTTTACAATATTGTACATGTATGTCATAATCTGTATCATGACCGTAGCTATATTCTCTCTATCTTTTTTTAGGTAGAGACGTTTTCTTTGGAGGACAACTGTCCCACTGATGAAGGTCACTACGAGATAACTATTACAACTGGACTCTGCAAAAATGCTGGAACAACAGCTAATGTGTACTGTTCTATAATTGGGGACATATGCAAAACAAATGCCCGTCGCCTAAGTGATCCTTTTCGAATTCGTTTCAAGAGAGGAGCCGAGGATTCATTCTTTTTGACAACACCAAAGAGACTTGGAAAAGTGGATGAGATAAAAATCTGGCATGACGACTCCGGTTCAAGTCCTTCCTGGTTCGTTGGTAAGGTTGTTTTACATGACCTCATTCAAAGCAAGTCATACCACTTTCTTTGTAATCGTTGGCTAGCCATTGAATATGATGATGGACAGATTGAAAGAACTCTTTCTCTTACAACAAAAAGAGAGCTTAATTCATTTGGTACAGTTTTCAACAATAATATAAAATACGGGTTTACCGAGCATCATCTTTGGCTTTCAGTCATCTACCGGCCAGTCAAAAGTAATTTTACTCGAGTTCAACGTTTGTCGTGTTGCTTAGGAATGATATATATTATGACAATAGTCGCTACGTCAATCTGCAAATTTACAAGTTTCTTGAAAACAGATGACATTCCATTTCTTGCTGCTACACCAGTTGTCCTGACAACACAAGCTGTAATTGTGGGAACTTTGATTAGCATTGGAATTTTTCCCATTCAGATGCTTCTTGTGTTCATGTTTTGTTCCATTAATAAGAAACCTAAAAATCTAATAGAAATTACAGATAAAACGTGCGACAATAAATTAGGAGCATCAGTAGCACAAAACCAGCAGTCTTTGCAAACATCGCAGTATTTATCTAATGGTGAATTTGATGATATTTTAAAATGGCTTAAAGACAGTGATCGTTATGAACCTGAAAATGAAATCCACGAAAAAAATGTAGAAGACATAGGTGAAAGCAATCTGGGTTTTGCTGACAGTGTAATGACATTTAGGACAGAAGAGGAAATGTTGGAAAAGTTGGGTAAGGAAGATGTTAAATCAAAAACATCACGCCAAAACACCCAACGTTTTGAAAGAGCTTCAAAATATACAGAACGGGGGACTCACGTTGCTCGGTCTACAAGGCTAGAAAAGTGTCTCGAAAAACGAATTTGTGCTGAGAAGAAGAACAGACTGCCTTATAGGTTCGTTGCCCTTGCCTGGTTGATAATGGCGTCTGTGATATTTGCTGCGTCGTTTTTTGCAGTGGTTATTAGTATGCAGCTGAATTATTATCTTTCGCAAATTTTGACAGCATCAGTCATTGTGGCTATTTTATTACATTTCTTTCTTATCGAACCACTAAAAGTTATTCTCTACTCGATAATACATACAACAAGGCGCAAATTCGATGACACTAAAAAGAAGGACATCAAAATTAGTATAACTGATAATGGAACATTGGTGAATAAGATCAATACAACAAGATCATTTGTTCCACAAATGACATTTAAATCTTATACCGCAAGTAAAACGATACAAGAATTTAGAAGACAACAGCGACTGAAAGAAGTTAGACTATGTAATATACTAAAAGAGCTAGGGTTCTACTCACTGTTTCTGGGATGCCTGGTGGTGGTTGGATTTGGATATAGAGATTCACAGTCATATAACGTGGTCTATGGGATCAAGAATATATTCAAAGGAAACTATGAAGACAATACGAATCACCAGGTACGTATGCTTTTTTGGCCTCCTTACGGCATTGAGTTTGTCAGATAGTGCGTTAGGGTACCACTGTGTATCATTTTGCTGTATTATTGCTAAAACGTTCCATTAGACCCTCCTTTACCATATATTATTATATACCCTTGTCGATACGCGCGCTCTGATTGGCTAAAAGCTGTGCTTTATCAGAGAACGGAGCACAGCTTTGATGTCAGCAGCGCGAGCTCGACCGCGCGCGCACCTTTTGAATTTTTGTATGGAGAAAATCGAACTTTTTCCCTCGCCTACGGCTCGTGCTCTCCTTACACTTCTTTCGTGCTTTCGTCACTTCCTGCGTGCTGTATTACTGAACGGAGCACGGAAAAAGCTGTTCTATTTGTTAATTTTGGAGTTTTTGATGAATTCTTATCCACCAATCCTGAAATTAGCTTCGAGTACTCTTGTTCAACGTCGCTCGTCCCTTTGAAATACGTACTAGGACAAACTACAGCGGAAATTTCTCCATTCGTGTTTTTTATGAAAAACTGCGATGAAATAGATGAAATGGATCTTTAAAAACCTGCAGTAAGATGACCAGTGAGAACAAATTAAGCTACCAAACAGAAAATCTAACAGACGTTTCGTAAAAGTTAGTAGCGTAACAATGATAAAATCATACTTACCATTGCTTTGTGCATTCAGGTAAATTTAGTGGATGGTTTCTGGACACATCTTAACAACGTTATTCTGAAGGGATTATCTGCAAGCGCCATGTGTGCTTCATCTGAAAACCTAATCATTGACTGCGTTACTCACATTCTTGGTTTGGCTAGGCTGCGGCAGCTGCGTGTAAAAAAAGGTGATTTTCACAGAAAGTGGGTTTTTTTACATATTACATATTATTTTTTATATTTTTATAATGCTACTCCCATCGGTGTAACTTATGGAAACGATCTTATTAATCAAAAATAAGTACATCTACAGTTCTCAAAATTCAGTGAATCACCGAAAATTACCATGACACAAAGCGCACTGGACCAGACTACATTTGCCTGAAAAAGGTTTTTCACGAACTGACAGATGTCGATTCATGCATCTTATGGATCTTAATCTTGGACTTAATTTCCTATATCTCTTTGTTCTCCCTAGTTAGATTTACACAACTGACTATCCAAACGGTTATATCTAGATATTTAATTTGAAAACTATTGGAATGATTTTGTTCATCATTCATCTCAACAGTTTAATTAATGCTTGGTTTTAACAGTTTCAGGCGTTGAAGCACGAACGATTCCCCATTAGTACGTTATGCTGAATTTGTTAAATACGAAACTTCTTTTTTTTCTTCTTCTTTTTCTTCACAGGAATTTGTTCGGTTGCAGACGTTGCCAGAGATAAGATTCAAGAATGTAATGGTGACTACAGTTGGTCTAATGAAGATAAAGGTCGATACTATCCTGGTTGGTTACCTTTTGAAATCAATATGCACTCTAACGTTTCCCAGTACCTCACACCATGGTCTTACCGCACAGCTAGTGAGTTGCATACATATCCCTATATCGCCGTGATCAAGACGTACGCTGGAGGCGGCTATGCACTGGAAATAAATAGAACATCCGTTGGAACATTGAATTATCTTCAAAGTCACAAATGGATCGATAGATACACCAGAGCACTTTTCGTTGAATTGGGTTTATACAATGTGCCCAAAAATATATTTGTTGCAGTTTCTCTTGTGACCGAATTCATTCCAACAAACGGAATAGTCCATATTGATGACATTAAGGTTGCACAGCTACATGAACCACAAAATGGGATGTACTTGGTTATCCTAGCTTGCGAATTCACTGTTATGTTCTTTTTGTTGTGCTTCATTTATAGAGAATGTAAAAAGGTGTACAGATTACGGAAAAGATATTTAAAGGACCCTTGGAATTGGCTGGAAGTTATCATAATGATTCTAGTTAGCGTTACCTGCATATTATTGATTCTAAGAGAAATTGAGAAATCTATTTCATTTGACTCTGCAAAGCCAAGTAAAACAAACAAAAGTTCATCCTTCATCAACATTGCACCTGCTGCATCTTTGGAAGAACTTTTCATCTGTTGCCTCGGCTTACTCATCTTTTTTAGCACTCTAAAACTACTTAAGTTAATGAGATTCAGTCATCGAATAATCATCCTATCCAGGACATTGTCAATTGCTTCCCCTGCACTGCTGTCATTTTCAGTTGTGTTTTTGTTTATATACTTTGGATATGCCAGTCTATATTATTTAACTATTGGATCTCTATCGGAGGACTACAGCTCATTTCTTGGTACACTCGAAACGTTATTTTCGACACTGCTAGGAGGGTTTGAGTTTAATGTTATGGTTAGACAGGTCACTTTTCTTGGGCCCATATTCTTCTGTTCATTTATGATATTCGTTGTGATGATTCTCATGAACATTTTTCTAGCAATAATCATCGATGCCATAGCAAAGGCTCGCAATGACGATACCCTAACGAAGGATGATATCCAATTGGTGAACTTTGTGTTGGGCAAAATAAACGAAAAATTTGGCACTGACTTTAATTTACATCAATCAAAAGAAACACAACGCTCTGAAGATCAGTTTCATTCATCAGTTCCATTGAGTGACAATAGAAAGTCAATACAATCCTTGGCTCTTAAAAATGATTCTCCGACTACACAAAAACCATCAACCTCCATACCTCGTATAAATGTTTGCAACGACTTCGTTGAAGCAAGCGAAAGCGACGATGAAATATTGCAATCAGGCAATAGAGAATTGAGAGTTCCTGGTACTCCTTCTTCGATCAGATCTGATGTAAGCTTAGACTTTGGACTGGATGTTTTGAGTAGTTCATCTGAATCGCTCTCCACAACTAGTGCCCAAAGGTCAGTGAGAATCGAAAAACGATCGAAAAACGAGTACAAATCTTCTAATAGTTTTTCTGCTATTGATTTGAAGACAGAAGCAGGACTAAAACTGAGTACCTTGAGTTTAAGAGCATCGGCATCAGCTCCAAACTCTCCACACATACGAAAGCGTGCTCGTGGGTCGGATTTAAGAAGGCAAGCTTTCGGCAATTCCCTAGGAAATTTATTTGATAGTGGGAAAATATCTCCTGATATGCTCCCGTTTAACAGACCTTTTGGATCATCAGAATCGGCACCAAGTTCTCCTCAGCTAACAAAGCGTAGCAACAAACAAGACGCTTTTGGCAGTGTATATGTATCAGTGTCAGGATCTTCTGAATTTCTTACGCCTGTTTTGGATTCGAATAGAATTTCAACGACAAGTAATGCTATTACTTCACCAAGGGATGACGTGGTAAAGTCTAACTCTATAAAACTCAATTATACCTCACGTCCATTGATTCAAACCCAGTATCTATCCAAAAGTTCAGTGGATCTACAAAGAAATAACTCTATTAATGACATGGGATCGGGATCATCTTCATTTGAAAGGACTGAGTCTAACTCTCCAAAACTCCCTGATATCTCACGCCCACTAACTCAAACCCAGTACCTATCCAAAAGTGCAGTAGATTTACAAAGAAGTAGCTTTATTAATGAATTGAAATCAGGATCATCTTTATTTGAAAGGACTCTTAACGCTTCTTCACCTCAAACCAGTCCATACTTACCAAAGCGTTCACTTGGAGTAGACTACGGTTCATCAATATCCATAAACGCTATTGGTAGATATTCTGTTCCAAGCAGTCCTCGATTGATGAGGAGCTCAATCCATTCGAATGTAAGTTCTAACTTTTTATCTCCTGCACAAAATCAACTCAAAACAGTAAGTCTCGGTTCGAGCTATGATGTCACAAATGACATATTTACAGAATCAAGCAACAATGGGATAGACGGTAAAAAAGACTGTGTAAACGATAAAATGAAATCTCAGAAAGAAGTAGTCAAGAGTTTTACCTACTTTGAAGTTGAAAGCAAACTCAAAACATTGATCAAACGTTTTGTTGACGTCTGCTCGGATGAAATTGTTGCAGATAAAATCGTGGAAGAACTGTTTAAAAGACGGCTGGTACTCTCGCCATTTATGCAATAGACTATATTTATTGGTTTCTCTCACGTCAACACAATTGTATTGTATGTACCTAAATGCCCAAACATTGATCCTTTCTGAAATCAGCCACTGGGAATAGTAACCTTTCTGTGGTCCCACTGTGTGCGATATGAGAACGGAAGAGACCTGGCTCCACCTACAAGAAAACAAAAACAAAAACAAAAACAAAAACAAAAACAAAAACAAAAACAAAAACAAAAACAAAAACAAAAACAAAAACAAAAACAAAAACAAAAACAAAAACAAAAATAAAACACGCTCCCAAACTCAAAACACCGCAGGCGGCAAGGAGGAGCGTAGGCAGGACTAAAAACGAAACGGCCTTCTGACCCATGCGGTCGACGCGACAGTGAAAGAAAAGAAAAGAGTGGCTGTCATCCCCCGGGAACCGATTTGTCCATCTTGATCGGCAGAAGCAAACTCGATCCGGCGCAAGAACAACAAAAATCATATCAGGCAACTGCCACTGCGCCACTTGAAAATCAAGGCGAAAGGCCAACACGACAATAACTCTGATGGAATTTCAAACTGCCACTACGGCGCTCGAAAGACTCGAGGCGAAAGGCAAAAATACCGACACTACACGGCTGCTCAAAAACTCGAGGCAAAAGGAAACACTACATTGGCTTACGTGAATTAAACATTCTCTACAATTTTTATTCGAGGTATTGGAGGCAAAATAGATTTCAAGAACCAGTTGAGTTGATGAAGCCAAATGGACATCTTGGAGCCCCAGCTTGGACCGTTCGTAGGGAGTGGTTGAGACCAGACAACCCGATGAGTCAAATGTGAACAACCACTGGCCAGTCTAAGAAAAATGACAACCAAATTATAATTAGGACAGTTACCAAAAGTTGGAAAAACAAGCTAGAAATTGAAAAGAGAAGCGACCAAATACCAATTAAACCAATGATACACAAATGAAACGGATTGAGGGTTAGATGATCATCTTAGCTTCTCGATATTCAACGAAGGATGAGAGAGCGAGAACTTGCCACGGCCCAGGATGGCGATGAACTGATTATGCTAATGATGCATACTACAGTCTTGGACAAAACCAGTTAGGATTTTTTTTAGTTTCGAACATGATTTCATGTCATTGCTGAAATAATTCAAGGTTTTCAAATAATTTGTCCTGAAATCCCCCCCCCCCCCCCCCCTCGCAAGTAGATTCACAACCATTACAACATTGTATGGGGAGGGGGAGGGGAGTGGGAAGTAACACAAGCAACAAAAAAGAGAAAACCTAAAAGGCAGAAATTAGTCCTGACAGTTGTGTCCGAGATTGTCTATGACCGCTAAATATTTAATTTCAAAGGAAATGTATAAAATATAAAGAAGAAAAGTCGTTTTTGGTTCATGTTCACCAGAAACTATGCTAAATCGTTGTCCACAAATCTATAAAAGTACTTACAGATTAACAGTTGCAGTTTCTTTCTGCTTTCGTTTTTTCTTTTATATACATTGATATGCATCATACCATAACTAGAATTCTGTACGTACTCTGTTAGGGCGTGGCTTTATGCTTATTACATTTTGAATTATATTACCTCGCTTATAATCTAAAATTAAAGGTTTATTTTGCTCGATTTTTCATTGCATTGATATAATCCATTACTATAAAACTGGAAGTACTTGTTTTTAGGTGTGGCTCTATACCTATATCTAGGATTACTTTGGGCCTAAGACTTTAACATTGTGCAAGAATTCACATGGACACCACAAGAGGAATTTTTTTGTATCAATTACATGTATAGTTTATTGCATAGCTATAGTTCTCCAAGTAGCATTTAGGGGACGTGGCTCTCAATAAAAAAAATTACTCAGCATGCCCTACCTTATCACTATCCTTAATTACACCCTTTTGCATTAACATAAGAGACTGTTTATCTTTGTTTCTGAGATAATAAATTCAAAGAATATCGATATGTAAGTAATTGATTTCTGGGCGTGGCTCCACCTTTTGAATTACCCAGGTCATTAACCTCTATCGGTGTGCCAAATTTCATACTTGTTACACAAATTTGAACAATTCTGCACTATTTTCCTGGACTACTAATTGCACCTTTGTTATGAGATTGAAACCAAACAATAGGGGATACTTTTAGACTATGGGAAAGGCGCTCTAAATATAGATTGGTTTGGGAAAACGATAATTCCGAAGAATGATATGTAAGTCGTTCGCTCTTAGTAATGGGTTGATGACGCCAAAGAGGGTGGTATTATTTCTTTCCTCGCCAAACGAAATTTTCGAAACACTTCATTTAATTCAGTCGTGGTTTTCGCAATTAAACTGAACAAAAAGATCTCGAGATTTAAGTGTCGTGAAAAATAAGTATTTCTCATTACAGTGAGCTACAATGTGACTTTTTGCCAGATCACGAAATCAAAGTGCCACGAAAGATCTCGAGATTTAAATGTGAAAAACAAGTATTATTATAAATTTACGAAAAAAATCTCAGAATTGATCGAGAAAATTTCATGCAATAATAAAGTGCACAAAAACATGCCAATGCAAAGTACAGCACGAATTCCATTTGTAAATCATTTCAGTAGACAAAACTTACAGATTAGCAGAAAGTTTGCTAATGAATGGAAGAGCATTATGAGTTGTTGTGACAATCGCACCTGCATTTTGAAACTTTTTTATCTTGGAAAATGTGGAGTAAGTATCATAAAATTTGAAATTAATTTTTCGCTCTGCTCTCTGATAAGAAGTGATTTTCAAAATAAAAAGAAAAGACATTAGCTGATATGGTTTCTTGGTTTAAGTTTAGTATACTGAATGATTATTTATCATGAGCAATACTGACCTAGTGTTACGAATAGA
This sequence comes from Telmatactis stephensoni, assembly GCA_029948255.1. Lineage (NCBI taxonomy): Eukaryota > Metazoa > Cnidaria > Anthozoa > Actiniaria > Isophelliidae > Telmatactis > Telmatactis stephensoni. Next base: position 172,563 of record JALIZF010001580.1, on the reverse strand, counting down.
AAAATCAATATTTAAGAGAAATTGAACTACAATTTTACAAAACAGACTTATTGAATGAGTTTCATTCAATATGCACCTGGCTTTGCGCCAATGCTTCATGTTTTTTTTTTCTAATTAACAGTTCTCTAATTAAGAATAAAAAGGTCTTCAACAATCTTCCTTTTCCTATGTGTCGAAGCCTGCATTCTGTCCGTTTGCGCAGCGATCTGTAAACAGCCGGCTATCAGCAGCTGTCATATAAATTACTTCTTTTATAATTATCATATATAGCATGAAGCAAACTGAGTTTCAGTACTAATAAAAGATATACTTAGAGCGAAAGAGATTCATGTTTGTTGAGACATTCATAAAGGGTCCAAAGTGATAAGCCTTTGCATACAAACACTACGTACATCCACAAAATATAATCATATTTCTTCTATTTCCACTGCCTTCAATGTTAGTATTTTTGTCGAGTGGGAGGGATTGTAATACATACGTTAGCTCAGTTTGTGAATTAGTGAATAGAGCTAATAGGTGACCAAGACAAAGCACGTCACTCTTCCCTGATTCTATGTACTGACCAGGGTCTATAGTTAGTGGCTTTGATGTTATTCGACAGTGGTGTCTTATATAATATATATATTGATTTAATTATTTAGATGTTTTTTATATACAATGGAATAATATACAATATAAGAAAAGCCCGAAAAAAATTAAAAAGCTTAGAGTTGTGCTGGACGAGGTCGAAATAACTCCAAGGCTTCAAATTAAAACTCTGCAAGTGGTAATAATTATTTAGACGTTGTTTTTATAATAGCCCGCTGTTTGATTCATCAGTTCTTTACTAGCTCTGAGATACTGTCGAAAACTTCTAATATATTATTAATTTTTATAAACATTAACACCCATTGGAAATTCGAGCTACCTAAACCATTTTCCTTCCTTCCTTCCTTCCTTCCTTCCTTCCTTTCTTTCTTTCTTTCTTTTCAACAAATTGGTTACATTATATATACCTGAACATGAATCATGCAGCTATCGGCAACTATCTAGATTTTTGCTGAACGCAGTGTTCTGTGCAAGCATGGGGCCTTAAACATCTTGCGCTCTAACATGTTTTAACAGCATGTTGGTATGGTGACTGTAAAGGGTGTAGTGATTATTAGCCAGTAATCAGTTAAATATAGTTGCCCAATTAATTACAACACATGAAAATGAATGAAAATTGCGATTTAAGTGTACTTGCGTCAGCAAATAAACAGTGAAACATGTACCAATGAAATAATCTTTATAAAATGATTACAAAACTATATACAAATGGTGATAACGGGAAGTATTGTTATATCCTTTAATCTTTTGCCTGGGACGGTTCCGAAAACTCCAGTTTCCAATCATTGACTTTCTTAGGTTTATGGAGACTCATCGAAATTATATTTCTAATTTCAAAGATATCAAAACTTCCAATGATATTTCATAATTATATTATCCAAAGTTCTGAAAGTTACAGAGCAATCTAGATTTTCTTAATAAGAAAGGTTTCAAACTTTAAAAAGCAATATCTGTGTAAATCACTCATAAAGATTAAAAAAATCTCAACTAAGGAAAGTGCTATGTATAAAACTGTTGTAATGTTTCTTTTGTTTGGTTTTCTTTTCAGTGTATTAGTTTCGTTTTAGTCTTAAGTAAATAATTCGGAAAGAAATTTCTATAGAGTGATCCAAGGTAAATGTTTAATTACCAAGTAGTACCAGAGATATAATATCAATATAGCAGTGAAGGTGTTACTGTTGACATCATATGTGTCGATTTACAGGTTTTAATTAATGTTCACAATGCGAAGAAAACTGACATGATGTGTAACAGATGTAATACAGTAACACCTGTCTTTTATGCACTGCCAAAAAGTGTCGAGAATCACACACATTTTGATTCGTTGGTCGCTTTTTACACATGTTTGCTTAATAGATCATGAAAATCCCAGAACAACATTTTAAGAATCTTTTACAATATATCTTCTCAATATATTTGTCTTCTTAAGTGGTTTCTCAGGTTCTTTTCATTTGAAAAAGGTTTTAGAAATTTTGTTGATGTTTTTAAAACTTTTCTTGTCGCCTGTGGTTTTCTTGTTATAAATATTTGATTGGCATCCGCAGTTTCCAAGTCTTGAAATATTCATAGTTTTTCGTGAGAACAGTGTGACGGTAATGTATATACCGGATCGCTGATCATAATATTAATATTGATAGGAGACATGATCAAACACAGGTCTTTCTTGAAAAATCTTCTCGTATCTCCAAGTTTAAATGATTATAATGCCTGGGCATGGCTTTAAGCAGTACTAGAACACTCCTCTTTTTGGTAAGTACATGTTGTTGTTGCACGAGAGTCATATCTTGCTACTCTAAATCTTATTCGGTTAACTGCACAGGTCGTAGTGAAATTGATAACAGAGCAAGATGTGGTGGCAGGTAAATTTATTCTAATAAGACTACATTTTTATTGTTGTTTTTCTGCTTAGATTGCTTCGTGTCGTGTTTTACTGAAAGGTGTGAATTATTTCGGAATGTCCCTGAAAGTTTCCCAAACAATTTGATGAATTTAACCGATACTAAAGTAAGCTTTGATAACAATTGGTCAAGAAATGGTTATACTTTTATATTTTATGTATTTTTTTCCTTTTGATAAAAAATTAATAACAAAACCATTACTAAAAGTCGTTTTCAAATGCAAGAAGTAGTAGAAATTGTTCTCAAAGGCTGTTAAATCGTCAGATTCACTAACAATGACGCGACGGAAAGTACTAAACTGTATCACCTCTGAATAATATTTGCGCTACGTAACAGTAAAGCGAATATAGTAACGTACCGTCTTCCACTCACCAATTTTATTCTAGACGCTTTATTGAGAATTTTTTCGACCATTTCTCTTTTTAGGATGAAACTTATGAAAGACCAACTTTTCACGAAACGAAATATGTAGAATGGTTTTGGATTAAATAATAAAGAGATGCAAAATTATCAACGAATTGTTCTTGTATTAGTCCTTTTAAAATGTGTCATCAATAAAGCCAGTTCTGAGATTAATGGTCCTTGCCTTTATTATTAGCAGCCATTAGGGGTCTTTAAACATTCGCCATATAAAATTATATAGCAAAGTAACGTTTTCGATCTAATTTGATCATCGTCAGGCTGATGAAGATCTAACTAGATCGAAAACGTTTGCTCAATCAAACATTTATTATTTTTTACCATTTGTATATGAATTTGCAAAAGATAGCGCATTTGATTCCTGCATTGACCATATAGTGCCTAAAATGTACTGTTGCATTGCAAAAAAATTATTCTTGTTCTAATGAAATTAAGTACAGTTTTGTAATTTTGTTGAAGAGTGTAAACAATCACAACCTTTTGGATTGGAAAGTGGAGCGATACCAAACAGTCAAATAACTAGTTCATCATTTGCACCTGGTTATCCGCCCTACGCTGGCCGACTTAACAACTATTATGGAGCATGGTGTGCTGCAGAGCAAAATTCTGGTCAGTGGCTTGAGATAGACTTGGGATCGAACAAGGAACTCTTGGCTGTTGCGACGGAGGGACACTGGAGCTATTACATTTTAGGCTACTATCTGCTGTACAGCTTTGACAGAATAACTTGGTACTGCTTCGGGTACGATGGAGTGCCAAAGGTTCGTGGATATGGACAGATTTCCATTGATTCGTTTATATAAAAAAAAACTAAGTATAACATTAGACATGAAGAAAACCCAAATATAATAAAGCCTGATTAAGTATAACATTATACATCATTTAATATTTAAAATCAACTGTTCTCTCTCATAGTTGTGTGACGTCATTTGATATCAGTTGCGAAGTTTCTCGAAATAATCTGTCTCTTGTGTTTTCCATTCTCATTTTCAGGAGATAACTGCTTCCTCTATTTCATCCACTTATGTACTATTCAACCGACCTATCGTGCGATATGTCCGTATTAACCCTACAAAGTGGTACCAAAAGATATGCATGAAAACAGAACTTTATGGATGCTCTCTGTCTTCGGGAAATAGTAAGCTACTAGTCAACTACATATGGAATTATTCAATATCGCGCTGCAAAGCTTCATATATATATAGACATAATGATGATACCAAGATAAGTTTATTATCAAGCGGCAAAAAATAAAAAATAAAATAAACATGAAAAGATAAATTTCATATCTTCAAACCCTCTTATTAGCGTTTTGAGTAACTAGATGATGCAAATTCCAGAAAAAATGGTTGTGGTGAGGTTATTAAATGTAATTCTGTTTTCAGTCTGACTGGAAATTCAGGCGATGAATTTGTTGAATGAACAAGCACTTTTTAGATTTGAGATGTACTCTCAAATTGTTTTGCAGCAGCGATTATGTGATATACTTAGCGAATTTAATGATTTTTAATATAATACCTTGTCACTTTATACACTAAATTTTAATATGCTATTTTTTACATTTATAGCTGTTGTTAATCCGTCTGATATGCCCAAAACATGTTCCTACGTAATAGCGACTCAAGCCACTAGTCCTCATCCAGTGATAACCCAAGTAGTCAGTGGCGAACCTACAACTGCTGACAGTGTAGGGACTACCGGGACTCCAGGAACTGGGCCCACCATAAGAACGACGGCTGGAACAACGACACAGACAACCACAGAACTTTCAACTACGACAACCCAAACACCAGTAACATGTAAGGATTGTTAGTTAAATTTTCTTACACTTTAGAATCCAGGATTGGTATATCTAGAACATGCTGACCATATATAAGAACATTCTATACCATATATATACTTATGCTGAGACATCTTCCAGAACATTCTAGAGATTATGAAAAATGCTGAGTAATGCATAGTTGCAGAAGTCATGGGGAATGCTAGAAGTTAGAATAAAGAGTCAAGACCAGAATAGAATCTGGAGACTTTGATTCAACTGTCAGTTCTCGACAGTACCCACTTAAGGTAGTTCCGGACCCTTGCTACTGCGCATTTCCCGCGCGCATTCGAGCGAGCGCACTTTTGTTAGTTTATCTCATTGGTATTACCGTGGGGAGTTTGGGTACTAGTAAGGGAGCGATTGAAAACGTAGAAACTCTAACTTTAGTAGAGAAAAAATAATATTTTGTCATCCAAATATAGGAAATAGTTAAATCAAGAAACCTTGTACACTATGTAATGTAGGTATTTATACTAGAACTTTTAAATTTAGTTAATCTTATCCATCGAAAAAGCCGACGAAAGAATGGCTGAAAATGGGTGTTCGTGTTCGGTGTGCTTAAATCTCTTTTGTGCTTTTCTAGCTCTTGATATAACACGGTGACCCCCTGTTTTTTTTTTCCTTCTTCTTCTTCTTTTTCTTCTTCTTTTTATTCAAGACAAAACTTATCATTTTTTTATTTCATGCATTGATTGGATTGTCGTAAAATTTACAAATTTTTACAGTCTGTACAATATTTCGGAGCGCGTTATTGGGTAGGAATTTGATTCTAGAATGCCCTTATAATCATATTTGCAACTCATCAAACAATACATACGATTAATCCTGCTAGATAAACCTCAGATCTATCTTTTGAGACGCTCCAACTGGCGTGTTCTTGGAAATATTTTGTGCGCATTCTTCAGACCATATGGATTACGTACATTTTGAGAAAAATCGCGGAAAATCATCGATGACCCCCCTCTTTATTTCTCGGGTTTTGATTGCCAAAAATTCATTGATGAAATTTAAGGCTCTAAGGAACTACCTTAACGTACATCTTGGTGTTGCCTCGCGATAATAGTGACTTTACGATCCAGACATTTTTACGACGCCGACGTGAGTAGACATCACTGCGCATGCGTAGCGACTGAGTTCACGGCGTCGTGATCCGTCGACGCCGCCATTTTAGCCATTTTGAAGGTGTCGCAGAACTAGCTTTGACCATGTCGGAAAATACATCTAACAAAAGGTAAGAACTACTAGTAATTTAAAATTTTCTCTTATTAAGAATTCTAAAGTATAAAAAACTTGTAAAAATCGTTTTTTCTTCGGGGTAAATTAAAGCTTTCACGCCGGACCTATGATGAAACCTGAGGTGGTTGTTTTGTTGTTTTCCAGCAGAAAAGAAAAAAAACCTATGGTTTGGGAAGACGGACACAACGAGTGTTTGGTAAGAGAAATGTTTCTTTTTGAACCCTGGCAGTACAAGCATGGATCCAAGCAAAGAGGGCAATGCTGGGATCGTATAAGTGAGTCTCTCAATGCTCTAAAGCATCCACATTTCAGCGTGAATCAAAAATCAATTCGAGACCACTACAACCACCTTGAAAAAGAACACAAGAAGAAAATTAGAGAGGAAGAAAAAAGTAGTGGGATAAGTCCTGAAGAAAATGATTTTGATAAGTCGATGGAAGATATCATAGAAAGATTTCGGAGCAAAGAGGAGGAAGATAAGCTTCTAGCAGACGAAAAGAAGGAAAAGTCTGATGCAGAAACTGCTAAAGCAGAAGAAATGAGAGCAAAGGCCATGGAGACTTTTAAAACAGGCAAAAAAAGAAAAAGTGATGCAGGGGAAGTAGACAAAAAAAGCAAAAAAACCAGTGCAAGCGAAACTATGACATATCTCAAAGAAAAGGCTGAATTGGATGCCAAGATGAAAAGAGAAGAATTAGAAGTTAGAAAGGCTGAGCTGGAAATCAAGAAAACACATCAAGACATGTTATCAGATAGCCTCAAACAGCAACAAAAGCAACATGATCAGGTGATGCTACAAATGCAAGCACAAAATGCAGCACTACTTGCAGTTATCCAAAGTCTAGCTAAGCAAAAAGAATAGAATGACTGTCAGATACTGTTAGATCCAGGACTAATGGATCATTCTCATTGTTTGAAAAAGTTTGTTAATTGTTCTTTCCAGAGTTTGATAGACTAAATTAATTACAGACACACTAGTACTGTAAGATCCATTTATTGTTTATTGTTTGGATATACGGGTTGTTTTTATACAGTTTTTGCTGCTCAGAATTTCATGTTTGATAAATATTCAAGTAAAAAGACATAACAAACAGCTGTTCTAACCTGGGATTATGGTGGTATGATATATCAGTTACACTCATCAGTGAATTCTGAGTTGTAAACATGTAAATTAATATAGAACAGTTAGAGTGTTTTTCATTAACCTGTGAAAGAATGTTATACTAGTTAGAGTCAGTCAGATAAATACAATAGCAAACAAATGAATTGGAGTGAAGTAATGCTAAATCATTTAGCTTGAAGCCAAAGTGTATTTCACAGGTTTAAGAAAACCACTCTGTCAAAGTGGTTTAAAAAAATTTCAAGTAAAGAACAATTTCTATCAGACACAAGTTATAACCTAATGGTTAAACACAGGGGGGGATGCCACAATTCAGTTTTGAGTCCAGTCAAACTTTACTGAAAGTAATCTGCTACAGAGGGTGGCTGTACATCAAAATACTGGGACGTTGATGATCCATATAAACAACAACGAGCATTGTGCAACAAACTACAGACAATGTACATTTTTCCAACTGCACTAAGCTGTATCTTCAAGTTTTTTTTAAAGTCAAGGAATTTGAAATAGTTTATTATATCACCAAAAACCCATTCCACAGATATCCTGACACTGCTCATAGCTTTATTCCACTGTTGTTGATCTAGAGTTATCCTGGCACCTTTGAAAGGAGCTTGCAATTGTGGGCGAAGGGGGTAAGCAGGGTCGCCATAAATACACAGTTGATGACCATTTGGTAGCACAGCATTTTGTTGTAACTGATTATATAAACCTGACTGAGCTAATATAGCACTGTCATGTCTCTTTCCTTCCACTGGTCCATAAAGGTGAGCAACAAGGCCATTTGGAACAGCTAAAGCTTGAAATTTAATAGTATGTACCCTCTTATGTCCATTATAAAGCACTCTTTGGTTTTGGCCTGGTCTTGAGATAGGTCTTACAGTGCCATCCACAAATCCAAAGCAGTTTTCAATGGCCCCACTTTTTTGATAAATTGCTTGAGCAAAATGTTCAAGATTATTTGTAGACAACCATGGTTGGTTAAATGAGGAAAGCAAATGATTAAAGTTATCATAAACAAAATCCATCACCTCATTACTGATCATACAAAGCTGTGGTACTGGTCTTGCAAACATGGAAACCATGTCTAAGTACCAACAAGGATAGGCAAAACGTTTTAAAAAAATACACATACTCTCAACAGCATCAACCTTTAGGCCATTGTAGCACTTGAAGAAATCAGGAAAAGACTTAACTTCTACTAAGTTGTGGATGTCATTTCTTAAAAACGAAATTCCACATTACATTCGTCATCTGACAGCTCATCTAAGTCAAATTTCGCGTACTTCCAATAGGGCAAGTCAGGATTTTTCGACGTGTTTATATCGTATAAAAGAAGGAATTCTTCATCATTTATCAGACCTTGGCTGTGAGCAAAGAGAAGACTGTTTCTATTGTCTCGAAATTTTGGCATTTTAACTGACTAAAACAGTGAACTACACGTACAGTCAGTCGACTGTCATCTTAAAATTTCGCGCCATTTTCATTACGTGACATCAGGTGGCGTTATCGTGACATTGTTTCGTAAAGTCACAAACGACATGCGACGACGCCGCTGACAAACTCACGTCGGCGTCGCAGAAATGTCTGGATCGTAAAGTCGCTAATGTTTTAAAAGCAAGCAGATTGCCACTCTAAATCCTTGAGTGCTCACCAACAGGCCGAGTGCACCAAACACTCGAAAGACTCACACTAAGTTGGTACGCTTCATAACATAGCTGAACGAAAAATATATTTATGTACGATTCATTAATTTACTACTTTTTCATTTTTACCATGATAAAAATATTTTTTAATGTTTGTTCCTTTTTGGGCAATCTTCCTGAAAATTCATTGAAAAAGAAGAAGATAAAAACAAGCGCGCCATTTTTACTTTCACGCGCCCTATCGTGCACCCATGGGAAGTTGATGCACGCTGCCGACCTCTCAAAGCTCACGATGTACAGTAGCTTTGCTATGATTAACAGTGAAAAAAAAACACACACACACACACACACACAAACAAACAAAACAAAACAAAACAAAAGCAAAACACACTGTGTCTTTCAATAATTTTCAAAGATTCATTCGTTAATTAGAAGAAAAGCATAATTTAGTTTTATGAGACTTAGAGGTTTTTAATTTTTTTATATATATATTCTTTGGTTTCTGAAATAAAAATATAAGCATTTCCATGATTTCTGGTTTATCTCCTTTCAGGGGTGCCAATTGATTCTATAAGGATCCGAATAAAGCCTACAACTGCCAATACTGGACAAACCGTCTACATTGCATTATTCTATCATGCGGGTAGTCAGGTCAAATACAAGTGGGATATGGGAAATGGTGTAACTATAGATCGTGACGACAGTGCAGGATTTGACTATAAATACGGAGAAGCGGGTATATATTTAATAAGTGTGTTCGGTTTCAACGCAATAAGCAACGCGACAAGTTCTGTTTATATAACCATTCAAGATGAAATTGCTGGATTGGGTTTGATGAGCAGTATCGATCCTATGGTACCAAATACAACGTTTAAAATCCATTGGAATATTGCAAAAGGTATGGATTTAGTATGCTGCATATGACTCTCTTATTGCGTGTCAAGTAATAATTCTTCTTTTCAATTCTCCAGTCAATTTGCGTTGCTACGGCAACAGATCTACATGAAAAAGAAATTGTTAAGACTGCAAATATAATATAATAAATGAACTCAGGGAGGGGTGGGGAAAACCGAAACCCAAATACGCTCGTGTTTTGCGGTCAGGGGCACGCGTAAGACTCTGACATCGGGTTAAAAATGTGAAACATTACAGTAAATAGCAAAAACTGAGCTCGAAAAACGTAGTTTTCTCAGAAATATTCAAGAACATCATCTGTCTGTAAGGTTAGAGTTAAAATAGCGCTTTTTCGTAATTTACCCAGAAAACACACACACACAAAAAAAACAAAAATGTTCGTCTTGCTCTGATCGCCTTGTTCATGTTGACAAATTAAAAAATAGAAATATCTTCTATATGTGCTAGTGCTCAAATCATTTTTTCTTCTGTATTTAGGTACAAACGTGACATATACAATAAAATATGGAGATGTTACACTTGATAAAATTATCAATGCTTCTGAAGTTGGACTTGGGCCATACACATTGTTCCATAAATACATCAGCACAGGACACTACAAAATTGAAATTAGGGCAAAGAATTTGATTAGCTCTGCTGTTCCGATAAAGAAAACGGCCATCGTCGAAGAGAAACTTGTAGGACTGAATGTACAATGGATGCTACCAAAACGACTGAATTATGGCCCGGATACCCCAAAAATATTTATGGCTACAGGCGAAGATGTTACAGTAGTTATATCTATAATATATGGCACAGATCCATTATACGAACTCAAAACCGGTGAAAAAACACTTAATCTGCTATCTAATAGTAACGCAACCTTTGCATACTCTTTACCTGGAACTTACAATATCAGCGTAAAATGCTACAACCACATTAGCGCTCTTTCGAAGTCATTCCCGATTCCAATTATTGTACAACATGACGAGCAAATTACTGGAATGCGCCTCGCCCTTTCGACGACTCCTTTTGGTATGAAGACTCCAATGGTTCTGTCTATGACCAGTGGAACGGCCTTTGTGTGCAAATGGTCTTTTGGTGATGGATTAACAGCTCAGAGAGACATAACCAATTTTAATATTACGATGCATCATTATTACAGATCGATTGGATTCTATAAAGTACGAGTTTGCTGCGAAGGTAAACATGGGGAATCTTGCGTGCAAAAGACAGCTGCAGTAATCATTCCTATAGTAATGCCACAAATCACTACTAGCCAAGTTGGACCCATATTAATTAATTCAACCAAGACTTTTAACGTTACTATCAAAAACGGGTCAGATGTTACTTACCAAATCAAGTTTGGTGATGGTCATAACGTGGTATCATTTTTGGCCAACACTTCAGCAAGAGATCAGGTGTTTCAAGTGAACCATACATATATGCGAGTTGGTCTTTACTTTGTAATGGTTTACGCAAGCAACTACCATGGCGGCGAGCGTATGACAATGACGTCTCCAATAATCGTACAAAATCCAATACGACGACGGATGCTGTCTTTGATCAATAAGAGTCCTATAAAAATTCCCGATGGAAAAGTCCATTTCGCCTTAGAGCTTTTGGATACCTTGAATCCCCCCACAAATATATCGTGCTGGTGGGACTTTGGTGATACAATACAATATAACTCCACTCCAGAATTTAAAAGTTATCTCCCTGATATCAAATATTATACATATTTGACGAAAGGGAAGTACAGTATCACTGTGTTCTGTAAAAATGCTGTAAGTAATGCAAGCATTAACACCTCTGTAATAATTTATCAAATGGTACCACCACAAATGACGTTTTATTCTCCTGAGAAGATCATTGATAAAACCTCTAGGAAGACCTACTTTCCATCTGGAGCAAACGTCACTTTCTGTGTTTCTACGCAACCTTATGACAGAATGTACATTTGGTCGGGATTTGAAAATACCATTTTGACAACCAAACGCTGCATTGACCAGATAGTTCAGGAACCAAAAAACTACCTAATCAACGTAATGGTGAACAATTCCCTCGAAATTTTGTCAGTCAGCGATAATTTTGAGGTGCAAAAGGAAATTAGTGGGCTGCAAATTAAGTCAAATGGGTCAACTATTATAAGATCATATAACACAATAATCTGGACAGCGGCTGTTTTTGGAACAGATACGTGCTTTTCTTTGAATTTAAATGACTCAAGTGAATATGTTATATATGGGTCTTCATGCTCCAAAACAGGATCAAAAGTACATGAGATTACCAATCCAGTTGTCTACAGACATAAATATATGCAAGATGGTTTCTATACAGTAACAATTAAAGGCACTAATGTTGTTTCAACCAAAATAGCCCATGCAATGGTCACTGTGTCTAAACCAAAGTGCGAAATCCTTAACGTGACAATATTTTGGAAGCATATGAAAAATGTGACTTATAGGTTTCTGCGCTCACAATCTTTCGACCTGCAGGTGATATATCATCAACAATGTTACTTTAGCAAAGGCGTAGAGATCAAATGGAAGCTGCTTAAAAACGCTAGTGGTGTGGAAACGACAATCCAGTTGAACCCACTTCAGACAATGAGGAAAGAATATCTATCATTCAAGCCGTTGGATCTCATTTACGGAAATTACAAAATTATTGTAATGGTTCGGTTGACTGGAAGTGCTTTACAAGAAATATACGGTCATGTTAGTAAGTCTCGGACAATACATTTGGAAATTGCACCTTCTCCATTACAAGCTGTTATAAAAGGTGGACCATTTGTCATGGTAGATCCTGATGTTCCATTTACGTTGGATGGCGGAGACTCTATTGATCCTGATGAGTACATCCCTCACTTGAACTTGAAATATCGTTGGTTTTGCAAACGAAAACTTGCACACGCTGGGTTCATTGGCTGCTACTCCTCAAATAGGAATCATTTAGATGCCATCGGGCAGGAACGCATTCTTTTTACGATTACAAAAGAATTGATAAGAAACACAACTTACTACTTTACACTTGAAGTGTACAAAGGGTCGAGGACAGCTAGAACTCAACAAGCTGTATTTGTGACGTTTGGATTACCACCAAAGATGAAGATAGTGTAAGTTAACCTACGTAACAGGCGCTTCTAAGGGAGTGGGGAGAGGGAGGGGAGGAAGGGGAAAGAAGCTCTTGCAACATATTCTGGACGTAAAATTCTCATTGGTTTAACATCTGTCAATCAGTTGCCTCTTATATTATTTGATCCCTCTGGGATGATTGATAAGTCACAGTAACGGCCGTTAAGAACAGCAATTCATGCCAATGTTTGTTAAGATATCCACCAAGCAATGTTCGAATATACCAACACCGAATACTTTGTACAGTTCTAGTCTAAACGTCAACGGTAAACTACAATGTTTTGAGGTGTTTTCCTTTTGGGCTCCCTGGAAATAGCGTTACGAGTTACAAAGTTACAGAGTTACGAAGTTACGAAGTTACAAAGTTACAGACACCTCAATAACACCTCGCGGTCACAAACAAGGCAAATGTCTGTCATCATCATGTACGGCATGTCACGATATTGATCCCGTGGGAAGGACAGAGGGTTTTTGCTCGTTTTAATTGTTGTTTACTACATGTAAACTTTTTAAACACTCAAAAATGTCAATTTCCGTTTTTGTTTTAATTCGAATTGTGGCGGATTTGTCATTCTTTAAGGTGGCTCGACCCAGTTTCGCCAGTGCGCGGGTAGTCGAATTGAAGCGGCTATTAATCGCGTTACAGAATTAAGTTGACCAAACTTTTTACGCACATCTACTACAAATGGACCGAATTTTATAATTATACTAATTTGGTTGAAATCGGAGCTTTTTTAACATCGAAATTGTTATACACTGGATTTTAAATGCTACAGTAACAATTATCAGATATATTATTTTCTTAATGTCAATATCAATAGATTACTTTTCGAGTAGTAAAGTAAAAGTTTCTCTGCCTATTTTGTGCGTATCGAGGATACTAAGAATTTAGAAATTAAATAAAAATTACATGCAATGGACTTGGTAAATTTACCTCCTTTATCTGTTTTAAGTTTAACAATCAAATGTTCAGTTTAGAGAAAAGTCCGAGTCTGAATCCATAGCTATAGTCGATCTTCCTGGACACCGCAAATAATGTCGTAAAACGAATGGGAGCCATCAATTTAAAAAAGACATTGTGCAACTTTGCACCACGTGACGTATGTCGATTCAACCAATCCCGTTGTTAATTCGTCAATTATATTTGATTAGGTTACTGACGTTCAACATGATCACAAGAGAGTTTATTACGAAATGTTCCCATACTGTCACATGTACAAGCAGAATTCCGAATTTCTCGTACGATCGCTAGCCCAAAACGCTTCTGAGTAAATGAGGCACCGCAGGCTAGTTTTTTTTAATTATTATTATATTTACAAATACTTTCTGGCCTACGGCGCGCGGCTAATGAAGGCCACTTGACATATTGGCATTGGTTGTTTATGCATGATCCTCTGGCACCTAGGTCATCAAGTTTTCAGAATGAAAATATTCGTGACGGGTGGGATTCGGATTTTCTTTCTTGAATTTGAACTGAACAACAATTAATACGAGCAACCCCCCCCCCCCCCCCTCTCTCTCTCTCTCTCTCTCTCTCTCTCTCTCTCTCTCACACACGGGATCAATATCGTGACACGCCGTACATGATGATGACAGACATTTAATTTGCCTTGTTTGTGACCGCGAGGTGTTATTGAGGTGTCTGTAACTTTGTAACTTCGTAACTGCGTAACTCTGTAACTTTGTAACTCGTAACGCTATTTCCAGGGAGCCTTTGCGCTTGGCAGAGATTAAGCAGGAAGTTTCCGGTAGCTGCATATTTCCACACTTCACAGTGTAAACAAATGATAAGGGGCGATATGAGAAAACCTAGGGTTTCGTTACAGGCTCACCATTCCCTGCTCCCTTCCCTTTCCCCTCATCTTCCCATCCCCTCCTCCCTCCCCACAGAGCCAGCCACGCAGGGTAGTGTAAGTAGGCCATACAAACCAATTAAAACGTACAGTGAAATTGGTATAAAGTTTTGTCATATAAATGCATTTAATAATTTTCGGTATGTCATAAATAGAATGACTACTGCCCTTTGTAAATCTCACCTTAAATTGCATTGATTTCTTAACAGGTGTCTTCCAATTTGTAATGGTCGCCTGATCCCATCTCGTAGTTTGGTCCTGCTGGCTGAGTGCACAAGCTGTGGCGGCGATTCAGATGTTTCAATAGGCAACAAATGGCAAATAGCTGAACTTATCAACAATACAATAAAGCCAAGAAACACTCTTCCTTCAGAAACCCGCTATGGATTGAATACTGCGCGCCTCGAAGTGTTTCCGAACATTTTTACTCCTGGACAACGTTATGTGGTTATACTATCTGCCTGGAAGCAGGGTGGTCTGCCTGGGTATACTAACTACACATTTGTGGCTTATAAAAATACTCCACCAAGGGATGGGAATTGTACAGTGTCACCATCTACAGGATATGCGATGAGCACAAACTTTGTGATAAGATGTGAAAACTGGATAGATCAGGATCCTCCACTCGCGTATACATATACTTATAAACTTGGTGACGAGACTACAACACTCTATACAGGTGACAGCAATCAACGAAACTTCAAACTTCCTATCGAAGAAGGTGTTCAGAACTCCACCATTAACATTACTGCTGAAGTGCAAGATTCTTTGGGTATGGGTACGCTGACAGTGACAATTGTTTTGGTAAGAATCTGAAATTTGGGTATTATAATTGAGTAAACTAACTGAGTACTATGTAGTTATTTCAAGCCATAGGAACGACATCAATGCTATATGGGTAAATTTGTTTAAATGTGTAACTAAGAGTGTATATATAATGAAAGCACAAATATGATGTTGTTCACATTTTATTTCATCGTTATTTCAAACTTAACAGGATTTATGTTATTATCATGTGTACACTTTCTCCAATCTCACGCAATTTCTTATATATGGTCGGGTTACGGAATTCCGTCCAAGAGTCGCATTATAACTTTTGGTAAATGAGACTGTTCAAGTAGATAACTTTCGATTGATTACAACATTTGAATGATGTGACGATCATTGCTTTCAGGTCAGCAAGCCAAAGTCAATAGACATTTCAGATATACTGAATCAGGTCAACAGTGGTGGAGGTAGTAGTGGAGGAGGAGGTGGTGGTGATGGAGGAGGAGGAGGAGGAGGGGGAGCGGGAGGTGGAGGGGGAGGTGGAGGTGGAGGTAGTAGTGGAGGAGGGGGAGGGGGAGGGGGAGGAGGGGGTGATGGAGGAAGTGGCGGTGATGGATCCCAAAACCAACAAAAGAAGTCGGCGGCTGAAGTGGCACAATTGGCTAGTTTAGTTGCATATTCTCTAAATAGTCAGGACCCCGGTGATGTCAAAGATGAAGAAAAATTGAGAAAAGCTCGTCAGGTACGTCAGTTCGTAATTCTTTTTGGTATATTAGCACCAATTAACACGTATGAGTCAAAAAAGACAAATGCATTTAATTATGTCGTTTATTTATTCCGTTCTACGATTAACTCCGTTTTGATCTATTATAAACAAGGAAAAAAGTGCTTCCTTTCAGATCTTTCTTTCTTTCTTTCTTTCTTTCTTTATTTATTTTGTCTATTTACAGCTCCGAGAAAACATTGCCCTTCAGTTGGCTAACGTCATTAAGGATTTACTAAATAGCAACAGTACCAAAGTTAGTGACCTTGATTTGGTTACCAACTCACTACGAGACCTGACAAAGAATCCAGCCCAACTCACCCTTACAGCAATGGTAATGTTCAAACCCCAATTAAAATAACATTTATGCCATGTTTTAAAAAGAATAGTTTACTTCTACTGTCAAACTAAAGTTTTTAAATAAAACAATGCTCTCAAATCAAGTGATTTACATTCTCAAACTATGCAGACACACCATTTATACAAATGGTTAAAGTAATTTTTAAAAGAAGTGAACATGTCTGTAAAACATTCTCGAAATGCGACGCGCTAACATTTTTCTCTTTGTGTTTTTAAGGTCTCTATTGGCAACGCGCTTTCAGATATTTTCTTAACTTTAAAGCGATTAGCTGATTTGGCCAAGTTAGGATCTCTTAGTGAAGCTGAGAGGCTGAAGATGATAGCAAGGATAAAAAGTGTGGCTACGAAAATCTTGGAGACAATAAGTAACGTTATGATGGGTATTGCTTTTGCATCTGAGTCTTGTGAAACATTGACGCCCTTTGAGGAATTTGTGGTAAGTACATCAATCATTGGTCGTATTTTTACTAATCCTTTTATGTCGATTGGAGTTAATTATAAGATGAAACATTAAAACATTGTAAGACTATTGTACCTTCTAAAATACTCACTCACCAAGTTTTGAACAAAAGTAAGTTATGCATTACTTAATTAATCATTCTCTATTCTGTTTGTAGAATAAAGTAAAATCTTTGATTAAAAAAGCTCTCCACACTCTGGATGAGGTTTGCATACTGCTGCTAGCATTTATGAGAATTGGAGACCGGCCATTTTTTATGAAAACTGCATTTGCTAACATAACTCTCGAGCGAAATCATGGAGCAAGTATAAGCAACAAGAATTACAGCTCAAACACAGGCTCATTTGAACTTCCGGAAACGCCTAAATTGATCCCTGGTTATAACATGTCGTCAGAAGAAGTTATCGATGCGAAGGTATGGAGCTTTATATTATGAACAGAACGACAAGATTTAATTCGAGGAACTGAATTCACATATGTTTGCAACTTTCTGGTGATATTAGGGTCTCCACCAGTTTAATGCTTTGAGGGGGCTGGATGTGTTGTATTGATCCTGGGGGTCCTTTTTGAGGGGATTTTCTTCAAGGGTTACTACGAATTTTGGCGTCTAAGTTGGTAATTAACGCATATTTATCCATTTCAAGATGATGGAATACAAGAACGTTTATGAATTCTGCGAGGATCCAAAGGATGCAACATCTCCACTTATACGCCTGGATCTGTTACAATCCAGTGGACTAACGTACGATATCTCAAAAGCAAAGGAAAGGATCGTAGTCAATATCGCACAGTCCGGTGAAAAAATTGCAGAAGATTTTTCCGTTTCATACAATGTTCTCGCTTTGAATGGGACAACTAGATACCATCGGATCAATTGGACCTCTCCAGACTCCGCTGTAACTATGGAATTTCTTCCTAATTCGACCCACAAAGTGGAATGGAAGATCTACATTGTCTACGGTGAAGGTACTTTGTCAAATCATTGGCCCGTATGGACAGCATATTCCTCCAATGAGACGAACAAAGTGCATGTGATACAAATGTCACGCGATAGGTACAAGACACCTGGTTTATATAAAATTTACTTGAGGGTAGTCCTTTCTGAAGGAGCTGAAGACCTCTGGAAGTCAAACGCATTAAATATCTCCTATAGTCTGGGTTTTTATCAGTCGACCTGTTTGCACTGGGATGACGAAAAGAATTCCTTTATTTCGTCAGGATGTAAGGTACTTGTGGCTTAGCTTTCACCTGGGAACGTCGTGTACATTTTGCCCACATGCCTTTATTTTGAAACTAAATTGCATTAATTTGCATATCGATTGATGTGTCGTTGTTTTTGTATTTGCAATGCAAGTTAATATGGAAACATTTAGTTAGCGATCTTTGCCTCGATCTAGAATGATGTACGATAAAAACGATACGATAAATGAAGTGACAGGAAATGAGCTGTGTCTGCCTACCGGATCAGCGCTCTGGATTTTTATTTGCAAGGTATACAGGGATTTCATAGCGGCCATGTTTGTGTGCCGTACAACAGAAAGTTTGACAAATGATAAAAGATTTTATCTCTCTTGGCAGAAATTTAATCACTATTATTATGACCACAAACATGTCTGCCGTGAAATCCCTCTATAAAAACTGTAGATGTCAAAATCGTATGGTTCAAAATCCGTCGAAACACTGGAATAAGGACTTAAACCTCTTAATTCGTCAAAGGTTTTTGTGCACTAAAATGTTAACAAAAGTAGACCTTTAAGTAGAAGACATTGTTAATATGGTAACATTAACTTTTGGCTGAAATGATATTCTAGTTTATTGTGATCCTCAAGTATTTGGCTGTGTTTAGCGCTGTCTTTATTGTTTTGTTTTGTTTTGTTTGGTTTGGTTTGGTTTGGTTTGGTTTGGTTTGGTTTGGTTTGGTTTGGTTTGGTTTGGTTTGGTTTGGTTTGGTTTGGTTTGGTTTGGTTTGGTTTGGTTTGGTTTGGTTTGGTTTGGTTTGGTTTGGTTTGGTTTGGTTTGGTTTGGTTTGGTTTGGTTTGGTTTGGTTTGGTTTGGTTTAATTTTTTTCCTTGGGGGCTGGACCTTCCATGAGAATTCAGTCAGGGTTTTTTTGTGTTATGACCTTACGACAATAATGAATCCTGGTCGGATTTTGAACTATGACATCTTCCATCTTAAAATTATATCTTGCAAATAATTGTCCGCAGCACTGTAACGGAATTAAGGCAGACTTTAACTTTTCTTTAAATGTTATTTTCTGGAATATTATTCGTGAGCGAGAGATTACATACTTATAAACTTTCCATGTAAACTTAAACATCAAATGACAAATCCAGCATTATGCAAATCAATGGATATGAATTTCAGACCGCAAAATAAACGCATGAGCAGACAAATTGTACATATATTTTTCACCTCCACGACTCACACAAGCAGTATCATTCTTTATCTTGCAAGTCCACAAAAGAAGTTTTACGCAGCTATCTTCGTTAGTAAATCTTACTTTTGATGATCACATCATGTAGAAAACCCTTTATATTACTGACAAATAACTTCGGTTTCATGATCTGTATTTATCAGGTTGGTCCAAGAACAAGTAAAAAAATAACTCAGTGTCTATGTAAACATTTTGGAGCGTTTGGCTCTCGCATAACAGTTATGGAGAGTGAGCTTGGTTTTGACGAACCAGTAATTCAGGTCGTCACAACTACGCTCAGTGACATCGCTTTGGTAATGGTCATCCTTGTTGTTTGTGTCTATGCTATACTTTTAGTGTGGGCAAAATACAAAGACATCCAGGACTGTGAAAAGGTAAAGTGCATTTAGAATTATTCCATGTATCCCTGGAAGGCTCAGCCAAAGTCTTGTGGCCCCACGTCTACACACCTCTGGTAGTCCCTCAGCCAGTTTCTTAATTACAATGCAAGGTACAATCACGAAACGTTGCATTTGATCACATATGATCACGTGCGTTGCACTAAGTCCACATAAATAATTGCATGGTGTTACGTCACAATCATGTGACTTATATAGAAAAGATTGTCCCTTATTTTTGATATATACCTTTAACTCCCTCATTTACCATACCAAAGTCGACTCATCGCAAACGATCAATTGCAGGGTGATCGTCATACCAACTGCACGGGCTGCGTCTTGCAGGTCATGCACAGAGGGGAATTGAACCATGGGAGGCAATATAGTTTTTCATACCCTGTCGATTGTAGTTACATTACAGTTTGTTTTTCCTTTACAGGACGATATCATTCCACTTATGGATAACCATCCTCAGTACAAATTCCAATACGAAGTTAAAGTATTTACGGGTTTAAATAAAAATGCTGGAAGCTCTGCTAATGTGTGTTGCATCATTAAAGGAGAAGACGGTCAGACTTCAGTACGCGCTTTGAAAGATGTTGAGCGACAAAGATTCCAGAGAACGGCTGTTGATGTATTTATACTATGTACACCGATGCATTTAGGAAGACTGAATTTTCTTGAAATCTGGCATGACAATACTGGTGAAGATCCTTCCTGGTACTTAATCAAAGTAACAATACGAGATATTCTTAAAGATGAACTGTATTACTTCATGTGTAATAAATGGCTGGCTGCTGAACATGCCGATGGACAAGTGAAAAGGACTCTTCCGGTGGCAAAAAAAGCAGAAGTTGAATCTTTCAAGCATTTATTTTCCAGTGTGTCCCGTAACAAACTGACAGATGGCCATCTGTGGCTATCCATATTTACACGACCATCAAGAAGTCGCTTCACGCGAGTCCAGAGACTCTCGTGTTGTATGGCCTTGGTTTATTGTCTGATGTTTAGCAATGCTATGTTTTATACAGCTTGGGGACAATCACCTTCCTCCAGCACCATGCAAGTTGGACCACTACGGCTTTCAGCTCAACAAATATATGTAGGAATCACAAGTGGTCTGATAATGTTGCCCATGAATGAAGTTATTGTTGGAATATTTAGAAGTATCAAAGCAAAGGAAGATGATTCTGATAAAGAAAAACTTAAGGATGCTCCTATTATATCAAGTAGCAGCGATCTCTTGCAGTTGATCAATTGGTACAGGATAACTGGACAATCAGAAACAAAGTTGAATGAAAACTTTGAGGCTCAAATACAAAGAAATCCGAATACCTCTGTAGGAAAACAAAAGTTAGAAGAGCTTAGAAAGACCATTACAACGCTCGGTGGCTTTCAAGATGAATCCATTATAAGTTCACCATTAGTAAATATCGGAATAAACGAGCAATCTGGGCAAGCCTTGAAAAAGACAAATAAAAATCAGGGAATAAAATTATCGTATCATTTTATGTTTCTTGGTTGGTTTTATATTTTGGCGTTGGCTTCTGCCTCAGCGTACTTCGTGACGTATTTTGGGATGCAATACGATGAAGAGATTGCAGCACAATGGCTCACTTCACTTATTATCTCACTTTTTCAAGACATAGTCATCATTAACGGGCTAAGAATTCTTCTCATAACCTTGTACTATGCCCTGGTACTCAAAAGACCAGACGAATGTGATTATGAGTGTGAAATTAAAGATAAACAGTTGCCTTACAGTCAATACGATGTATCAAAGACACTTGTCGTTTTTCCACCAAGCGACGAAGAACTTAAAGAGGCTCGAACAAAAAAGCTCCGAGAGATTCAAATGGATGTGATCATTAAAGACATGATAGTCTACGTATTCTTTTTGACAGCACTACTTGTTGTTAGCTATAGTCATCGGGATCCTCAAGGATTTGCAGTGGCACAAAATATGATGGATTCGTATATTGGCGGGACCTACGCTGGTAACAGTCTAAGTCAGGTAAAGTAGAATATAACATTTCCAAGAGCACTTGTCTAAAAAAGCTAGACAAATGCACATTGTTGGGAAAAAGCGTTTCAAGCAATATTATATGGCACTAAAATTCATTGACGATTTAATTTGTGTTATATTTTTTCAACAGGCTTGCATGTGAGCATTTCGTAGTCACTTCAAAATGCTCAATTACTAGCTACAAAACTACTAACAAAGTTAGTGAATGGAAATGTCACTCGGAAAGTTGTTAGTAATAAATGTAAGCTTCATCGAGTGTGAAGAAAGACTCGAGAATATCCGAGCCCCCAGCAGGGATTGAACACACGACCTTAGGATTGCCAGTCCGATGCTCTAACCACTGAGCTATGGGTTCAATCCCCGTTGTTTCCGTTCCTGCTTCCGTCGCTCGTGGTAACCAGGCCTTACGAAGCGCAAAGAAATCAGAGCAAAATCCTCGCTTTTACCTAAACTTCATTATGTGTTTGCGCCTTTTAGAGTGACGGTACAGCTAACTATTGGAAATGGCTGGAGTTGACTGTGCTTCCAAGCTTGTCAGCAGCTAATCGTAGCTGGGCACCGATGTGCAGCCCGGTGTCAAACTATTCCATTGACTGTAATACTCGAGTGATTGGAACTGCTCGACTTAGACAGCTCCGTATACCACCAGGTATGCAACATGCATTTGTATGATTATAAAATGAGCAATACTTAATATACAGGCGATAACATGTACAAAAAGAAACCTAATCTAAACAAAAGAAATAAAACAACTGGCAATAATAACAATAGATTATTTTGTTGCAACGAACCAATGGGAAAAGACGTTCCGTGAAAGTGAAGCTCTACTGGAAATATGTGGCACGCGACTTTGTCTCCGATAAGAGCGAGAGTTGCTTGATATCTAAGACATGAAATGATGTGAATTGGACATAACGGTACTGGTGGCTTTTCATATGGAGCAATGCAGCGACCTTGCAAATTGCATGCTAATTCAATCTCTGTTGTTTGTTTGTTTTTAGTTCGTTTGTTGGGGTTTTTTTTTCGTTGTTGTTTTTTTGTTACTTTACATGGTTTGGTGTTCATGTGCTTGCGCGCTACCGTAAACTTACTGTTAATCTAGCCCGCATGATATAGAATTGACATTATCATGTCATATAAATAAAATATTACATTTAATCTATGGATTTTTTGTGTTGATTTAAACGTCTAGTTACGTCTAGAATCTTAAATGCTTGAATTGACATTATCATGTCATATAAATAAACTAGCTATTTCTAATAGAAAGTGAAATGCTGCGAGCAAAAAACAGCTGGTGTATCCACGTTAGCAGAACTGTTCCCCTAAAACTCACGAAAGTACACCGCTTTGTCTGATATATCAAATGTTTCTTGTTTATCTCCTGTGCGTTGTGTGACGAACACTGCTAGTTGACCTTCAATATTGAACTAGACGCACTCGTGCGTTCACTCGTGCCCATGTAAAAGGGAGCCCAAAATCGGTCGTAAAAAGGACATTTAGATTAGCTGCCGCTACAGTAAGAGCGATTGACATGTTGTCGTTAATAAACTTTTTAACAAGACGCACCTCGAACCGTACACTGGTTGCCTGTAGTTCAACAAGCCGCAGTAGTAAAGACCTTTAATTTGTCTGTCAACAGCTATTCATGCAAACATTTTGTACCGCTGATCGAATGTATCGCGAGCTCGTCTAGTGACATCCTTGAATCGACTCTCGATAAACACCGCGGTCAAACGCAACGCGCATGCGTGAACCCTGAAAACAAAATGGCGTTCGAAGCAGAACGTGTGACTGCCGAAATTTATTGTAATTGTTCAAATTTAAGACTTTAACAAGGCAAGATCGTGGAACCAATCATTCATATGTCAAGATAGAAGATCAAGGATATATTTGGTAGGTTAAACAGGCAATCAGTAATGAGAACAAACGATTGTTTTGTAATACACGCTTCCCAGTATATAAGTCTTAATTTTTCAACGAACTTTTTCGAATCTTCACGTCATTAGCCATTGATATCTCATTAGATTTTTTGTTTGGGTTTTGAAGGTCACTTCCTCCTATTTACTAAGGCTAAGAATCTGCATATTGTGCATCCTTGAATGCAACTGACCACAGATATTTTAGTAGCTTTCAGTTAAAACTTGCAAACTTATCGATAAAACTCTTGTCGCGCATTTACAGATATGTGGATATCCAGCAAGCTTGATGCCATGTGGTCTGCTGATGAGAGTTTAACACTTGTTGGAAGCTGGATGGTGTAAATGTTGTGGAAGTCATCTAAGAGGTTGATCACAAGTTGCTTCTCCTGCATGAGTAAATGAAAAATATAATCACCAATTTATTATCAAGAGGAAAAACATGAGTTGAAAAGTGTTTTGGACATACAGTTAATGCTGTCTGTAATCTTGTTGCCAGAACTTCTGGGTGTTTTGTTCTTATTTTTGAAGAATTCCTGTCATGTGTTCTAGGAGCAATGCTATACCCTAACACAGGTCCACTGTTCATTGCTGATCTAGATGCACCTTGGTGATGTAACTACAGTCCAGAGTCTTTTTGGAATTGAGATGTCTTTGACACCTACCAAGACATGATCATGATAATAATAAATGGCTAGAGATTACAATGTTTAAAATTACTGTATTTATTTCTTGAATTTCTACACAAACTGTACCTGAAATATGCAACAGTATGAAGAATAACCACAGTATTACGCTGGTGTTGTAACTCATCGCACTCTTTGGTCAGTCTACTGTCAGACCTTGAAATAGCATTGAAAATCATGTCATATAGTCCAGTTGCATTTTCTTCAGCAGTCACGCATCAGCACTGGGTTATATAACAGATATAATGGTACTCCTTTTTCGATACAGTATAGTGGTGATAAACAGCAAGTTGAAATCGAGCTACCAAACTGTCAAATGAGTTATCTACATAGAACAACATTAGAGTGCATTTCATATGTCTGTGAAATAAGATCAAAGTTATTTGTGCTTATTTAGTTGCTATTTAGTCACTAGCATTGAACCAGAACTTTCTTATAATAGCAATACACTGGAGACATCAAATACACAAGAGAATTGAGACAAATGACTTTGCATAATAGCTTTTAATTACTTTATTACTTCAAATGAACCTTCATTGTTTTTTTCATTGAAACAGACTTTCTACACATCCAGTGTATTGCTATTATAAGAAAGTTCTGGTTCAATGGTAGTAACTAAATAACAACTAAATAGGCACAAATAACTTAATTGATCTTATTTCACAGACATATGAAATGCACTCTAATAGAGTTATAAATACTTATTCATGTTGCTATGAACAAGTCAAAAACAAAATGACATAAAAAGATCACACTGTATCATATGAGAACACACAAAAAAATTGAAAATATTTATTGATTTATATTGTTTTAACAGAAAATACAAGCACAAGTTTGTTGGTTTATTGCTATACAAACATGAATGGTTACCTTCACTAGAGTTTAAGTACTTGCTAAGTTTGTAGACATTTTTTCCCAAACACAACTCTCTATCGAGATATCCCCTTGAGTGTTGTTTATCTGTACAGTTCCAAAGCATGTGTCTATTACATTCCAATCTGACATTCCTTGGACAATGACAATTCCATATTGTTCACAGAGTAGTTTGAGATATGAGTGAAAAGTTTGTAAGGTTTTGGAAGTGGTTTTTAATTGATGAAAGTGCTCTTTTACACAATGTAATTTCCTCAAAGCTCCCATCATGATTTGTTAGAATTTCATTGGCTTTTTCCATTGACTGGCATAGCATTTCCAATTGGTTAAAGGGGGACGACGATCAAAATTGGTTAAAATTGGAAATGGATTATTCCTAGTTGAAGTAACTCAATGATGACAATAAATGCATATGAAGAATTACTTTCCCAAAAATTCTGCATTTTAAGCTCATTATCACCGAGAGATTTGGCTTTAAAAGCCGAGAGAACAATAGGTTTGAGTAAATAACGTCATTTGCATACAATTCAGATGCTAATATACTTGATAATTTTGATCTCTCTCTTTTGAATATAAATAGAATATGTTGCTGTGTGATTATAGGAGCCATATAGCTAAGTTCAACCGAGTTTCAAGTCATTTTCAAATTTCATCGTCATCCCACTTTAATTAGAAAACTGCATAATCTGCAAACCAAAAACAAACAAACAAAAAAGTTAAGTTCATGAAATGGGGTCAATTTATATTACAACATGATTTTAGGATATCAGAATGACTTCAGTACTCTTTTGAGTCGTGGTCCTTGTTGGTGTTCCCTGTTCTGTAATTTCTTGGCTAGTGCTTGTCTGATTAAAAATATTTACTTAGAATTTAATTTTAAAGAACTTATTTATCCATAAATTTGACTATCTGCATTGTACATTTCATCCCATTTATTATTCCCTCTTTTTATATCACCCTACTTTTTTTGGTCTTCAAACTCTTATTGCTAACTCACTTTTATTACTTATTCTAGAACTCCCAAGGTGTTCATATTTATTGATTCCTAAAAAGTCCCTGCCTATTGTAGTCTTACTAATTAAAGGAATAAATTAGTTATTGTATTTAAAAATTAGGTGTACATTTTTTCAAACTAAAATACCTTCCTTACTTTCCTTCTCTTTGATGATTGGAATGCAATATGTTCTTGAAACTCAGAATCGACTTTGCTTTTGCATAAGTTACACTAATTTGTCCCTGGTTTGTAGCATTCAATATTTTTGCCAATTTCATAAAATAGGTCATACAGACGCTCTGGGATCCTCTGCAGAGAGAGCTTTGGTCTGTCACCCCAGGACGAAGGGCAAGAACATATTTGTCCACTTTCTGGATTTCATAAAGATGATTCAAACAAATCCACGAATTGAATTCAACTCCCCCCAGCACGAGCCATAAACTTGTTAACTCTTCGAAGATTTTTCCCATCTGAACACTTTGGTTGTTTCATACGTTCAGTCCTTGTTCCGTTCCTTTTTTTACACATTCTTTCACACAAAAAGACTCACTTATCACAAGTAATAAAAAAATAAATAGTCGAGGTTGAAACATGACAGTACGTAAAAGCCGGCGTTTGAAAGATACGTCGAGAAAAAACTGTAAAAAACGTACTTGAGAAATGATAATTTTTTTCGTGAAACTCACAATAACTTAATCGCAAATAGAACTACAAACTGTGAAGTTATAAACCTTATCTTTACAGTATTTTTCTTATTTTTGGCATTTAAACAAGTTGAAAACTTTTGCCGGCTTTTTTTCATTTGTAAATATAGTAAAAGCCGCGCATTCCCGGGAACGACAACACAGATCATGAGCATGCGCGTTGCGTTTGACCGCGGTGTTCTCTCGATACGGTATGGACTTGAACCGCTGATCGTATGTATCGCATGTTCGTCTAGTGACATCCACAGATTACACTGTGTTCCGAATAGGAGGCTACTCGCTTCGCTCGCAGCAAATATTACATGCAATCTATGGATTTTTTGTGTTGATTTAAACGTCTAGTTACGTCTAGAATCTTAAGTGTTTTGATAGAGCTAAAAAATCTTAGCCCACCAATTGTATTTATTGATATTTTTTTACTGTTTTTGTAGGAACGTGCGAAATTCCACCGGGTATGGAGCATGTTTCAAAGCCTTGCAATGATTTTTACTCAATGCTCAACGAAGATAAGAGCAATTATCTTAAAGGATGGATACCAACGAACATTACCAAAGACGAAAAAGACCCTTGGAGGTACCAGTCGATGTTTGATATTGGCGGTTACCCATACATCGGACTTCTGGCTACGTATAGTGGTGGAGGATATATAACAGAGCTGCGCAGCACTGGGGATGGTTTGAATGATCTTAAACAAAACTCGTGGATTGATCAAAGAACAAGAGCTCTTTTTGTAGAAGTCAGTTTATATAATGCCCAAGTGGACATGTTTGGAATTGCAACGTTTCTTACGGAATGGATGCCTACAAATAATGTGCTTTACTTTGATAACGTTAAAGCTGCACGTCTCTTTATACCAACCGATACTAAACAGAAGGTGACTACAGCTTGTCAGCTGTTTATGGTATTGTTTCTTATGGTTTTCATGTATGGCGAATCTAAGAAGATAAACAAAGAACGAAAGCAATATTTTAAGGATGTCTGGAACTGGATGGAGGTCTGTTTGATAGTATTTATATTAGGTTGCCTTGGTGCTCTATATCAGCGATCAAAATTCACAACACATGCCATTCTTGAGATGCAGAAAAACCCCAACAAATTTGTAAGCCTGATTCAAGCTGCAACGTTTGATGAGATTTTAACGTACTTCCTAGGACTTGTTGTTTTTGTTGCTAATCTAAAACTTTTGAAGCTATTTCGCTTCAATCATCGCGTTTATCTTTTTACACGGACGTTATCAACAGCAAGTGACCCACTTCTTTCATTCATGCTCGTCTTCCTCATATTCTATATAGCCTATTGTTCTATCTATTATCTGATATTTGGAGCGAATATGTTCGACTACAAATCTATGATAAGCACAATTGAATCGTTGTTTAACATTTTACTAGGCGGGTTTGACTTTCACAGCATGGAAGAAGCTGACAGAGTCTTTGGGCCAATCTTGTTCTTCTCGTTCATGTTAATCATGGTCATGATCCTAATGAACACATTCTTAACGATCTTGATGGACGCGTTTGCTGATGTTCAAGGTGACGAAAACCTAAAAGACGACGAGTTGGAAGTATTGAATCACTTTTTAACCCGTATGGAAAAATATCGGCCCCGTAGAAAAAACAAGATTGACAGTTCACCGAGTGAAACGCTTTCGCAACCAGACAGTGCAAAGTCTGAAAGCCCAACCCCTGAACCAATCAGGAGTAAAGAACTTGACGTAGACAATTGTGAAAAGGGTCTTTTTACTTTTAGTAAAATGTGTGAGCATGATGAAAATAAAGATGAAGACGAACTAGATGATGATTTTGATACTGACGACGTCCTAGACCGAGCGATTAAAAGAGCCCATATGAGACTCAGGTTTAAACAGATAGCGATGCTGAGTGGGACGTTCAACGTTAAATCCTATGGCAATAATACAGTCACTGCCAACTCATATAAACCACACCCAGTTGTTAAGGAAAGGCCTTTGGAAGAGAAACTACAAGAAATTTCATCTTGTTTTAGATCGA
Organism: Telmatactis stephensoni; assembly: GCA_029948255.1. Lineage (NCBI taxonomy): Eukaryota > Metazoa > Cnidaria > Anthozoa > Actiniaria > Isophelliidae > Telmatactis > Telmatactis stephensoni. The sequence continues at coordinate 143,582 of JALIZF010001580.1, read as the reverse complement.
CTGCTTTGAATGATATCACTATGGATCGTGCTTATGAAGAACTGCTTAGACGCTATGTGGAGAACAAACGAAATCAAAACTTTGAGGAGAAGCGGAGAAGACAGGAAGAATTTGCCATGAGTTGGCAAGCACCAAAAATTACTTATAAGAATATCAAACCAAATGTTTACACGTATACTAGACATATCACAGATGATGATTAGAAAAAGGAGCTATAAATTTGCCATATGTGTACAGGACCCGTATTTTTTCCAGCTTCGGATAACACTTCAGTTTTTCTGATCCATCAATCATCCTTAAGGACGGATCTATGCAAATTCAAGTAAATCACTGGTTGATTTGCATAAGCTTTGCCCCGGCCAAGGATGACTGACTGATCACTGAGGAAAACAAAACGAACCGAAAGTAGGAGAGTACGGTTGTTATATAACGATTTTCGATGCAAGCATTCGTAGACAATAGCCAAGCAATGCAAATGTACGGTTAATAGACCTTAAATAACAAGGACAACCTAACATCACGTTGTATATACATGAAATGTTAAATATAATTTATATATTACATTGACTATAGACCTTTCACGAGTTCGCGTGACTGATCACCAAACAATAGATTTAAGTCACGGCAACACTGGGGTGGATAAATCAACACGCTCACTGTTTTTCGTCCACTACAGCCTCGACTTTGATCTATTGTTTTGTGCTTCGTCATACGAATTCGGGAAATGTCTGTAGTCAGTGTAATGTTGTTCAGGCATCTACAAAGACATTTATATGTTTACAGATTCCATGTACGTGATCGTTAAATATTTGTCACGCGCACCCTCGTTCAGATAGAACTTGTTTCAAATTTAAATTTTACACTTTAACTATAACGTTGTGAACTCCACTCTCAAAATCTGTGCAGCGTGTCAAAAAACCCCGGATATTCAACGAAACACGTGGCATTTGTAGCCTTTGTCTAAAGCAGCAAAGATTAGTTACTGTTCATGAATAACAGTACGTTAAGTACTGCGGTTATTCATGAACAGTCGACAACAGTCCTGTTGACTGCATACAATAATTGTTGATACTGCAATGGATATTCAAATATCTGAATAATTTTATGTAATGTCGATCATGTCTCTTATACTTAGTCAGTTTAAAACTGAAACGTCCTGAAACGTAATTAAGACTACTATTAGGACAAAAATAAAGCTATTCATTATCATGTGTCGTTCTTTAACTGAAAAACTGATGATACAAGCGTAAATTAAATATGACTGCAATTCAACAACGTCTTCGTTTTGCCATATTTCTTTATTTAAACATATTTAACTTACCATTTAATTGCACCAAAAGCAGCTGGTAGCTTATCTAGGGGGTTTTATCAATATACAGGAATGTACATATACATTACATTTTAACAAAATACGGAAGAAATATAGAAAAATATCGCGGGAAAATATAGAAGAGTTTCTTTTCTTTTTCTTACTGGCGAGCAAGCAGAAAAAAATACAGAAAAAAATATAGAATAAATGAGCAAAAAATGGAAATATATACCCTCACTTAAATAGATATATAAATTACTATATTTGTTGTTAATGTTTAAAGTTTAGGTTATGTGTCATTGAGAGTGGTTTACTGATTGCTTCGTACTTCGAAAATCCTACCGACAGTAAAACATATTCAACGGTTCTATAGTATTATTTTTGTAATGATTTGTTAATTATAGGCCCAAAATTATAGGCCTTTCTACACCAGCAAGTTTTCCATGACAGCTTTTCAATGACAAATTGTTTTTGCTCATGTGGATGGGAAATACGGCCAAATTTCATAAGAAATATGATTTCATATATAATTTGCTCGGCGCATATCCATTTGTCACAGTATGATAGAAAATTTGCCCTTATGGAAGACCCTTAAGCTTGGTTTTCACTGGCGACGCAAGCACAAGCAAAAGTATAAGATTGTTTTCACTAGCATAACGCGAACGCAAGCACAAGCTAGCATAAGCGCAAGCACAAGATATCAAAAAAATTTGATCCTTGTGCTTGCGCTTGTGCTTGCGCTTGTGCTTGCGTCGTAGTAAAAACCAGGCTTTATATATAATTATGATTACTCTTTCTCTTTTGTGAGTATAATTATAAGGTCTATAAGTATCTGAAGTTGAGAGTTGATATGTGAGCTATCACGCTATCAAATGACGGACCACTCGAGAATTAGCTCTTTATTCATTCTTTACATCAAAAAGCTTGTGTGATCTTCGTTCTTGTGTTTTAATCTTTCATTAGATAAATATGAACCTTTAAAGGATTAACATGAGCATTTTAAACTGACAAAAAACACGTTTTTATTCCAACTAAACATGTAAAAGCAATGGTCATATTTGTATTCATGACTGTCCTTGAAGAATAGACCGTATGATAATCATATTCTTTTGTCTTTATACAGATGGAGTCATCCGTTTCGAAAGTATTTCCGTAACATACATTTAGAAAGCAACCGGCTTTATCTATCAAACTATGGTTGCTTTATACTGGAGAGATGTTTTCTAGTAACTTCGCAGTTCTTTTTATATTGCTTTGGGATATACGTTACACGAACAAAGATTTTTAGAGGGAATTGTATTTTATTTAAAGATCAAATCAATTGGTATTTACTTAAAAATGAAACAAACAGAAAACTTGTATAATTACAATATTCTAATTGTGCGTTGCTATACCAACATATCTTTGCTACAGCAATGCTGTAATATTTGAAGTGCCTCCTGACATCAGTGACTTCTGATAAGAAACTTCATAAGAAACGTAAAATAAAGTATTCAAAAGGTTTCAAAGTTGAAATTTATCTATTTCAAAGTATTGAAAGTAGAGAAGAGGCTTATCCTCACTCAAGAAGTGTTTTTCTTTTAATTTTTACTACTGTATTATTTAAAGGTGGAGCAATTTCAAACAATAATCATGGATATAAACTATTCAAACATTAGCATTATACGCTCGGTTGACAAATGAACGTGTATATGCAAACAATAGCTTCAGCTTGTCTTTAATTCTAAGTTTAAGATCACCTACTTACAACTTAGCTCAAGTGAAAGGAACTGAGGTGAGTTTAAGGCTGTACAGCTACTTAATAGAAACTCATTTAATTACCATTTTTGAATTTCGATCAACATATCACCAACTGATCTGTTGTTGTGATTTGTCTGTTGTACTTGAATGAGGATGAAGCGAAACGTAATTCAAAGTCTCTCTATTTATGGAACACATTCAGTAATACAAAAATCGTCTTTAATTACTGTTTTAATTTCTCTCTGAGTTTTGAAAATGTTACCAATTGGTCCTTTAGAGACCTTTAGAGAAATTGAATTACCGCCATACCTTGTTTTCATTGCTTTCTTAGAGCGGTTTTCATAAACCCGTGAAATATACTTAAGCGTATTAGGCACTACCACAATCTAAATCCTTTGTTTTCTACTGCATTTATTTGACTATTACACTCTAACTATTACACTTTGTTTCACGGGTTAATGAAAACTACCTTATTCGTCTAAGCTATTTCAAAGTGAATATTTATAATTCTGTTTTGTTTACGATCGCGCATTTTAAAATCAAGAATGAGGTCGATAAGCATGCTCTTGCTGTTGGGTGCCATTGTAGTTCTTGAGTGTAAGGCTGACTTGTTTGATAAATGCTTCATGGTGTACGCCAAAGGTTCGTTAAGACCCCCATCGATAGACAACCATTGCAACACCATCAAGGTAATATTAAAAATGGATCACTGTTAAATTATTTCATATAAAACATTCCACATTACTCTAAAATACCCAGAATCACAATTATTCTAAGCCAATTTTCATGTATTTTATGTGTCTTTGAATCCCTCTCCTCTCCTCCTCTTCCCTCCCTTTTCCTACCCTCCCCTCCCCTCCTCCTAGCTTATATGTTTTTGCTCATTTTTTAGAACACCACAAAATGTCTTGGAGAAATTCCAGCTGAGACCAATAAACTACTGGATTACATGCGATTTTACATCCTGGAGCATGCGCGACTGGACATCTATACTGCCTTGTGTCCTGCATATGACTTCAGTGCTGCAGACGATGGGCTGCTATTGTCAAGTTCAGGTGAGAACAATGTTATATCGGATCGCAATCGAAATATTACATTTTATTTTACTACATTTTCAAACCCTCTACTGAATTATTAGCCAGTCAGTTAGATACTTCGATTTTGACTCCGTGACGATACTTGAAGCTGACGATATACTTGAACAAATTTCAAGTCTATGGACATATTGGTCCTTAATTAGCACTTGTTGACTTTGCCTATTTTTTATGTAACGCTTACTTTGGTCACACTTAGAAATATTTACTCTTATACGAATCTAATAATTTGTCTGACTTTAACTTTTAATTCATTAAAAAACGCACATGTCAAATATTTTTGATGAAGCTACCAAGACTCGAACCCCGAAACTCTAGTCTAGTCTAACTCTCCTAGAATAAAACAGAATAAAACACTTATTGCCTCGTGCTACGAGAGAACTGTATGTAAAAACGATGATAATCCCAATTTTGGACTATGGAGATATCATCTGGGGTGATAAGGGCAATGAAGTTTTGATGAGTAGAATTCAGTCCATCCAAAATGCTGCAGCAAAGATTATTCCAGATAAACCAAAATATTCCTCCGCAACAGAAGCTCTTAACGAATTGGGTTGGAAGAAATTGTCAGTGCGTCGTCGATTGCATCGTTTGACTTTTGTTTATAAAGGAGTGAATGGTCTCTTGGACTGGGACTTTGGGCTTTCCTCATTTGCTGATACTCATAGTTATGATACACGATTTAAGGATAATTTACGAATACCACGTTCTTATAGTAATTGGGGTCAATATCGTTTTTCTAGTTATTGTATAAATGAGTGGAATCAAGAGACCATAATACTAAGAGAGCGAAGCTCAGTATTGATGTCTGTGCCATGTTCGTGGCGGCTAAGGCTATTTTTAGTAACTTCGCCATCGCGCGCGCAAGGCACTTAAACAATAGAATTCAAACGGTCCCTTCCGCGCGCACGCCAAAAAGCAAATTCTATTGGTTGAGGGCCTTGCGCGCGCGACTGGCGAAGTTACTAAAAATAGCCTTAGCCGCCACGAACATGGCACAGACATCAATACTGAGCTTCGCTCTCTTAGTATTATGGTCTCTTGGTGGAATAGTATTCCTTTTAATATTAGAAAATTATCTTTTCCCCGTTTTAAAGTTGCTATTAATAGTCTAACATAATGCTTTTTACAGTTTGTAATTATATTTTAATATTTTAAATTTTTATATTTTATACATATGTAATTTTATTTAATCTTTGTTTATTTTAGTTTTTATTGTTTAATTTAGGTCGTCCCCACTGAAAATCACGTTTGTGAGTGGGCAATCTGATTAAAGATTATTATTATTATTATCATTTTGTAGTATAAGTTCCTTTGTCGTGAGTCACAAATAACTTAAACTTTATTTGTATAACATAAACAACATTTGAAATCACCCTACTCAACTGACACACACAACACAACACACGACCGCCCTCGCTCACGCCATTCTCACGCGTACACATACGTCACAACACTCACTCTACACTACCCCTCTCTCTCTTAAATGGCTTAAATTACCATAACGTGAATTATGATAAAGTCAATGTTCAAATCTTGAAAAATACAATACTCAAAATGTATTGTACAGTCTTATAAGTTTTTAACGATGTTCAAATCTTGTAAACTTTCTGAAGGTTGATGATCACTTTAAATACTTGATGCAATCTTGTTGCTTCTTCTGAAGATCTTCTCCATCCACTTGGGCTTAGTGTGGTCTTGCGTGTTGTGGACTTGCTTTTTTTTTACATTTTCTAGTATTTTTATTCTTTTATCCAAATTGTTACACATACTTTCGAGGGATACTGCTGTAAACACCCAGTCACCATATCTCTGTGGTGCTCTTCTTTCTCTCTGTGGTCTTCTGAAACTTGTTTCATTCTCTAGTTCTTCATCTTGGTTCATCTTCAACCTCCAATACTTCTTCCTGATCTTGAGATTCTTGAGGTACTTCATCTTCATTAGTTGCATATTCCTCAGTAGTTGTAGCTGCTGATACATCATTTTCCACTTCTTTGTATCGTACATACAATGTTCCATAAGGGTAGTCATTGTCCTTGTTCTCCACTTCCTCCTCCTCATCAGAAATTTGTTCTGTGGATTCACTAGTTTCACTTGTTATTGATTTTGGTTCTTTGGTTGTAATGTCTTGATCAGACTTGCTTTCCTTTGCTTGAATCGTTTCATCACTTGATTGACTTGACTTGTGTAACTTGAGATTGTTATAGTGCACAACTTTTGTTTTGCTTCCACTTAGCTTAATCTTGTAATTAACATCAGACAGTTTCTCTTTAATGACGTAAGGACCTCTCCAGTATCTATGAAACTTTGCAGCTTCTCCTACTTGTAGTTGAGGACTATAAAGAAATACTTTATCTCCAAGCTTGTAAACTTTGTTGGTCAGAGCTTTATCATAGTATTCTTTTTGGCGAAGCTGTGCCGTTTGTAGATTCTTGCTTGCTTGTTGATAGGCCTGTGTAAACTTTCCCTTTAAGTCTGTAGCAAATTTACCATATGATGTTTCTTCTTCGGTGATCTCTTCTCCTAACATAATGTCCAGTGGTAATCTTGTCTCTCTGCCAAACATCAGATGAAATGGTGTATAGCCAGTAGATTGGTGAACACTGCTCCTGTATGCCATCAGACACGCTCCGATGTGCTCATCCCACCTTTCAGCATTCTCTTCCACTCTGACCTTGAGAAGGTTCTTTAGTGTCTTGTTGAAGTTTTCGACTTGACCATTTCCTGATGGATGATAAGGCGTTGTCCGTGTCTTGTTTATTTCCAATACTTCACACATTTCTTGAAATATCTTAGATTCAAAGTTCCTACCCTGATCTGAATGGATGCTGTCAGGGACTCCATAGCGGTAGATCCATTCATTGATGATTACTCTTGCACATGTACTTGCTCTTTGATTCCTCAGGGGGTAAGCTTCTGCCCATTTGGTATATGCACACTGCACAGTCAAGATGTAAGAATTCCCTTTCTTCGTACGGGGTAGAGGACCAATTATATCAATGTGTATTCTTTGCATTGGATGTGATGACGGAATTGAAATCAAGCCAGCCTTTGGTTTCTTGGAAGGTGGTTTACATTCACCGCAAGTCACACATGATTGCACGTAGTCATACACCGCACTCGATAGACCAGGACGCCAGAATCTTGCTTGTAACTTGTGAAGGGTTTTAAGTGTACCAAGATGACTTCCTTCAATTCCATCATGAAGTCGTTTTAACGCTGGTGTTAGTAGACTCTGTGGTAGGACAATTCTTGGTTTCCAGTCTTTCTTGTTGTTTGTTGGACGAATGTACAGTACTCCATCTTTAAGCTCTAGCAGGCTCCATTTCGCACAGATAGACTTAACCATTGGGCTCATACCTTGTAACTCACACTTGGTTGGCTTGTCCTTTCCTTCCATTAGGAGCTCAATAACATAAGCTACGTCCATATCTTTCTTTTGAGCTTCAGCTACTTCATCAGTAGACCATAGAGCTTTGACCGATCCCTTGTCACTGGATTCCGTTTGGACGATAGTTGAGACTGTCGCTGATGTTGTTGCGGACTGTACAATATTTCTACAGGACGGACAATTTCCACCATGATGTCGACGAGGTCTTCTTGACATGGCATCTGCGTTGACATGATCTTTTCCAGGTCTGTGGATGACTTCAAAGTCGTACTCTTGAAGCTTCTCCAGCCATCTAGCCATTTGACCTTGCGGTTCTTTGAAGGATGTTAGCCACTGCAGCGCATGGTGATCTGTCCGGACCTTAAACTTCCTTCCAAGCAAATAATATCTGAAGTAATCAATGAACTCCACTAGTGCAAGCATTTCCAAACGTGTTGCACAGTAGTTACGCTCAGGTTGTCTAAGAGAACGACTTCCGTAAGCTATTACGCGTTCGGTACCATCTGGCTGAACTTGTGAGAGTACTGTGCCGATTCCTTTCTCTGTACTGGCATCAGTGTCTAACATGAACTCGCCTGCGTCTGGTCCGAAGTTTGGATATGCAAGAACAGGAGGATTTGCCAGACAGTCTTTGAGTTCCTTAAAGGCTTTCTCTTGCTGTTCTGTCCACTCAAATTCTTGATTCTTTTGCAACAGACGACGAAGTGGCTCGGACTTGACTGCAAAGTCTTGAATGAATCTTCTGTAATATGAAGCTAAACCCAGGAAACTTCGTAACTCAGCAACATCTTTAGGCTTGGGCCATTCCTGTACTGCTCTTGTCTTCTCGGGATCTGTCTGAATTCCCTTTGTGGATACAACATGACCAAGAAATCGTATACTTCGTTGAAGGAATGAGCACTTCTTCTTCTTCAGCTTAACTTTTGCAGATCTGAGCCGTTCAAAAACAGCTCGCAGACGTTCTAAATGTTCATCAAAGTTCTTGGACCAAACAATGATGTCATCTAGATACACTAGACAGTCTTTCCATGCTAGACCTTTCAATGCTAAATTCATCAATCGCTGGAATGTAGCGGGTCCATTGGTTAAACCAAATGGCAAACAAGTCCAATTGAACTGTCCTTTGTGCGTCACGAAAGCGGTCTTGTCACGGTCTTGAGCTGCTACCGGTACTTGCCAGTATCCTGAAGCTAAATCCAAAGTAGAGAACCATACCGCACCATCCAGGGACTCTAGGATATCATCTGTCCTTGGTAGAGGTTGGGCATCCTTTATGGTAACTGCGTTCAGTTTCCGGTAGTCTATGCATAAACGGTAACTTCCATCCTTCTTTCTCGCCAACACAACAGGACTACTCCAAGGGCTGTTCGATTCTTCGATTCTTCCTTGTTTCAACAACTCTTCCAACTGTTCCTCTACTGCTTCTCTTTTAAAGGGTGGTAGACGACGAGGTGGTTGCTTTATGGGTGTGGCGTCGCCAGTGTTGATCTTGTGTTCTATCAGGTCCGTCAAACCAAGTTCTCCAGGCTGCTCTGCTATGATATCATTGAATTCTTCTATAAGAGCAGAAAATCGAGTTTTCTGTTCTTTAGAAAGTTCGTGTGTATCTTCGGACGGATTTCTTTTACCCTCGCCTACTTCACTCTCCTGGCTCGTTTTTAAGTCAAACACACTTACTGAACCATTGTTCTGGTTCAACGGATGAAATACTCCAATGGCCTGATTATCTTTGAACTTTATAGTATCGTCGGTAAAATTTGCCAAGCGGACTAGAGCTTCTCCTTCCCTGGGTATAACTAGTGTTCTAGCTAAGTAGGGACCATTGCTCGAATACAACTTGGTAACTCTTTCAACCATACCCGGGGTGCCTTCGTTTCTTTCATATCCCTTTTCCAATCTTGCCATTACTGACACTTCAGTTCCCGGTTCTATATCTATCTTCTCTGTTAATATCAATCTGCAAACACTTGGGCTTGACTTTTTGTAATGAATAGGTATTTCGCAATCCTTTATGCAGAAAGTGCCAAAGTCATAACAAATTTTGCACCCATTCGCTTCAAAGAAATCTGAGCCCAGTATCGCTTCATGATAAATACCCTTAACCACGACCATGGGAACAACTAGATCAACAGTTCCTACGCGAAGTCTAACGTTTGTACGCCCTTTAACTTCTAGAGTTTCTCCATTTGCAACTGTTAAAGTAGCATCGATTGATTCTAGTTTATCAGGGCTATAACATCCGCTTTTCTTCCACGTTTCTTCATCTATGATACTTGTTGTTGCTCCCGTGTCAAGAAGAATGGGTACCTCTTTGTGATTAATCAAACCAGAAATATAAATCCCATTCCCACTAACTGTTAATAACGTTAAGTTTTCTTTAGAACTTGGGGCTGAAACTTTTACTGAGATTGACTGCCCCGCGGCAATCCCCTTCTGTCGTTTCCCTGGAGTACCCTTTTCTCTGGACAACTAGAGGCATAATGACCCATTTTTTGGCAGGAATAACACCTGATATCGTTAGGGGTTTTCTTTTGCTGCTTTTCTAATTGCCCCTCTAGGCTTTCTAGCTTCTTTTTCATGCTTACCACAAGCTCTTTCAACTCTTTTAACTCGGAATTCTTCTCATTTCCGGTGGAAATGACGTCACAATGCATTTTCTTTTTAATATTATGGGATGCGGTACGGGCGCTCTCCAACGAACGTAAATTTCTCAAAGCTTCTTGCAAGGAACCGGGTTGGGCTAAAAACAGCTTTTCACGAATTTCTTCGGCCACAAAAACACCCTCAGTAAACTTATCTTTGGCTAATTCATCTCTGAATTCAAGCGATGCATTTGGATAAGCATTTTCGGTCAGCTCTAGCAAGGCATCAGCGAAGTTGTCAAAAGTCTCGCCTTTGTTTTGTTTTCGATTTTTCAAAAGTAGCTTGTAATCTGCTACAGTTTTTCCAGAATCAAATCTCTCGACTAATCTTGCTGTGAAAACGTCAAACGAGGCATCATCTGGCAATCTTAGCAGTTGTACGGCGCGAAATGCCGGCTGATCAAGCAGGGTCATCAAGTAATCTTTGATCTCCGTTGACGGGATGCATGCAATTTTGGCGTACTGATTGAATTGCGCTAACCAAGACTTAAAATTTTGGCCTAACACATAACTCTTCGGGACTTTTGGTACGTACATTTTCTTGTTTCCTTGTACTTGACTTGTTCCTAGCGCTTGAATCATTGAACTTACCAAATTTTCCATCAATGTACTAGAGAGTGAACTACCTGCCGCCGCTCCTTCAGCTCCTTCGGCTTCCTTTTTCTCTTGTTTACCATCGTTTTCCGTCATTTTTTTTTTTTTTCTTCTTCTTCTTCTTTACCGCTGCCACCAATGTAGTATAAGTTCCTTTGTCGTGAGTCACAAATAACTTAAACTTTATTTGTATAACATAAACAACATTTGAAATCACCCTACTCAACTGACACACACAACACAACACACGACCGCCCTCGCTCACGCCATTCTCACGCGTACACATACGTCACAACACTCACTCTACAATTTTTATCCCTTTCCAATAACCCTAAGTCACAAAAGCAAATTCACTGACCAGAACGTAACGGAATTTTTATAATCAACAATGAATTCATACGTAACTATTGGTTGATAGTATAATTACATTGTAATATACAGGTATTTGTCTAAAAAAAGCTAGATTCCTCACAAATAATTAATGAGGATTTGAAGTCGTCCAAAGGCTTCTAAGGGGGGGGGGGGGGGGGTTTACATGACACTAGGATCATCCTATAGCACTAGGATCATCTTAGCAGGCGAATCATCCTACCTGCTATACATTTACTGCATTCTGTTCAGTAGGATGATCCTAGTATCCGAAGTGAAGACAAATTTCCATGTAAACAGAATGCAGTAAACCCAGGTAGGATGATTTGCCTGCTAGGATGATCCTAGTGCTAAAATGATCCTAGTGCCATGTAAACACCCCCTAATTCGGACTTAACGGGTTTTCAGGTCTGCGCTATTAGTTCCAGTCCTCGACTGTGCCTCGGAATGAAACTAATTGCGCGGACATGAAACCCAGTTAAGTCCTCATTGATGGACTTTAATCATTACGTCTTATGAATTTGGTATTCGCGCCAGTCCCTTACAGAGAGTAGAAAATAACAGCCGCACACCTCACTTGGGCCCAGTTCGCGTAAGACTTCTCACGCCTGTTGATCATCTAGCTGACCTAGCTACCAAGCCCGATACAATTCAAGAAATTCAAGAATTAGTTCAAGCGGCCCCGGTGCCAGTTAGAACAACACTTCTTTCATCTGTATAGATATAAATATATATATTCGTTGTGGTTTTTCAATTTTTCTGGAGCTTGTTATGTTAGCTCTCGATTTATTCATAGGTTTTCTTTCGTCTTACTCTTGATTACGCTTTAGTTTGGTTCAGTTGTTTTATGGGCTTTACATGCCTTTATATGCAATGTTAAGTCTTGTTGCACGTGTTTTGCCTCGCAAACGCTCGGGGTTTGTGTAATATTGTTTTCCTCGGCTCCTTTAGAATTTGCACGGTGTATTATTTACATTAGTTTGCTATGTTTGAAATCTTGTTGTGCGTGCTTTGCCTCACAAAAGCCGGGTTTGTGCAGTGCTTTTTTAGTAGTACATTTTTAAAATGAAATTATAAGATTTATGAGGGTTAATCTCTACACGGCTTCATAGTGGGGGTAGCTTCAGCCCATCAGCCCTTACTCTAGGCCTTCACTGGCGTATGGCTGCCAACTGGATGACATGACTGTATATTAATTGACGCAATGTCCCCACACGCCCATGCACCTCCATAAAGTTACGCAAATCCTTCGCCCTGGTGCACCTTTGTCTCTCACCACCTCTTAGATTTGAGCCACGGATGGTTGGGTTGGTCCCGCAGTCAGTTGTCTAAGTTTGGGACCTCGTTTTGAGCTTTGGGAGCCTGATTTCCCGGGTTTTGTGGTGATATTAGCGCACTAAAGCAGTGAAACCGGTGGTCGCGGTCTCATGTCTCCATCTCTTATTGAACAGCGTGAAAGAGACTGTCATTAATAGTCTGCTATTTGCTGGCAGATGACTTCACATGAAATTGAATGTATCGTGTTTTGGGTAAACAAAACAAAAGTAGACCTTAATAGATTTTGAAAAGTATGATTAACGAATAAAGAAAGAAAAAGAAGTATGTCTGCGATTTGTACGTACAGCTTTCCAAACTCAAGTATGTTAATGCCTGATTCAAAACGATAGTGGCATCAAGTGGTCACTGACCTTGGAATGTCAAATTGAGTTTTTTTAGAAATGCGCTCGCGAATTTGATTTATGCTGAGATTGTTTTATGCTACAGTATTAAGGACAAAACGTTTCGAAGAAAATTTAGCGGAAACGTGTTCCGACGAAATGGGTCACGTGACCTGTTTTCGTAAATTTCTCTCATATGAGAAATGAGCGATAAGTTTTCCTAACGCAGTTGTGTAGAGTAGTAAGTAAACGACAATATACACAACTATTTGCTTGGACATTCATCTCAAAATGACAGACGTATTTTAAATTTAAAGTTTTTTAAATCATTGTCACGTGTTTAACCACGTGATCAGTTTTTTGGTATTTTGTTCACTCAAAAGTCAATTAAGGAAGTGAAACTCTATTGCTGTTCAAAGATTCATTGTGTTTGGTTAAAAGGAGGAAGCATTGTGAGTTTTTCCGTTTTTCTTTCGTATTTGGGTTTGAACCATGCCTTCACACACTTGAGGAGCGCAAGCGTGAGCACTATATCATTGTTTGATTGTTTTCTATGAATTTCGTCCCATTTGATAGAAAAAAATGTTACAGTGGAACGTCCAAGCATACAAAAACACTAAAGAAATTCACCTGTTGATGCTAAGTTAAAATCAAGACCAAACTTGAAAAAAGAGTACTTTTTGGCCTACTATCCATACTATTTTTCGGTCTTGTCGCATAGGCTTGAGACCTCTCGTACGACAACCTTTTCTGAACTAGGTGTATACACCTATTTCAAAAAAGGTTGTCAGAGCTAAAGGCGATAGGCGATAGGAGATAGGTCATTCAAAATCCAAAGTAATCAAGAAGTTTTAAAAATTGCTTCGTTAGTCCATTCGTTTTGCTCCGAACATTGGATACGAATGTCTGATTTTTGACTTTCTTAATAAAAACAAATAGAAAACCCAACCGTGAATTGTGCAATGACCTATCTCCTATCGCCTATCGCCTTTAGCTCTGACAACCTTTTCTGAACTAGGTGTATACAAACACAATCTGCGCACACACGCATGTGAGTCACGACCGTATATCACGCGTGTATGCATACGCGTGTTTTTGCTTGTAACATACTCCTTGTCGTTTGTTGCTTCATTGTACCCTGATGGTGAGCTATGGGATCGAAAGCTCAGCAAATAAAACAGCATCTCGCTGGAGAAAAGGCTCTATAATTAGATCAATGGTTTGCTCTATAATTATTTCAACGTGGACATAAATTTAGATACGGTGTCCTGATTGCAGTAAGGAACACAATCCGAAACTACTATATCACTCGAAAAGATGTTTTGTGAGTTGATCACGCGCGACAATTCTAGAAGTACTTATAGAATAGAAGTACTTAATCAGATTATAGAATCAATTAAGACTTATATAATACAGACAATAAACGATATACGAAAATACAACAGGTGACGTGTTGTCTCTATTTTTTGCAGATGTGCTATGCAAGTATGACAAGTACTCTATCGGTAACGAACGATAATATTTAATATTGTATCACAAGCTTCAGTCATATAAACTCACAATCTTCAGAAAAGTTCAAATTATTTGTCGGCAAAGATTGGTAAGGCGACAAAGGAATACGTGACCAATATAGCGTTTAAATCATTGTAAAATATATATCCAAAGCTGCAATTTCTAAGGTACTTTTAGATACGTTTTAAATATTGCTTTCTAAAATTCTTTTTTAGAACACGTGGGCACAGAAAACAGCTCGTTGTTGCAATGTGCTAAGCGAGTTCACCTGTCATCCGGGCAGTACTATCTTAACAAGAAGATTATCACACCACAGCAATTGCTGTGTGATGATGTACGTGACTTTGCAAAGTATATGAAGGACAAAGCTAAAGAGTTTAAATGCAAAAGCAAGACTATGGATGCATTTATTTCAACTCTCAAACATCAGGTCCCAGTACTGAATGAGTTAATCCTCCATCGACTTAACATGGTTTGTCCTACCCCTAAAGGTGCACATAAGGCTTATTAATCGCATCCTTTAATCTATAAAGAGTGGGCTCTCATAAAATTGATCATCAGGTTACACAATGTATTGTAACGATTACCAGAAGGTGTGTGCTGACATTAAAGTCCTGCTCCGTATGTGAGATTTATTGTGATTAAACTTTGTGACAAAAGAAGGATTCACGTCTTCCTGATTTCTTGACTATAAACTGAAAAGTGTTCATTTCAGTCACCGTTGTAAGGGGGATATCGATTTTACGATGTCCATCTATCTTAAAAGTCAAATCAATAGAATTGATAGAATTGTCTCCAAGGAGAAACACACTAAGTGCTTTCCAGAATTTTAACTTTTCTTTTCCATTCTCGCACCTTTAAACAAAAAGAATCATTGAGTAACAAAAAAGATGTAGTTTCAATTCATCAGGATCAGAGTGGACGAAGTCTCATGAAAACCGGTTTGCTATCGCTGCCTATTGCAGAGTGTTTGATCTTAAGTTAAAAAAGTAAATGGTAATTTTGATGAACAGCAACTTAATCACCTTAGACTTTTCACTTCCAAGCATTCTATTTTCCGTCTCCATAGTAACGCATTTGTTTCCATCAACACAAAGTCAGAATGCTATTCTTTTCAAGAAGCTTAACGTTGCTAGCAAAATAGATATATCTTATAAGACAGTTTTGTGTGGAGTATGGCTGGATATTTTACGAGTCACGCAAAGGCTCGCCAAAATGCAAGTTGACGAGTAAAATATCCAGTCATATTACACACAAATACTGTCTAATAAGTTATTTATTATCCAGAGGACCTTGGTTTTAGCCAAAAAGGAGCATTTTCCGAAATTTTTTTATCATCACGTGACGTTGTGTTGCTTAACGCGACCGGCAAGGAATTCAAACTAAGACGGTTTTTGATTGTCTAATACGCGCAAACTGATTTAGTAAGTTTTCACAGGTGTAGTCACGTTCTGGTATTTCATATACTCGAGTGTCTTTCAACTAAATTGTTCTATTTTTGTTAAAATTTGTTGAGTATAATACAAACTACGGCTTTGAAAAAAATAGAACGATGAAGCTCTTTCCTAAATGAACTCTTCAAGGTTATCTAATGAGAAAAGCTTGACAGTTATTCCAACTAATCCGTCTCCGGTCAACAAGTCCGTTCTCCTCAACTGAAAGCAAGCGAGTTCAAGATTGAACATCTCATGCAAGGTGGAAACGATGCCCAAAAAGTGTTTATTCTGCAGCTTTAATTAAGTACAACTAACTTTATTTAGAAATAACATAGAGAATAGTTGGAAAAAATAAGGATTTAGTCGATTGAATTTACTACATTGAACTTACAGTCCTTCGAGTGCTGCTTAGTGGAATTTACCAGTTCAAGTCGCTTTGGGCTGCGTTGGTGAATATAGATCCACGAGGGATGAATTAATGCAAATTTGTGACACTGTATAAAAAATATATAAGTTTTAGTATAAAAGTTATTTTTTTTATACGGTATACCTTTTAGTAAATTATCTATTTTTATACGGTGTTACAGATTTCCAATCATCCAATCATACAAAAATAAGTATTTTTTTTTTACTAAAACAGCAAGTGTCCATAGTTGCGATGGAATCGTTATACGAATCATCAATTACAAAACGAGCAGGGTACTGGGTACTAGTAATTTTAAATGCAACTAGACGGCAGATGGGTGTTTACTCGTGCCCAGTCCTAGATGCAAAATCGAGAAATTCAATGAGGTGGACACTCTATGGCCTGGTTCACAAGTTCTAATTTACTAGAACTATTAGTTGTACAACATAACTTTTCTTCATTTCTCACAAGTTCTTCAAATAACAAACGAACATTAAACAATTTTGATGCGAATTTTGCTCGTATTCGGTAAATTAACAGCAGAAAAGATAATTATTCTGGTTAAAAGGAATCACTTCAGTCATAATTGGAGCCTACAGGCTGGGGGCTTTGCAATTTTAAAGCTTAGGGCTAAAAATATATTTTTTGGCATTACAGTATGCAGTTTATCAAAATATTCTTGCTAAAGTCAAGCCATTGTTATTTACAAGGCTTCAGCACATTCAGAATTCCCGCTGGTATTTTGTGGTTTCGATGCTAAAGAACTTTGGAGTTTTTTTCATGCAGACACGGTTCCAACAAAGTTCAAGTGGACGAAAGAGCACATCAAAATATACGATATTACCGAGGTGCACTGTATTGTGTGGAATATTGATTGAGTAGAAGATGAATTTTCTAGATGAATTTTTGGGAACACTCAAAGTTTTGAAAGCGCTTTGTAGGCTTTGGGAAATGCAGTTTACAAACATTTAAAAACTAATTCCGTATGGTGATAAGGGTGGTTTCAATATTTAATAGTACGCCTTGGTATAATTTTTGATGTACTTTTATTGTGAACTGAAGTAGAAAACCAGATATGCAAGGTATTTCCTCTGTTCTAGCTCCAACGAGACTATAGTGAAAAACGTCTGCGCATCTCGTAGTTATGTCTTCAGTTGGTGCTTTTGTAAATGGGTTTCACAAAATGTCAAAACTTAAGGTCAGTTTTGAAACTTAGGGCCAGTATTCACATAATGTGTTGATTAATGAAATATCTTTGTCTCACACTGAAAGTATACAAGAGAAATTTTATGTGTACAAAATTACCGAGAACACGAATATTTCATTTCGATCTATAACTCACACATTTCTTAAGAAAACATCGTAATATGCACGCATGCGCAGCGTTTTTCATAAGTGTCAGCTCCACCTACTCAACATAAATCATGATTACATACACGCTATGCCCTAATCAGCGTTATTTTTATTTATTTATTCTTTATTTATTTGTCTCTATCCTGTGTTATCTTTGACCATAAATTTTAAAAACCAAATCAGGCTAGATAAACATTGTAGTCGATCACACACAAAAAAAATAAAAGATATCAGAATGCAGTGACTGCTGGATAGCTGCAAAGGTTGAAAATTCTGCGAAAATGTTGTTTCTTTTTTTCTCGGCATTCGTTCCCTTTTCTTTCTTTTCTTTTCTTTTTCTTTTTAATTATATCCGATGGCTTGTACATCCTTTACAAGCGATTCTTGTTAACAAAGTATCAGTTGTGTTGTATTCTAGACTAATTTTTTTATGCTGAATCCGAATATGACTGTTACCAAGACGTATTCTGCAATCTTATACGTATAAATGACGTATTTTGTGAATTGCTACAGTCATTTCATACTAACGGCTTTTTCATGTAATTCCAAAAGTTCCCAAACTTAAAAACAATGACTATAGCTGGAAAGAGCACATCAAAATCAGTAAAACTGTGAAGTTTGAAGGATATAAGTTGAAAAATCAAGGAGGAACGAATTTTCAAAAATCGAAATTTGTTGGTACTCTTGCATAACTGTAAGTGTTTTCATACAAAATTTCGTTTTTGGAAAATTCGTATCTCCTTGATTTTTCAACTGATATCCTTCAAACTTCACAGTTTTACTGATTTTGATATGCTCTTTCCAGCCATGGTAACTGGAAAGAGCATATCAAAATCAGTAAAACTGTGAAGTTTGAAGGATATCAGTTGAAAAATCAAGGAGATACGAATTTTCCAAAAACGAAATTTTGTATGAAAACACTTACAGTTATGCAAGAGTACCAACAAATTTCGATTTTTGAAAATTCGTTTCTCCTTGATTTTTCAACTTATATCCTTCAAACTTCACAGTTTTACTGATTTTGATGTGCTCTTTCCAGCTATAGTCATTGTTTTTAAGTTTGGGAACTTTTGGAATTACATGAAAAAGCCGTCAGTATGAAATGACTGTAGCAATTCATAAAATACGTCATTTACACATATAAGATTGCAGAATACGTCTTGGTAACAGTCATATTCGCATTCAGCATGAAAAATCGGTTTAGAATAGTTATGTTACCAGCCTCTACCCCAAAATGCCTCCAGGTATCTGATTTTTCGAAAATGCGCCTTGTCTAACCTAACTCTAATGTCATGTATTTTGCTTCGGTATGAAGAGTTAGATAAGCATTCTTTACCGCGGCACGTGCGCTATTCCCTGGGGTCCTCGTTCATTACTTAAGCGAAAATTCGCAATTACGCCTCACTCACGCTTGTGGACCAGCATCCTAATAACTCTAGAGGTTTACTTTCCCGCCCTCCCACCCGACGGCAGCGGCTTAGACTATAGGGTACTAGATAGGATTAGACAGGATTAACAACCCATAAAGAGCCCATTAAAATATGACCGGATTGAATTAATAATAATAATAATAATAATAAAATAAAAAATAAATAAAAAATAAAAAATTCCTAGATACTGCTCTCATTATCTCTTTTTTAGGCTATAAAGAAGACAGGATGGACGCCGCAAGATGTTACAGATGCATGCGTATCGGCCACTGGGCAAAAGACTGCTGGAAAGTCAACAGATATCCAACAAAGCCAACCTATGGCAACTATACCTACAAGACCTCCACCTACGCACACCCCGGATCAAGCAAATAAGGATTTGATAGAGCGCGATTTATTATCACAGGTACATTTATTAGAGGATTCATTTGAATACGAATGTAATGGACACAATATTCCCCAAGTCAAAGGGAATCTTAAAAATAAGTTAGAGTTTTGGAAAACCATAGGGGCTTCAAGATACATTTTAGACGTTGTAGAACATGGATACAGATTCCCTTTCACACACTTGCCCCCTGAATCTATCCAGCTTAAAAACAACAATTCCGCACTCGTCCATCATAAATTTGTTGACGAAGCGATAGAAGAACTGTTACAATCTGACCGCGTCATCGAAGTACGGGAACCTCCACTGGTAATCAATCCCCTCTCAGTTTCAGTGCAATCAAACGGGAAGAAAAGGCTCATTTTAGACTTAAGGCACGTTAACAAAACACTCCAAAAACTACGTATAAAATATGACGATTGGAAAGTGGCAATGAGCTATTTTGCTAAAGATTCGTACATGCTCTCATTTGATTTAAAAAGTGGGTATCACCACATTGAAATTGCACCAAATGAGCAAACTTACCTAGGCTTCGCATGGCAATCCGAAAACCAGGAAACTAAGTTCTATGTATTTACAGTTCTTCCATTTGGCCTATCTACAGCTGCCCACATATTCACGAAATCATTAAAACCACTTGTAAAACACTGGCGACACCAAGGGATTTGTATTGCGCTTTTCCTCGACGACGGTTGGCTCACAGAGAACTCTTACGAATCAGCATGTAATTTGGCCGTAAAAATCAAAAACGATTTGAACGCCGCGGGTTTTATAACAAATGACGAAAAATCCACCTGGGACCCTACTCAGAGCTAGATTAACATGGCTGGGCTTAGTTTGGGACTCAGCCCAGGGTACATTGGAAATCACTAGCTCGAGAATCAACAAAATTCTCGCAACAATAGATAACATGACCAAACACGACTCGACGCTCACTGCTAGACGCTTGGCCGCATTCACAGGACAGATTATCTCTATGGGTCCAGTAGCAGGAAACGTTACACGTATAATGACTAGACACTGTTGCCTGACGATAGCTTGCGCAGAGCATTGGGATTCAGCCCTAGAATTAGACACTTATTGTTTAGACGAAATCTCGTTCTGGAAAAGCCACCTAAACTCACTAAAGGCAAGAGATTGCTTTTTAGTCAAAAAACCCCACTGTTTCGTTTACTCCGACGCAAGTTCCACAGGCTGTGGGGCCAAGCTTACTCTAGATAAGACACATATTAGCCACGAATCATGGAAAGAAGAAGATAGAGAAAAAAGCTCCACGTGGAGAGAATTATCGGCTATAAGTTTTTCACTGGAGGCATTTAGTAAGTTACTGGAATATTCACACGTGAAATGGTACACAGACAACCAGGCAGCTGCCAAAATTGTAGAAGTAGGAAGCATGAAACCCGACTTACACGCTTTAGCCATGCAGATTTTCAGATTTTGCGCGTCTAAACACATAAACCTAGAAATAGAGTGGATACCCCGAACAGAAAACCAACAGGCAGACGCAATTAGCAAATTAATTGACCTGGACGATTGGCAACTTTTAAACTGGTTCTTTCAATCCCTTGAGCAACTATGGGGTCCTCACACAGTCGACTGCCTTGCCACTTATTATAATAGCAAAATCCCAAGGTTCTACTCGAGGTTTTGGAATCCAGGTGCAGAGGGTGTCGATTTCTATGCCCAGAATCTAGAAAACGAAAACTGTCTTTTAGTACCCCCAGTCTGCATCGTGTCAAAGGTTTTCCACTACCTATATGTGCAAGGCGCGATAGGAACACTAGTGACACCTTATTGGCCGTCCGCATCGTTTTGGCCTTTAATCGAGCGAAAGTACAAGAGTTTCATAAGAGGATACACAATCGCCGAAGGAAGAACGGCACTTGGATTAGCAAGGAACACTAACTCGCTGCTAGGCTCCGAAAGATACAACGGGCAAGTTATTGCTTTCCGATGCGACTTCTCTTCACGATAACTATCAGAGTAAGTCATGCATAGTACTATTTTCAGAGTGTTGTTAGGAGAATCGGCAAGTGCCAGTTGTGTGGACCAACGCACGTGCGGGTCTGCCAGTAGTAAGCGAGGAAACCGGCGATTGTAACGCAACCTCTGACTAGAATTGGCAAGAGTCGCTTCCTAGTCAGGCAAACGCACAGGCGAATCTGTAGAGAGCACCGAGATGGCAGGATCAAGGAACCCAGAGAGTGCGAAGCTAAGTTAGAAATCCAATTTAGACCAAAAATGTCATTAAGTGGGATGTTAGGAAGTGAGCACCAAAAAGCCGAAGCTTAGCTCGCGTCACGCAACTGCGACCTCAAGGCGAGCATTTTGATCATGATTAATCTACTGTATAACTAATTACACCAACCGGGCAAGAGCATGCGCACTGTTGACTAACTAGCCACGCGAGTCATTTTGTTGTATGTTTACTAACACACCCTAGCGTCTTTTTATGTTTCAGGCTGTATATTCAAGCTCTTCCTGGAAATATCTACCAACTGACCTAAAGCCTGACTTGAGCAACTTACTAACAACAATGATTAAGTCTAGATCGACATCAACTGCAGCGACATACTTGAAAGAAATCAACAGATTCCTCCAGTGGTGTAAGGGTAAAAGAGTCAACATGAGCATCCCTTTCCCAAGTGCCATAACAGCAGTCTACCTGTTGGAGGTTAAAAACAGCAAGTCTGCTTCTTCGACTACCAAGGCTCATGCAGCGTTGAAATGGGTCCATTCTTTCTGTCCCCGAGAAGGCTCGAATCCATTAGACGATGGTGTCTGCAGAAATATAGTTGAAAGCGCAAAGCGAGGGAGGATAACGCCCAAAACAAAAAAGCAACCCATGAGTGCAGCTATGATTAAACAGATGATAGACAGATACGCAGAGGACAAGTCCACTTTGAAAGATGTGCGGACAGCAGTAATGTGCGCACTTGGTTTTGCGGGATTCCTACGCTACAGCGAGCTGTCGAACATAAAACCGAGCCATATTTCATTTTGTAAAGACTGTCTAGTAATTTTCATTGCTAATAGTAAAACTGATGTTTACCGCGAAGGAAACAAAGTTTCTATTGCAAAACCTCGGACAAAATACTGCCCCGTAGCATTACTAGAAAAGTATCTAGATATGGCAAATATTAACAGAAAGAGTGAAGTATACTTGTTCAGAAGATGAACAAAAACTAAGTCAGGATATGTTGTAAGAAAGGAAAGATTGTCCTCCACAAGATGTGGAGAAATTTTCCTCGAGTGTTTAGCTGCACTAGGTTTTGATGCCAAAGATTACGGCGTCCACAGCTTAAGATCAGGGGGTATGACCACTGCAATTCATCCCGACAGTTGGATTTCAGAGAGACTCTTAAAACTTGACGGCCGGTGGAAAACGGACACAGCAAAAGACATGTATGTCCTTGAATGTAAGCAGAATCGACTAAGAATAACTAAAAGCCTAGGATTATGATTTAATTATGACAAATTTATTTGTTCACTATAGAATCAATTAAGGATATCTAAATGCGAGTCATTTCGTATTTTTGTACAAATAAATACAATATATAATATATATAGTATAACTTAAGCGTTTGACCGTATCTGTAAGTGATCTGCGCATATATATATATTTCCAATTTATTAAGTATCATTTACTATTACATATATCAAATCAAGCACTTTACCTTAACTATGATTTATGTACGAGTTAATTATTATCACCAATAAATAATGGTCCGCAAGCGAACCTACCATATACAACTACGTCTGTTATTATTACTTTAATATCTTCGAAATATAGAAGATAAATATTTTACGTTCGTTTGAACGAAGTGAATTAGAACGTAAATCTCCAAACCATGTCGTTAATGGCAAACGCTTGAAGAAAATATTTAAACAATTATAATTTCGCTCGGTCAGTTTGAACTTATTTACCCATCACTAAGCCATAAAGCTAAAATGATATCCTTCTTAATTTTTGATCAGTTTATAATTCCTTTTACTTTATACTTAGAAAATGATCACACTCACTCACCCAATCAGCGCTTAGTATTTTGGTGCTTTATATTCCATAGAGTAACTAAAGGTGTCAAGTGGTGAGGGCTTTGAAGCACAGGGAAATTGTGGGGTAAAGAAAACAAGTGCGGTCAGTGAGCTTTTATAACTAATTAGTATTCTCTATATAAAGCATACTAATGAAGTCTTTTGAATTCTTTTGTTTAAAGAGCTCATTAGTATGCTTTATATAAAGAATACTGATTAGTTATAGAAACTCACTGACGGTACTGTTTTCTTTATCCAACAATTTTCCTGCATTTCAAAACCCCACTATTTGACATCTTTAGTTACTTTACGGAACACAGAGCATCAAAATTAATACCAAGCGCTATATCATTTTCAAAATTTTTCTGTGTTCCATGACCAACTTAAATACTTGTAAATAACATTTTATTATCGATATACGTACATGCATCAAATTTGTCGGAGCAAATTCTGAAATTATTCCCTATGAAGTTAACTGGCAAGTACTAAGCATACTTTTTTCCTTTACTATAAGATGAATTATAACAAACTCAAACTTACTGTGAGAAATTGGGAGGTTCTGTGTATACCACACACAAACTACGTAATTCAATAGAAACACAAAGGACTTCCAAGTTACACAATTGAACGAGCAAACAAAAGAGCAAACCAAACAAAGAATACAACAGTTTTAGTGGTACACACAGAAAGACCCGAGAAATTTTAGATACCCGAAACCTCCAACTTGTGTTTTCGGGCTTGATAGCACGTAAAATAGGCACCTTTTTTTTGCTGTCGTTATCTAGCTCTTCGCTCTAGTAGATTTAGTATCCATCTCATATATTGTAACAATTTCTATCCCTAAAAAAGCCTGTGGAGTTCTGTAGCCAAGGCGGCCTCCAGCCTGATGTGCATGACATAAATGAGCCTCTTCAATTGAAAAACGCAAAAATGTATCGGACACAAGAAAGCAGTGCAAAACAAATAAGCCTTTAGACAATTTAACAATAAAAGCGGGTAAATTGCTCGTGAGTGTGATCATATTCTAAGACAGTTAAAGAATGAACACCAGTGTTCCATGGGATATAGAGTCCCTAGGCATTAGATAAAAGGCCACGAGGGCTAATGCTCGGGACTCTATGTCCCATGGAACACTCGTGTTCATTCTTTAACCCTTACATAAAACAAATCAAATATTATTGATGAAGTTGGTAATTAAATTGTTTTGAGCTTTTGTTGATAATTAGATCTTGTTCGCATAACAAAATTGCGTTCAAAAGTCTCTAATCGAGACAGCGCTCCGAAAATTACCTAACGAACTGGCAACAAAATCTTTACTATTTATTTTGTTTTCAGAGAAAAAATTGTTGGCAAGAACATTAACTGCGTGTAAAAATCTAAAATAATTGTGAACTAAAATCCTACAAGTAGATACTTGCGTTATCTGGTAGCCGATCAGGGTGATTATTATTTCAGTTACGTGATAGTTGACGTACAGCCGGATTACGTAACTCGGTCTCTTACGTACAATAAAATAAAAAAATAAATAATAAATAAATAACTGTTTATTTAAGTGTCCTAGTCTTCTAGCGCTCGCGCACTAATTGGGGGACACTATACTCTCACAATCACTACCTCTACCTTGAGTATTTTGCAAATAATCACTCAACTCACCAGTTCGTTTTTGATGGGGGGAGGAAAACCGGAGGACCCGGAGAAAAACCCTCGAAGCAAGGGAGAGAACGAACTAGCAAACTCAACTCACATGAAGTGCCCCGTCCGGGAATCGAACCAGGGACCACACGGACACCCTTGCTCCCCAAAACAATCTCGAGTTTCTGAGTTTGAGCTGGTTGTTTAGGAAAGTCGTATCCCCTTAAAGGATCTTTTTCAGTTGAAGTTCATTTTCCACTATATATACATATATTAAGTAATTTTTACAGTCGTTTTCGGCGTTTATAATTTATTTTTAAACAAAGACTTCCTGGTAAGAGCACTTAAAGGGGTACTTGGATGAAAATAGGTCAAAATTGGAAAGTGGTTAATTCCTAAGTTGACGTCAATTAACGACCAATATATATAGATAAATATAAAACCTACTTTCCCAAAAATTCTGCATTTTTTTAAATCATATTATCACCAAGAAATTTTGGTTTAAGATCGAAAAGAACAATAGGGTTGTGCTTATGACGTCATAGATACACAATGTAGATGCTAAAATACGTGATAACTTTTTATCTGTACCTTTGGAATTTGATGAAAATATATATTGCTTGGTGACTATTGGTCACATATAGATACATTGAACCAAGTTTCAAGTCATTTTAAATTTTTATCGATTTTCATCCAAGTACCCCTTTAATAATTAGAACCTAAAATGTAAAGGGAAAATGTGTTCAAAAAGAAGTACTTAATACTTAATACTAGATAATGCATTAAAACAATACAAGTTGTTAGAATTAGCACAATTCAGCATTTTTTTAGTCCTCTGGTATTTGTTCTTTAGTACTTTGAGCTGTTCGCCGATCAGGTTGATTATTATTTTACGTAACAGTTCTCAGATTACGTATCTTAGTCTTACGTACAATCTTGGTATTACTAAGCGTTTGTCTTGCTCTTGAGCTGGTGTTTAGAAGATACTTTAAAGTTGTATGCGTTTTATAAATGAAGTTATCTTTTTCAGGTAAATTTCATTTTACATGATTAAAGTGTATCTTTTAAAGTCAAGTCGTTTAAAATTTTAAAAGAAATATTTTTTATATCATCCACATTTGAAAACATCCAGTAAACAGCTTGAGATTGCGAATGGCTTCTAGTCAAGCATCCATGAAATTACCTTTATTAAAGGTCAATATTAATATCATCCGCAATTTTAATGCACGACATCGTAAAAATAAGAGATCAGAAACATTTTATAGTCTATTAAAACATCAATAGAAAAGTATGGGAATGTTTTAAGCTGCTGGAATGCTGCAAAGGTTTAAATTCTACTAAAATATAGACTTCTTTCTTTCTTTCATTCTGTCTAAACAGATTCTGGCCAATATTCGCTACTTATTTTTCTGTTGCGTTTGGGGTACTTTACTCGTCCAATTCAAATAATTAGATAGTGTCCCGATCGACTAAGAACGTTTTGATACTGAAATCTTTATTTGTAGTTTAAAAAGACATAGAAATGCTAAAGCAGCCAAGATAGATTTAGTCAATAACAACAACACGCATGATTGCATAGTGAAAACGACTAAACTTACAATTTTAAGAAAGCGGTATATATTAAAAGTTCTACATGGCTTGGTGCACGCAAAGTTAATTTTAGTTAATGAAATCACGTGATTTCAGAAGGTTGAAAACAACTTGTTAATTAATGAGCTCATTGAATGTTGAATGTTGCACTGGATTCATCTACAGTTACTTTATTCGTGATTTGAGTAAACATCAACCACACATTAACTTCCCAAGGTAAGTCAGAACAAAGTACAGTTAAAACCACAAGAAAATGAATCCATCTCGAGCTCAGGACATTTAACTTTAGAATTTTAAGGTGTGTTATTATTCCTTACAAACATTGGGCGTTCACTTCAAATGAAATCTTACGACAATAGTGGCAATGTTGTATTATTGTTTTCGCTTTTGGGTTTTTGTTTATATTCCTGTAAACTAACAGGGTTAGTACTTTATTTCGAGTAGGTTTGTGAATCTGATGTTAGGAAACTCTGTGATGACCTGAGTACGTACCTCTGGCATTCCTGGCATATCCAATCTATTACAAATACCTTGTATACTACGGTACATTCCGGTGTATTCTAACTTAACTCAGTGCACACCATTAGTCACAACTTATTATGCATAAGTCAGTTAAAAGGCCAGTTCCTCGACAGTCCTGTGGATTCTAATATTGTGACTTACAGATTGTAATTTGTGTATTTATATTACAGCACTGCTATGGCTCCTGTCGCCCCGGCAATCCTGGCATGCCTGGCATACCCGGTGCTCCTGGACGTGATGGCCGGAATGGTCTTCAAGGTTCTCGTGGCCCCAAAGGTCCACCAGGAGCAAAGGGAGACAAAGGAGATGTAGGACCAAGAGGAAAACCTGGATTGTTAACTCACTCAAACTGGAAAGAGTGTTCCTGGATCGACCTCAATAATGGCATAGATAATGGGCTTATTGTGGTAATAAATAAATGTTACTAAAAGGCACGAGAGTAACATAAGAAACATACTACAGAAAACATTTCAGGATAAAAAGAAATATTTAAGCTGTAACCCCCTCGAAAATATAATAATATCTAGAATTTACACACGAAAGTTAAGCTGTTTGTGCATGGGCCCTGAAAATTTTAGGTGTTTGATACATTACAGATCGGCCATGTCATATGGAATAGCCTCAACATGTTGTTTGAGTGCAAGACTTCCAATTCCTTGATTTTAATTTTTTTGGTGTTGTTAACTTGAAAATTAGTAGCATATTTTGTTACCACTTGATTTATATTCGATACTCATGATAAAAAGCTGAATCTGTAAGCCTAAAGAAACGGCGGCACTCCGAAAATTCATTTTCCCCCTTCATCGGTAAAACCAAAGACCTTTGTGACCAAACAATAGTTTTTACAACGAAATTCGTTGCATCGCGACCTCCAACGTCGATAAGATTTTTATCTTTTTTGAGCCGTCCATCATTCTTGGGGGCGCGGAGCTTTCATGAACTCGTTCAGTGATTGGCTGTTTTGAAAGAAGCTCCGCCTCCAAATTGACTGACGGCTCAGAAAAACCCAAAATCAAAACAAAATTTGTAATTTGCTGGTCGCGATGCAACGATTTTGGCTGTAATGATATATTTTCATTTCTTTAGAATGGCTTTTCATGATTTTGTCTCTAGTCGATTATGATATCATCACCTGATAATCATGTCGTCACAAATGACGTCGTCATTGATCACCAAATATTCATAACTGATGATCTCATTCTCATAACTACACAGGTAGACCACCTTGTCTTTATTGTATCCATTTTTTATTGTTGACTTTCAGCATTGTACCTTTAAGAAAAAGCACGACAATACCTACCTTCACGTCTACTTCAACGGTGGCTTTCGAATTTACAACTGCAACACATGCTGCAGGCGTTGGTTCTTTACCTTTAATGGTCGTGAATGTCATCAGCCCCATCCCATAGATGGCCTAGTTTACATGAGGACCGGTCTAAACAAAGACATTCTTCGTGTCCGTCACATTGAGGGCCATTGTAAGCATACTAAGGGGATAATCAATGTTGGTTTGAATGTTGGAAATTGCAGAGGGTATGGCAATGCTGATGCGTACACTGGATGGAACTCATACAGTCGTATGTTCATAGAAGAAGTGTCACCCCCTCAGCACTGAACTCTTCGCTAAAGTCGTGCAGCTGGAGAAAAACTAGCTTTTAATAATACATTTTTCATTTCTTTAGAATAACTGAATGGCTCTTAAGAATATAGGGTAACGTTTTGTTAGCATTAAAATTCACAATGTCAATATTAGTTTTGATTTTATCTTTTTTCAATTATGATATCATTACCTGATAATCATGACATCACAAATGACGTCGTCATTGATCACCATATATTAATAATCCATGGTTGACCACCAATTTGTTCATTACTTCATTAAACTGACTGGTAATTCAGTATAGAATCAGACTTAGATGTAAAGCAGTGTAATCCTGATAGTGTTGACGATTCTGGTAGTCCATTTATAGTATAATTAAGCTTAATTCTGACTAATTTGGATCTACATGTCTCAATGTCGTAGAAAGTGTAATGTTTTTTTTAAAAAAGTAAATATGTGGAATTTTGTTTTAGAATTTTTTCCCCTTCGCTCACTTTTTCGTTTTCTAATACTTCTTAATTCAACTCGTGCATAAAATCTCACGCGCGCATGGAGTAGTCTAATCTCGTACGCGCTTAAGATCGTGTATCTATGGCCGCCATCTTGGATTAACTGTGTAAATTATCGCGCACAGACCGTGTGCTGCAAACTGACTGAGCTTGAACAGTGGCCGCAAACTCCTTAATAGTAATTGTATTACATAAAATAATTTCATCGAAATTCATAGAAGCGTGTAAAGTACACCAGCGTACACCAGCTGTTTACTTTTTTTGTATGGATCGAGTAGATTTTGAGTTAGATTAGAAACCCTAGAAGATTTGATATCACAAAACCACCTACAAATCAAAATTTCCCCTCGGTTCTTCGCATCAAACCTTGCTTTACTATATGTCATCATGTCACAACATTGTAAATTCCCATAATCTGACTAAAACGTCATATTACTCAGGCAAAAGTTCGTCCTCCTTGCATTTCGCCGCTTCACTTTGCAGTGCTTCAGATATCCGACGAAAATATCCTTACAGAACATCAGCTATAGAAATATCACTTTGTCCATCCTTTTGCATGCAAAAGAGTTATTTTACAAGAAGCTGTATGTTTGGAGCTGTATGCATCCACTAGATTTTTAGGTATTTATGGTTTGAACATGAAATAATTGAATTCCATGCGTTTCTAAATCCTCTTTGAAGTAAGCATAGGTTCGGAGTTATTTTTGAGCGATAATTTAGGCACCAGATACCACAATAATCAATCATTCCTGGATATCAATTACAGTAGCAGCCATTACAACAGATATATTGAAACATTTCCTGAACGGTAGCTTTCCTGGAATAATTTTTCACATGGGACTCTCCTTGTAAGAAAGGTCAGTGGGGTTTGAAATGCTCGTGTATTGCGCAAAGCACGCGACTTCAAATATTGGGAACCTACAAAATTTGCTAGAGTGCATTAAACTTCTGCTGTCATTTTTTGAATGGACTGTGCAATATACATGATAGGGATTTCTTAATAGGGATAGGGATTTCTTCGTTTTCAGACGTGAGATATATCAACTTATGGATAACATATTTTTGAAATAGAATGTACAAAAGCTCCGTCTAAAAACAAAGTTTCTTTTTAGCTGAAAGATCCCATCCAATCATTTACGCTTAAAACAACAACCAAAATTAAACACTTCACGATCGAATTTATCATGTTCCTACTTCCAATGAATTTTTGTAATCATAAAACTCAGGAAATCAAAGTTTTCATTAAAAGGGAATCATCTGATGAATAAGGTAGAAATAAAGGACTAATTATAACTCGATAAGTTATGGGACAATTTTATCTTTCAACCAATAAAGTGAACGCTTTATACAATATTGCAATTAGCACCTTAACCTGCATTCCATGCTGTTAGCCCAACTAGTTCTTAGTCGTAGTATTACTAAATAATAGCCATGCATCTATAATGGTTGGAAATACTTGGCCACAAACATGGATTTTACCGACCGCTGTCCTTTTATGTGCCGATGTCCCTTTTTGAAAAGAAAGGAGAGAGAAGAAATTCAATTTTTCAATAATTGGTCACATGACCAGAGTTTTGGACATCCAATGAATGTTGGATTGTGGTTAATATCCAAGCTACGCCAGATCCCAAAAGACTCCAAGGTGACGAGGTAAACAATGTCTGATTTAATATTCTTTATACAGAAACAAAAACTCGACAAATTCCCTTGAAATTCACCTTGAAATTCACCCGAAAGTAAGGAGATTCCCCGATTAGTGGAGCACTTGTGCTCGATCTGCTATAAGACTTGACACTTAAATAAAGTTGTTATTATTATATTACTATTATCATGAGAGAGAACAACGAATCGTACAACAACACTCTCAATAGAATTTGATTTTTTACGTGCGGGCGGACGTGACCGTTAATTTGCTTTCGGCTTTGCAGAGCCTTGCGCGCGCGATGGTAAAATTACTAAAAATAGCCTTAGTCGCCGCGAACATCGCACAGACATCAATAATGAGTTTCACTCCTTTAGTATTATGGTCTCTTGTAATAATTATTAGTCAACACAGGATCACATGACAATTTGCCCCCACTCTTCACTGACACGCATCTATAAGTAATTGCGTGCTAATCACGTGACCCATGACAACAGGGAATCGCCGGCCTTTTTCGATCCATTTTTGAACAAAATAACTCTCTCCCAATTTGAAAATACGATTACAACATTTGCTATTTCTAAAATGGACACCTTTGGGGCAGTCATCAACTATTCGCCTTATATGTGTTTGTTTTAGAGAAAAAAATACATATATATTGACCTCTCTAGCTAGCAAGCAAGTGACTAATATGACTAATAATTGACTAATAATTGCATATATCTCTCCTATTTAATCAGACAGCTCCAATAACATAATAGCATGTTTGTCTTGTCTTTTCATTTTTCGTTCCCTTTTTTTTCTTTCCTCTAATTTTATTTGAATGAGAGATTTTAAGAATTATTGTCGGTTTGGCGTTGAGACGAGAAAAACCATTGTAGCTTCTGTAATAAAGAAAAAAATAGTAACAGTTCATTAGTGGTCAGTACTCACGTGTTCCATTCGAGTTCATTTATTTCCATTCGTTCAATCGCATCTACTCATGTATGTAGTCTCAAATTAGGGAATTATCTTGTTCTTATCGGTATACAGAGACTTTTAACTGTTTCAAAAAGCCAGTGATGAGAAGCGTTGTGTTAGGATTGGTTTTTGTTTCTCTAGCATTCTTAGTTCATTGATGATTATGGATTAAGAAAAAAGCAGAATCGTCAGAATTTGTTTGTGTTTGTGTTTGTGTTTGTGTTTGTGTTTGTGTTTGTGTTTGTGTTTGTGTTTGTGTTTGTGTTTGTGTTTGTGTTTGTGTTTGTGTTTGTGTTTGTGTTTGTGTTTGTGTTTGTGGTTTTTTTTTTATCATTCGAATGTGACGCAGGCCGATCGAAAAGTAAAACCTTTGCTTATTACGAACACGTTCAGCCTGTGGACAAACCGCCTGAAGACTGCAGTGGGAGAAGGGATTAAGGAATTGTTGGAGGGGAGACATTTGCCGGTTTCTTTTCAGCCCCTCCTAGCTTACTTTGTAGTCTACAAACACCTATTGCATAGCATATATGCAATGAAATAAACTGATAAACTCAAAAATCTTGCTAGGCCGATAAACGTTTAAAGGGCATATCTTCTTTTATAAATTTTCTCTTGTCAAATCGTAAAGAAAAGAAAAAACACTTTCGGGTCACAAAAAGAACAAGCACGAGTGATTCCTTGTTGGTGATGACGTCATGGGTCACGTGATTACAAGGAATTTACTTATAGCGGAGCTCCCAATAACTCACCCACAATATATGGACAAAAATTGATCTCGAAGGTCCCCCTGAGACCTTAGTAGCGGAGCTCCCGCGCGAGCTAGAGGAACACCATACTTAAGAAAAAATGGTAAATCATCGAGTTGATTTTTCATGGCTTACCACAGGGAGCCCATATATACGTCCGTCCGTCTGGCGCCGGTATGTATGTCAGTGTACATCGCGATTTACAAGTTTCCTTGCAGTTTTTACTTGCAAAACTTAAAAACGTTATTCTGAAACCTCTTATTAATTTAGCGATTTTCATGGACATTAATCTGTGCCAATCTTGACTGGTTAAAGCGAAAAAATCGTTTGCCTGCCTGCCTGCCTGCCTGTTTGTTTGTTTGTCTGTCTGTCTGTCTGTCTGTCTGTCTGTCTGTCTGTCTGTCTGTTTGTTTGTTTGTTTGTTTGTTTGTTTGTTTGTTTGTTTGTTTGTTTGTTTGTTTGTTTGTTTGTTTGTTTGTTTGTTTGTTTGTTTGTTTGTTTGTTTTGGAGCCGGTGTCGTTTGAAATTACAACACCCAGAGTTTTCCCTGTTGAAACTCTAGTAGCTGGTCCATTGTCTAGATATATGTGTGTGGCTCGCGGATAATTTTCCTTAATTTATTATCAGAAGCAATTCACGACTTAGTCTAGCCTAGTACTACTAGACTAGGCACATTTTCGAAAAATCAGACACCTGGAGGCATTTTGGGGTAGAAGCTGGTAACATAACTATTCTACACTGATTTTTGTTTCGGCCCTCAGGCCGAAACGTTACTGTGTTTGGTTTGCTAACCCATAATTTTTGGCTCGTCTGTCAATTAGCTGTCATACTTTTATAACACATCCAATTATATGTCGCATTCTTTTCACGTCTATTAAAAAATTGTTGGTGAAAACCTACCAACAAATGATATTTGACGTGCCTGTCACCGACATCCAATCGCATGAAAGGAAGCGCTAAAACGTTTTGCAAAGATTGTGTTATCTATTGTTTATTTGACCGTGGGAACACCCCTTTCTGATTGGTCGGGAATAGAACTTGTAACAATCATACACGCCCTTTTAATCACTTGTGTAAAATTAGCCAATCTGGCACGAGAGGAAATCATAGAAATCTCGACATGCTCGATGAATGAGTTTACGCTCTATTTAAAATAGTCATTGGAAGTTTTATGGCAAAATTGTCATTAAAACACATGGATTTGCAGGATTTACAGCCCTAAACTAAAGGCTGTTTATCGAGGTTTGTTGCATTGCTGCATTGCAACATTGCTTAAAAACTTTCCGCTTAGTTGAGTCACAATGAATCCCGCTGATATTAATGAACAAATTTGATTTTCAGTTTACATTTTTCTTTGCAAGTTAGAACTCCAAGTCTCGTAAAGGAATCTAAAGGGTTTTGAGCGGGCCGAAACATCATTGCTTTGAAGCAATATAGGCTTGTTCATGCTGAATGTGAATATGACAGTTACCAAGACGTATTTTGCAATCTTATACGTGTAAATGACGTATTTTGTGAATTGTTACAGTCATTTCATACTAACGGCTTTTTCATGTTATAATTCCAAAAGTTCCCAAACTTAAAAACAATGACCATATAGCTGGAAAGAGCATATATAAAACTATGAAGTTTGAAGGATATAAGTTGAAAAATCAAGGAGATACGAATTTTCAAAAAACGAAATTTTGTACTGTAAAAACACTTACAGTTATGCAAGAGATACAAACAAATTTCGATTTTTGTGCATGGTTCAGTAAATGTAACTTGATCATGACGGCTTGGTTTACAAGGATACTTGGCTTATACCGGATTAATGTACTTGACTTGATAAATCTCTGATACTCGATAAATCTAACTTATTTCTGCTTGTAGTTGACTAATAAATATTCAACTTTTCCAGTTCGTTGAGACCTAAATTTTATGCAAATTTGTAAAGCTAAATAAAAACAAAAGGACTGGAATTCCCTATGGACATCTCGCGCGCTCTTCTCCAATCAGATTCACTGTAAAAATAGCATCAAACGGGGCAAATGATTGTTCAAAGACCTAATACGCGCGATTCCTTCTCTTATACCTCATGTTCTTTTGGGCTAAAGTTTGCATGAAAAAGTTGCCGTCTAGACTGAGGAGCATAATTGCACAAATATGCTGTCTTCTAGCAATCGTCACTGTTACAATACAGTACAATAATCCCCTTAGACCCTGGTATTATATTAACAGTTCTGGAATTGGTTTGGGAGGAGGGGCGACTACCAATAAGAGCGAACAGGGAGGAAAACTGAAAATGTATTGAAGAGAAAGAAATTAGCCTAAATATTAGGCGTAGAAAAGAAATTCAGCCCCACTTTTCAGTTCATATGACTGTTAACGTTTGGGTTCCGCAGGGCTCAATTAATCCTCCCAGATGTGATTTGCCACTGTAGCATTCTACTCTATGCAGATGGCACTGTGCTTTTTACTTCAAGTGCAAGCGCGTCTACGATTTTGAAGAAGTTTAATGATGAGCTTGAAGTCCTTGTTTCCTCCTTAACTATTCATTGTGCAAATATTATCTATGTATCATTTATTCGATCAATCTTAGATTATTGTGATACTGATCATTGTTGCGATAAAATGAATAGTAAATCTCTAGAGAAATTACAAAGAGTTGCCGCACGTAAGTAGTTTGTAAAAGTTATGCTAGTCAATTTGCTTTAGGTTTTTTGAAATGGGAAACGCTTTTTTGGTAGACGGGAACAACATACATATAACTTAGTCAAGAAATGCTTAAGTGGTCGTTGCTCACAATTCTTTACATTCAATAGTACTGAGTGTTTTGAAGCGTGAAACAAGGCAAAGTCATCTTTTGCATCTCGTCCCTGCACGGGTGAGAACCGAAGTTGCCAAGCCGCGTAGTTTCTACTACAATGGTTGCATGTATAGTATATAATAATTTCAATTCTTAGTTAATTTGTTGATATATTTCGATATATTTTTTGGATTTTATGTTTTTATCTTAAGATGAGATATATTGGCTAAATAGTTATATCATTTGATCATACTTTATTGTACATTTTATATTATTTAGGGTTCCTATTGATAGTAGTTGCTGTTTAGTGACTGATGTGGTTACCCTAGTTAAATACAAGCTTTCTATTCAATTCACCCCCAATGAGCAGCAAAATGTTGGGGAAAGGTAAAGCATTTAGACAAAGCAAGCATAGACATAGTCCATTTCCATTTCATGTGCACCCACCCAGCAAAACCCTCTTTTTACGGCCCTGAATCCGAAGTGAAAAACCGCAAAACCGCAGGTTAAAATACAAATAACCGCAAAATCTCATCACCGCAAACCCTTACACTCCCTCTTGAAGGCTTAAAATCGACAAGAAAAAAAAAAGAAAGGAAAGAAAAGAAAAGAAAAGAAAAGAAAAGAAAAGAAAAGAAAAGAAAAGAAAAGAAAAGAAAAGAAAAGAAAAGAAAAGAAAAGAAAAGAAAAGAAAAGAAAAGAAAAGAAAAGAAAAGAAAAGAAAAAAGAAAAAAGAACTGAGAAAAAAGAAAAAGAAAATAAAAAACGATCGATTTTAAGCCCCTTCACCTCCACCCCCACTTTGAATTTCGCTCGACTAAATGGTTATGACGGTTATGGGTAATTAGGCAAATTTTGGACATCATTTTCCTTAGAATCCCTGTTTTAGATTTTTTTTTTGTGTTGAGCCAACCATATACATCAAAATATTGCACCGATTTTGTTCCTTAGAGGTCAAAATTTGCCGAAGTTGCCTTGACAGGTTCTTGAATCCACCACAGGACAGCCAGGGAGGTCACTTTACTTTGTTGTCATTTTGAAACACAAACATCTCTGGCACAATTTTCTTCTTTCAATCACCTCCCACCTGAATACTTCCAGAAAACTGCCTCCACCACCATCAAGTCAATCGACAATTGTAGGTAGGTGCAAGCCTAAGGGTTCTGCAGTAGCAAATGACTCGAAAACGCACTTGTAAACCGATATTTGCCTACGGTGGACCCACGCTGTCCGCTAGAATTAGACAGGCGTAACTGGAAACAGTGAGCCTTCGGTATTTTGAGACAGCAACAGTTTCTGTGACATCGCCTTGATGGAGTCAGAATATTTTACAAATTGTTTACCTCCGGAATATGACTAAATGTTTCTATAAACCTCCGAAGTCAAGGGGTTAAGCAGTGTAGCTATATCAGTACCAAACCAACTATGTGCTCCCCGTTTAATAAACACTTAAGCAAACATAATTATGCGCTCTCACTGGAAGAACTTATGTCCATATAGGTACCTTAAAGTTTGTTTTTGCAAAGACATAAGCACCTTTGGATAACTATATAAACATTCAGTTGTTTAGATAAATAAACAATTACAGATGTATAATATTTGCATGAAACTTTCCCAGACTAGACAAATGGCAGAAGTGGTTGTTGATGCATGACTAAAACTTCCCTTCTTCTAAGAGATAATTGGAAAGGGACACTAATATGACAGATCCAATATATAATGGATGAGTTTATAAACATTGTTTCTATAGATGCAAAGGAAAACAGCTATCAACATCAAAAGTCATCAGTTCAGATAGTTAATCATAGTTTTCCCACGAGGGTTCTTGAAACGTACTCCAATGGAAATGTCTTCTGGCTTAATTCTTGCAATATTATTGTTTTGCTTTATATATCTCCCCAGGCAAAATTTTATGACAAAAAATCCAGTCGAGTCGGTTACCATATCAGGATGTCTTTTGAAACTTAGCTAAAAGAAAATATAATAAAACACAATTCTCGACAAAACTTGAATTTCTCAGGAGAACAAAAATCGGGAAACACATGAGGCCCGAAAAGAGATAATAAGTAATTAGAACCCCTTTAAAGTGGACACTAAAGGGCCGAAGAAGTGTCTTTAATGAGGAGTTGTTCATTTTATAGAGGTTTCGCTTAATAGCTTAATAGGAAATACATGAAGATTTCAGCGTCAGAGCTGTGGCGACAAGAGACAGTCCGTTATAGAGAGATGTCCCTATCACAGAAGTGCTGGGAAAATATTCTACTTGCAGTGAGAACGGAAGGTCTTGAATTTCATATGGCTTCCGTTTCTGCTCTCTTCTTTCTTGTACGTAGCCATCAGTTGGTGTGTATTAATAGATTTACAGTGTGTTACGCAGATGACATAGATACCATGGGCGCGGTTCGGTCGTCATAGCAGGATGGCAGTCCCTAAAAAAGAATCTAGAAATGGATTAAATTATTAAATCCAAAATATAAGCTTAACGTACGTTAAAACCCTACTTGTGAAATCTTGAATTCATGCTAGACCGAACATTGTGTCAAGTGTTGCGCAATCACAAGAAATGTGAGGCAAAAATATATATAAAAATTGATAGGAATGTGAGTCACGAAAATCCATGTCACGTACAGTTACTACTGTGCTTCAGAAAGAAAATGAGCTTGTAGAATTACAGCAACATCCGTAATGTGTTATATGTATATTCCCTTGCTGGGCTGACTAAGGTTCGTTGATTTTATTTATTTTCTATTTTTTTGCATGCAATTCAAGCATTAGTTAGTGCTATTTACTGGTTGAATTTAGATAAGAAAAGCTAAAAAGCTGCGGTCTTGATCAGCTTCCATTCCACAAGCAGAAAACTGCAAAACAATCACTTAAGATCTAGATCAATCTAAAGATCAATGGCGCGACGACCACGATTAGATTAGAACGAACCACTGAGAAACACCTTAAAAAGCTTCAATCCTTTTAAGGAAATAACAATCCAAAAACTGAGTGAATTTTCAGAGCACCGAGCGAGGGTTTAATCCTCATCAGTCAAACTCAAAGTAAATCGAGACAAAATAATGCAGTAAAATGTCACGTTTTAGCCGCACGCAATGATACTCAGACTATTATCCTGTCTTTGTTTATTTTCGCGCTTATAAAGTCATCAATTGAGTGCGA
Source organism: Telmatactis stephensoni (assembly GCA_029948255.1). Classification (NCBI taxonomy): domain Eukaryota; kingdom Metazoa; phylum Cnidaria; class Anthozoa; order Actiniaria; family Isophelliidae; genus Telmatactis; species Telmatactis stephensoni. The sequence continues at coordinate 105,071 of JALIZF010001580.1, read as the reverse complement.
AAATCAAACACTCCGTCATCAATGTGGATATTAAAGTATGAACTCCAATTATTCAGTCAATTGTAATTGAACCGGAGTTCATGCGGTAGTTGATCGAAAACATTTAAGTGTTTACCTGTTTACAATTGTTGCCTTAGCGTCTAGATAATGACCACAAACCTTTTAAGCTTCGGCCAAAGAAAAGGCTTCTTGATAAAAATCATCAATCGTTTAGCGTGGGTTACTCATAGTTGTATCAACCGCCACAAATATTTGGAAGACATAAACGAAAAGGGAAGACGTTAAATATTGTGTCAAAATAAAGGACATAATTACTCAGGAAGTAGGGATAATTTTCAATATGCTTTCTTGTAATCATCAAGTGAAAGAGGTGTCAAAGTTGAATTTGTACAGACGCTCAATAAAGATTAGTTGCACAATCACGCAATATGTGACCACAAGGTCAATATCCAGTTTACTATTCAACATAAAACTATACAAATTCATTCCTTATCAGCATGGCTGCGGTGCGATGTGTCGTACTGGTTTCTGGGTTTCTCTTGGTTTTCATGCGATGTGGTACTATCAACAGTGAACCTTGTACAAGCTATAAATCCATCAGTGATCCAGAACGCAGTCCAGAATATACTTTACCACTAGGAGGAAAACCTATCTGTGATAGCAACCTCAAACTGGGTTGGTATAGATTCACTAACACTGAGAGAGCACAAATACCTACAACAAGGCCAGAAAAACACCAGTGCGGCACCGTAGCACCGATATGGATCAAAGGAAGACATCCGACGGCTAAAGGAGATGAAGTAAAAGCCATGGTCTGTTCTAATATAAACAGACTCAAAGGGTGTATGATTCGACGCCAAATTCTTGTAAAGAACTGCGGAGATTATTATGTGTACTACCTACAGCCTATTGAGGGTCTTTGCGCAGCGTACTGTGCAGGTGAGATGTCAGTAACTCTCATTTATTACTTTACTTGTGAAATATAACCATTTGCTTGACAGAACGTAAAGCACTCTATGAAAACGTCGAAAACCGTACAATTCCACATGACCGTTGGAGTGACCTTTTCATTTTTAGTTGAGTTTAGAGATATGTATATCGACGGGAAGCAAATGCCAGATTACACTAAAAAGATAGCATCCATATGATAACTTTATCAACTTAAATGTGCCAATACCGATGACAGTGCGGATAATTTATTTCGCTTAAGTCAATAATTTAATCACTGTTCACGTGACACACAGCAAAATGTTTCATGCGAGTACAACATAACTTTTTAATGACTAATAGCCACCCAAATGTGTCAATGTGATCTTCATATAATCTATCAAAGGAATCCATAAAAGTTATCTACAGCATCTAAATAGATATAAATTACACTCGTTAAACCATGTTTACTGTTTACTAATAAGTGCAATTTAGCAATTAGAAGAAATAAAACAAGCATTGATTTAGAGTACTAAACGCTTATTAAGTTCTAATTAGTATTATCTCACTTTATAGAATTTTCACACAGATTGGTGACAATCAGTTAATTATTAAAAATGGACCCTTTGCAATTTAATTATTTTTCTTGACAAGCAAACAATAGCTGTATACAGATTCATTGAGTTCGTAATTTGTTGTGTTTACATGTAATAAACATCCACTTTTTTCTCCTGATTTTACGAAGTTGAAGTATAGAAAGTGGGAAAACTGTGATTCAGACATCCAAAGCCTTTTCAAAAGACCTCGAATTAATGCATCTCATTCGCCTAAGTGTTTTGAAAGGGTCACTCAAGTGAAACGTTTAATAGACCTTTTTCGAGTAGACGATACAGCTGCAAAATATGACAGCAGACACCGGCACAAAAAGCGTAGGTTAGCCACGAGTCCAGTTAATTCATCCAACAATAAAAGGTCATAAAAGTGTCAGAGAAAGGCATAGATTGTTGACAATGCATGAACAGTTTGAAAATGATTTTATTCCCAATGGTCTTTCTTGAAAAAGAGGTTAATTAACCCTCATAAATCAGCCTAGCCTTTTGACAAGAAGCTCCGCGGTCTCTTGTAAATGGCAACTGGAATATTCGATTTGCTCCAGGTCTTTCTTGGTGTTACAGGATGTGTAGTGATCGATACTTCATGTTCACCAACAAACAAATTGCAATCTTATTGCCACAAACCATTTTCACAATTTATCTTGATTAAACAGCCAATCTATCCATGACTGCCACATGCATGAATAACAAGACGCTCACTTGAGCGTTTAGTCGGGATACTATACACCGTTTGATTATTTGCAACCACGTGGTATATTGTTGAGCTATTATTACTTTTGATAAATAAAATGAGATGGTTATGAGCTTGTAGAGCAATTAAGGTTGGTGCCTACTAATGGGAAGGTAATTTTTTTGGCCAAAAACCACATGGGTATCAAAGAACCCATCATAGGGAGCTAGAATCCAAGGAAAAAATTGGGGGTCACCGTGCATATTAATGAGTTACACGCCATCAAATGTTGCAAAATCTGCCTATTCTAGAGGCCCAAAGAAAAAATCATAAATACCCCATATTTTGAAAAAATGTCAAACTTTTTTTACTAAAACGTTTACAACACAATTCTCTTACTTATCAATGCCATACGAAATATGAAAAACCAGAATATCAATTTTTTTCATTGACTTTTTACTAGTTTTAGACCTGTTTTGGTTCATGACCGCCAAATGAAAAGTCCAATTTTTGCAATCAAGTTTCAATTTTAAATTCATAAAAGTATTTTAAAATAGTAGGTTAATCTCCACTTCACAATTTACAGAAATAAAAAATAGGGGTATCCGTGCGATTTAGAAAGTTATTTGCCGATAAACGCGCGAAAATTGATCAGAATTCGCGAAAATGATCAAAAATTCCCTAGCCGTCCCCGGAAAGTAGAGCGAATTACAATGCATTGTGGGAAATTTTCAAGATGGCGGCGAAAACAGATCGTTTCTGGTAGAAATGATAGTCAAAACAGGCGTTGTAACTCAGGTTCTATTTATCAACTGTGAATTTCATTCAAACACAGGAGAGGCTAAATGGTTTTCCTTTAATTCTGTAAGTTTATTTTTTCAAAAAGTGGTAAAAAGGCCTTGCTTTTACGATTGCTTTACCGACAAAAATTCAGTGTTTTTGCATGCGCAGAAAGCAGTGCGCGCGGACAATAGTAGGCACCAACCTTAAAGCAACACCTCTGGGGCAATTTTTGAGCACAAGAGAAATTCTTTACCGAGTTATTGGCGAGTTATTGGCGAATGAAGTTTCTCAAATCATAGTATAAATGTATGGCGGCGCCATCTTGGAGGACATATCGTTATCCTCCAACATGGCTGCCAAAATTTCAGAACATAAATTCAAGCATAAGGTTGGTAAATATCACTTAATTTAACTATGAATATAATTTATAGCCATATATAAAACCAAAATAATTTAATTTGACACAACTATATTGATTTCCACGGTATTTTAGACGCGTGACTCTGCGTTGTGTGACACTGACAACCTAGGCTTCTAGAACTCGATCAAAAAAATCATGGAGTCCATCAAAATATCTGAATATACCTCTACAAGATATTTAACTCACATCACAATTTTCTACGACATATGATAAAATAAAACTGATAAGGTTCGAAATTTAAATTTCCCCCGAATTTTCCCCCGAATCAGCTGGGACTTCTATCATCAAAAGTTTTACAGTGTTCCGTGATGTTTTCGCACATAGTATTTCAACTGTCTTTCATGCATCAAAAGTTGTACTAATATCCCGAGTAAACGCTCAAGTGAGCGTCTTGTTTGTCTTATTCATGACTTCTTGACTAGCTGTAGTTCTGCTCATATATTATAAGCTCTAATTCAGTATATTTGCTGCAAGCCACCAGGGTGAGCAGCAACACTAATCAGGGTCCCCTATACCCCTTTGCAAAATGAAATCACGCAAAAATATTTGGTCTTTTCACGCGTCACGGGTAATTCAAAAATCTCTTTCACGTTCACAAAAAAATCAAAAGTTGCTTTTACGTGGACGCAAAAGATTTTAGACCTTAAATCACGTTTCACGTCAAAATAAATCAGCCATTCACGTTTCACGCAAAAGGTATAGGGGACCCTGACTAATCGTGACAACAGCTCGATATCGTGGGCGAGCGATATTTGTGAACATGCCATTCATTACTTCGGCGAACTGTATGCTCTAATTGTGCGTCGCGCAAAGCACGTTTGCTATGTGTGAAACACTATGGCAATATGAGTTTTGACTAGGATTCAGCTGCTTTTTTCGAGGTAAATCCTTTGTTATTCGCAACTATCATCGAGTGGCCTATGTTTCTCGAAGTATATACATTGTATCAAGGTCATGCTAAGTGACATTTCTCGGGGAACACTGTCAATGTTCTTTTACAAGCTTTTCATCGCTGTTGTGTGGACGCATCAATAAACTGTATTCGAACGTTCTCGAACGTTCTTCAAAGAGGTAAAATCTCACAGCCAGCCGCACATGATATCATTAAGATCTTTGGTGAATCGAAACTTTGCTTTATTTACACAGACTAATCTGATATTTATGCACATCAACCACAACAATTCTTGTACAATATACTGTATCAGATATTCATCAAGTATTGTTTAGCCGCCAAAGGATGCGATTCACATCTTTTCTAAACAACCTTTAATCACTTCAATGCTATTAAAGACTGTTGGTGTTTGTTTATTTGAATAAAATTTACTTGTACATTCCTTAAAACTTGTGTTGTTGTATCTGAAGCACTAGTCAACCTGTTTGAACACAGTTTAAATAACACAGTATGCAGTACTTAAACAACTTGCAGCACTTCATTCTCTGTTAGAAACGGCTAGTTATAACAATATAGTAACTTTTTACTCGTGCCCAGGCCTTTAGGCCGGGAACGAGTTATAAACTGCAAATGTTTCTTTTTTTTCTTTTTTTCCTCTCGTCGTCCACGAGAATGCGGCATTCTTGCGCAACCGGTCACGTGTCACAGTTCCTGATTGGGTAAGAGCGTAAGAAACAATGCCCTTCATTCATCACCTTTGAGCGAGTGCGAACTCTTCGAAGCTAGTGAACGCCAGTCAGGAACTTTAGGAATGCAAGATGGCGGACAGCTCAAAAAATAGCTTTCAGAGACAGCCTTTTCCAGCAGTGAGACAATAGAAAATGGAGCTTTTAACTCGAGATATACCTAGACACTTATAAGAGCTTCAGAATGGGCTGTTATTTTGAGCCCGATCTCCAATACTTTGACCAAATATCGAGCTCTCAATGGAGTAGTTGAAAATGAAACTCTCGCGACTCAAAGCAATTCCTTTGAGCTGGAAATCTACAAATTTCTCACCCTACATGTTGCTAAACGAACGCATATAGAGGCAAGTCAATTATATTTTTCATTCAAGCATTCAAGAGATCTTGAGAGGTTTTTGTATTGAATTTTGAATTTTAACACCGACATTCTGGCCAGACAATTCCGCATTTATATATTTTCATGGAACCAAGGCTCTATTTGACCTGATGCGTTTGGTCACGTAATTGATAAAACATCTGAAACATGAACGAAAAAATACACGATTTGTTATTGTGTCAAAAGCGTCGTTGTAGAAGTCTTTACAGCAAACAATTGAGATATATAGTGAAATAAGAAGTTGAATAAACTGGTATATTTTTGCATGTTGGAGATATCTAATACAAAGGCAAACACTAAGCTGCTGACAGACAAATTGACTAATCAGATATTCTTTGAAAAGGTCAAAAAAGGTCGTTATTATGTTACGGTTAAGTGAAGAATGCGTGAAACGGCTCGGGGAAAAGTACGAACGGGGCCGGTCATTGAAGCCTCTCCTAAAAGGGGCTCCCAGGGCACGAGTGAACGCACGTGTGCGTCTAGTTGAATATCAATTATAAATGAAAATTTATAATTAACTGATATTTTACTTATGTATGCGATTGAAAATGATTGTTTTTAAACCAACAATTTGCTAATAATTATCAGTAGTTAACTAACGATGGGGTATCAAGACAGCATATACAAGAGAGGGAAATTTAATTCTTAATACCGCGCGCGCCATGATAATTCCCGGTTGGGCTATTTTTAGTAACTGGATGCAGTTTAACTTTCGCCTTACCCTACTCCCGTGCGTCATAAATTTGAACGAGTGGGATTTCAAAGATTTGAGCTTTAAAAATCCTACGATCGAGTTCAAATTTATTCCAAATTTCACGAGAAAGCCATATGATTTCCTAATAATAATACACATGAAAAAATTTAGAAAGAAACGAGTTTTTCTCATCTAAGCGAATATTTTTGAATAAAACCTTAGCGCGCTAAGGTGTGATGCCCGCGTCAGTAGCGCGCGCATTTCCACCAAAATTTCATTCAAAAACACGACAAAATCCTCAACTTTTTTGCCTTTTTTCACAACAAAATCATCTTTTTGTGATCAGAATATACATAGTTTTGATGCTAGATAATGTGAACAACAGCAGAACTGAGAAAACTTTGATTTTAACGCTGTTTTGGAAAACTCAAATCTACACTTAACAGTTCACTGGATCAGAAGTATCAAATTATGACGCATGGGAGTAGGGTAAGACGAAAATTAAACTGCATCCGGTTAATAAAAATAGCCCAACCGGGAATTATCATGGCGCGCATGGCATTAAGAAGTTTCCCTCTCGTATTTATGCTCTCTATGCGATATCCAACGCCCTTAACACCCTCAGCTTCAGCCACGAGCTTTCTGACAAGGCGTCCATCAACAGGGCGTTAAACGTTGTACATTTTTACTAATATAAAAATTAGGTACCAACTAAAAGAGGAACTAACATTTAAATTGTAATATTTTTGTATGTTTATGATTTAAACGAATTGGGCTTCCTGTGGTAATTGGCCAGCAAAAGTTTCATTTTGTAAATTAAAAGTCTTGAAAAAGTTGAATAAAGATTATAAATAAAACTTTTGAGCATTTGCTTTGGTTTATATCTATACTCTAACCCTTTGGTCTGCTGTGCAATATAAGGGCTTGCAAGCTCAGTTACGTTTATTACAATGATATTTATTGAGGTTCAATCAGATTTTATAATTGCCTTTAGTAGTGGTTCATAATTCTCAGAAATATAAAGAAAAAATCTCCAAAACCTTATTTGATTCACACGAGTAAATCATTTCAACATCCTGGATATTGCGGCCATCATCATATTTTGATTTCTCTGTCCACAGGCAGCCCGAACTCCGGTCCTGTACACTACGGCTAATATGGCGGCTTTGCGGTCGCATTCAAACTGGATAGTCTAGGAAGGAGTACAAGTTCCGAATTTCGATGGATTCGCTCAACGTCTTTTTATCACCTATTTTTTTAAACATTAATTCCTTCACACTTGTACATCCCTTTTATCAATAAATTTTAATTTGATAAAGGAATGTATAAATGTAAAGGAATCAAAGTTAAAAAAAAAAAGGATAAGAAAAGTTGAGTCAATCCATCGAGATTTGAACCCAAAGTGAGAAATAAATTTGGAATAATGAATTAAATTCATGATTCCCTATTTATTACGCTTTCAGAAAATATACCCTTATTTCGATAAACGTTGTCGGGCCAAGGACAACAAGCATACGCGACTCACCCAAAGGGAGTATGGGTAGAAATTATTAAAACAACGAAATAACCACACAAATATATTAACACGACATGCACATCTAGCTTGCTATACCCTTATACGTACAACAAAGAACTTTATTTCTTGATGTTACAAATCAAGGCCAAAGCCGAAAAGTGAGTTAAGTTTTGCAGCTACCCATGCCTCCTTTGGGTGAGTCGTTTTAGGTTTCTCTCGTCCGACAACGTTTTGGAAGTAGGTGTATACTTTATATGGTGGCTTAACTCGTCATTCGCGCTATATTTTGAGTTTAGTTAGAAGCGGTGTCGATGGTACCTTGAAACCTTAACGTATATTTGCTGTTCATTGCAGGAGATCCTCAGAAGCCCCAACTTGACCACCATAGAAACAGGAGGTCAGCTAGTAATTGCTCTTCAAAGGTGAGTAAAAATTAGCTGGACAACGACATGCCAAATAATTTGATAAGTCAGCAAACTTTTAAATAATTTCAAATGCCGATCGACCTCCCTTCACCTGACCTCAGTCGGTGTACACTTATAGTTTCACAAATGACGTCAAATTGGGATTAAAAAACAAAAACAAAAAGAATTCGCCACGAGACGAAGTCAAGTTGTTTTCATTACATTTTTGACGTCATTTGCTGGGATTTCTTTTCCAGAACGACACTTGTGTAATTAATGGACAATGCTTTAACGCGAATGATGCAAATCCAAAAACCTGGTGCCAGCAATGCATGCCAAATATTAAAAAAGACTCGTGGACACAAAGAAAAGGTAACGTTTACTGCCGGTGTGTGTAGAGAGTGTGTCAATGTCAAAGAGAAACAAAAGAAAAGCAAAATTAGGTTTACTAATTAAAAATTCGACTTTGAAGACGAATGTACTACGAGTCAATAGCGCATGGGGCCGAAGGCCGAATGGGCTGTTGACTCGTGGTCCATGAGGCCGAGAGATCTAATTGTCTAACCTACTAATCGATCAAATAAAGCGAGATGTAAATTCTCGATAAAATCCGCCTGAGAAATCACTGCAAAACACAGTTCATCGTTCTGATCTACATATACGTACCATATTGTTTTCGCTACTAATAGGCAATTTGTAAATTAGACCTCTATAGTAGAGTAGCCAATCAGAATGCAGGATGTGTGATAGACAGTTAGTAGGTTTATACTAATAGATATTTGCTCAATATTTCACGGGTTAAGTGATGATTCTGAAAGAACGCTAAAAGACTTCACTTCTATTTTTATATTTATAAAACATTTTTCTAACATTTATCATGTCTTCTTCTTATAGATAACCGTCCACCAACATTTTCAATGGACCTCTCGCCTCGAAAAACTATTGTTGGTGAAAAGCTCTCAATTTCGCTTAAAGCCACAGACCCCGACAACCGTCCATTCAGCTTCTCTTTAATAAAACCTACAGCTATAAGTGGAGTTACATTTGATACTTCTACTGGTTTGTTTCGATATCAAGTCACATCCCAACAGAACACAAGCTTTACTTTCCAAGTCAAGGATGAGTGTAATGCAACTGATACTGTCATTCTCACAGTACAAAGCATGTCGTGTCCATGTCAAAATGGCGGCAAATGCTTACCTAAGGGATCTGGTCAGTACAAATGTAATTGTCCTCAAGGATTTAGTGGTGCCAAATGTGAAGTAAAGCTTTGTACAAGTCAGCCTTGTTTTCCTGGTGTTAAATGTACAGACACACCCACGGGAATATCATGTGGACCTTGTCCAGCTGGGTTTACGGGTAATGGTATCACGTGTCAAGGTAAATACGACCTATCTAAGACCTGTTTACATGGAGGTAGGGTAGTTCTAGCACGAGGGATCAGTCTTTTGTTTAGAGTCTCCAGAGAAAAGCAACAAGAGCTTTCAGGCCAGGCAAGATTTATTACAAAAGTCTTTCTTCAGTTTTTGTATCTCATTTACGAAAGGCCAAATAAGCAATATACAACGATATATCAAAGTTCATGCATGTCAAAATCTTCATTTTGATCATTTTTTCCCTCTAGATGTATATATGAATCTTATATATTTTGCTGTGGTATTGATATCGACGTCAATAAGTATGAGTCAATCGGCAGAAATCGCAAATTCGAGTCATTGGGTATTTGTTCCACAGTAACTAATTCATTAATTCGCAATTAGCCTATTAATCAATTCATTACCTTGCATTGGATATTCAGGTTTGAGCCAATCTCATTAACGTTTTCCAGAGAAAAAGACATTTAGTCTGTTCCAAATATTACGTGTCTCATTAATATTCAATATTCTAGTGCATTTAGGAAGAGTCTGCATCGGTTTTTCGTTTTCACTGTAAAGCTGTGAATTCCACGTGCACAAGCTATATTTCACGCTAGAAACGAATATTTAATGAGACACGTGACATTTGGAATAGTCTAAATGTCTTTTTTATCTGGACAACGTTAATGAGATTGGATGTATATAAAAGTTATCGCAAATACAAGTCTTAACTAAGATTTTAATATATCGATATAACTATCCCCACCCACCACTCCCCTGCCATTGTAGTGCAACATAATATACAAACTCCGCAAGACTAAAATTGATACGCTGTTTTACACACAACTTACTGATTTCGTGCACGTGCCCTTTTAGCTTTGACCACAACAGGTGCACCGTCTACAACTGCCACGGCAACTACTTCAGGTTTGTAAATGATATTCAAGTATAGACTACATATTAAAGTGCATCTAACCCCCTGTTATTTCCCATTTTGAAAAAAAAAATTGGAGTATTTCTAATGATCTTTACGAAAAAATTCCGCGATTTGAATAACTTTCGAATTTTTTACACAATTTTAAAGTTTGAAGTTCCATGGAACACTTTCAAAAAACTTAAGTCTGGATAGACGTCACAGTCTTTTGTACGTTTCAAAAGTTTATTGTGCAGTAAAAAAGAGTGTGACGTAATTTACTCCGACTTCAGACTCTTAGGAATTGTAGCTTTTGCTGGGCTTTTTTCGCCTTATAAATATGAAAAATCAGTTTTCAGCAGTTTTAAGTGAAATTCAAAGTGCATTCAAATCTACATCACTTCAGCAATCGAATTAGTCAACCAAGTTTCCATATCTTCTCAGGTGTGCCACCACAGGAAGCTCAAAGACCCTTTTTGCCGATGTTGTTTAAAATTGTGTAAAAGCTTTGGAATTCATTCAAGTCGAGTCATTTTATCGTAGACGTTCTTAGAAATGGTCGAACTTCTTATCAAAATTGGAAATAACAGGGGGTTAGGCGCACTTTAAAGTAATTCCCAATCTGGGTGACAAAACAACAATTTTTTTCTCTCTTGAGTACTGAAACTTTTCTTATACAAAGCACTTTTATTGTTTTGTCATTCACGTTGGGAATCACAGCATAAGGCCTATTTGCAAAATGTTTATAGCTATTTAAAACCATATAGCTATATTTAAAGCATAGGAGCTGACATCGCAATGAACGTTGGGAAATCTATTGGTTAGATATTTTTTAATGAGCGTCGTAATATAAATGCTAATACCAAATAGTACTGCAATGTTTAAAGAAATCCTTTGTTGTCTGTTTAGCATTTGCTAAGATGAATTTCGCGGCAGCCATTCTTACGCTTTTGGATGATATGCAAAAGACTTCCTATTTATTCCTCTGCATAGATTGATCGTGAATACTGCATGACTTTTTTCACTTTTGATAATGTAATAAACAAAGTTACAAAAGCATTAAAAAATTGTCTTTGTACATTGTCTCAACTGCACTTATTCTTATCTTTACAAGGTCAAACAACCACAATGCAAACGAAAAAAAGTACAACAGTTGCTACTACCATACCTCCTTTACCACCAGGTACGGTGTAAAATGTACTTAGTTAATTCATCCGACGATTAATTGCTCACTGCTCGTCTTTAAGTTTACTTTCATCGACGTAAACATTGGAATTTCCTTTGGGCTTGAGTTAATGACTCTTTTTTATTGTGTCATTAGCTACAAATCAGACAACTACAGCTGCGCATACGGCAGCTCCGCCAATTCCAACGACTACAAGTAAGCTCTATTCAATTTAACAAGTATTATCAAATATGGAACATAGTACATCTTGTCTCTTTTTTAATAAAAAATCCGATCCCTTGAAGAGCGCGAACACAGCACAGTGAAGGTTGAAGAGAAACTGACCAAATGTCATGTGATCTAGCCGAAATGGGCAATCAGCATATGGAGCGGAAAGAGCCTATTGGATGTATACCTGGTGTATGTGGTTCCTTACGGTCAAGTTAGACTTTATCATTCAAAAGCCAACTAGAGATCACTCGATGGGCATTTTAATCAATGCAGCTGGTGAAAACATATACCTTGAATGATTGGTACATTAGCATTGCAATTCTTTTGTTGCAATAAACAATGACAAGCGCTATATTTTACGGCAAGTAAGAATAATGTGTCAGCCCCACCTCTAAACTGTATTTTTAATGCAGTAGCGTTTTCCCATTCATTGGTTGTTACAAAGACTGACATACCCACTGTACAAATAAAATTTATAGAAGTACCAGCAACAACAACAGCTGCACCAACAGCCATGAATACGACAACGCACAAACTAATGTCGACTTCAGGTAAAGATTACCACTAGACACCATTATCCTAGCTTTGTTACTTCTTGCTGTTACTCATTTCTATGTCTCACTTACCATATTCACTTACAGCTGCACCACCAACAACTGCAGCCACAACAAAGCAAAAGACAGCAGCTCCAAACATTACTACTTCAGGTAAAGTTTTATTGTCTGTTATTATCACATGTTAAGGCGTGGCTTCACAAACGAACGCAATCTAATTTTGATTTTGGTTTGTTGGCTTATGCAAAAGGACCTCACCAGTTGTCCAGCAAAATTACTTATAAGTGAGATCAGTGATATCCAACAGCCTGATTGCCCTCGATGACGTTCACGTTTAATTTTAAACAACGCTTTCGCATAGAGTGCATTTGGTGAAAACGAGCCAATATATTTTATAGAACACTGCACAAGGACAAGTATGATTACAAGCTATTGTACGTAGAAACTTTTATCAGAGCGATACTCTAATCTTCTATCGCAATAAACTTGTTAAATCTAAAGATATTGTTTGTTGGACATAGATTTAGAGTGGAACTATGAACAGGTTCCAGGTTCGGTACAAAAGTATAATTAGAAGCCTCACAAGATCCGTTCGTAGAAAAGTCGCCCTAATAGACAACATTGCCCAACCGAAATATTTTTAAAGTAACTGGATTATGTGGGTGGAGCGTCCAAATCGTTTAAACATTTTGTCAGCAATGCTAAATGATTTTGGACAACAAACTTGTTGAGATGATTTATACAACTGTTATCCACAGAAGCGCCAACAACAGCTGAAATTACAACAGCAGCACCTAACGTTTCGACTTCAGGTACGTAAAAACCGTTGCCACTCGACAATAAGGTAGTAACAATTGAATAGAAAAAAAAAGTATTCATATTTGCAGGCTATCATTCTGGTTATGACGTGTTTTATTGGAAAAACAGATCGCCCTTTCAAACAGAAAATGAGTGAACGAGGTTGGGACCGGAGTATCATCAATTATTATATGATTGAGTCTGTTTTCTTTGTTATTAATAGGACTTTATATCACTAAATTCACGATGATTATATATTCAAGGGTTGTATATAGAGCTTCTCCGGGATGTATCTGTATAAATCACTTGAATTTATAATTCCCGGGGTTTATCTAGATACATCACTTGAATTTATAATTTCGTTCCATACTTCCTTAGATGATTTATGTGTGGACATCAAGACTTAGAAATTTTCTTAGAAATTATATACTAAGTAGCGATTTTTGGTGGAAAAAAAGTCTTTGATAAATGACAGAGATTCGAACCCGAGACTTTCTGCACTCCTGTACCCGCTTTTAACCACTATACTACTGAGCTAACTGATGGAATATTCTCAACAAAAAAATCTTTTGTGTGTTATCATGAAGTTCGTTAGTGTTTCTCTGAATAGAATTGAAAAACAATTATTTAAGGTTTCCTCCTGGGAATTCGGCAACAATGATCTAATTAGTGATTGCCTTTTTGAATCGCTTTTGTGTGAAAACCTCCTCAATCATATAATAAGGCAGATAAATACCTCGCTTCTCGGTATTTATCCCTTCCATACCATCTGGACACTTGCTCTTGCTATGAATATTTTAAGGATTTACGCAGCCTCCCTTTGTCCGAAGAAACACCACACATGCACCAATCAAACAGCTTGCCTCCAACCTCCCACGTACAAGCAGTACCCAATAATACTACAGCAGTTTATTGAAAACTTTTCAAACTAGAATGTGTTTTAATTTCTGGAGGCATTGGCCGTCAAACACTTAAAACCTATTCTAACTTATACATACTCTAATTACAAGGATTACCACCAACAGCTCCACCCACAACTATGAAGACGACGCCTAATGTGACCACTTCAGGTAAAAATTATCTTTAAACACATAAGCAATAGGAGACGTCAAGCTTATATCTCATTTTTTAAGCATTCAAAATGGATTTATCGAAATACACGTATTTAAATGTTTATCAGGTCTTTGGTGGTCCTTTTCATAATCTTTCTTCTATCTGTCGATATTTGTTCATTTTAGCTTCTGAATGCTAAAAAATATTCCTCCTACTCCTCAAGGAGCAAGGATGGCACAGTTGGTTAGTGCGCGGCCTTCGGTGCGAGAGGTCCCGAGTTCGATTCCCAGTGACTTCACATCCTTGTTTCAACTTCTTTCCTTTCCGTGTAGCTTGAATTAGCTTTAATACCGGTAAAACGGAGCACTGATGGATAGAGGGGGTAGAGGGCGCACTTTCGAAAGCTTAAACACGAGTCCCTGGCTCGGGAGAATTGGCCAACCAGTCCCCGTTCTTCGAAGTAAAATAAATTAACCTTTACTTTCCTTACTGGCTCGGCTAAGACGTGGCCACAGGAAGGCCAACTTGTTTGCTATCGCGTCATACAATTTTCATAATCGATCCTAAATTTACAGTGAAATTAAGGGTTGACAAGAAAGACAAACGCGAGAAAATTACGACGTTTCGACATCGATCGTGCGACGTCATCATCAAGCGATGTTAAATGAGAGCAAGTACTTGTGTACAATACTTAGGGATTACGATAATAAGGGATTACGATAATTAGGGATTACAATGGTTAAGTGTCATAAAATCCGCTAGCCGGGCATATTACACCGGACGTGATCGGTCTGCACGGCATGACCCAGAGCTAAATATTTTCTCGTCCAGCCCTCCCACACAGTCAATTAGTACTAGGATTTTAAGTATGAAATTGAATATAAAAAAGAGGAAAATAAAAATTAAATACTTTTAGCTTATGTGTATTATGATCTATTTAATGTCATTACTGAAGTAAGAATTAATAATCTCGAACACAAATTTCACGTCTCCTATCGCTCATGGTTAACATCAACGTTAAGCTACGGCCACACAAATCCAAATAATTTTGAAAAATAATTGTTTCTCCGTTTTCGCACCTTAGAAAAAATTACTAATTTAGTGTGGACGAAAGACCTGAGCGTCTCAAAAAAAGATGCATTTTCAAATTTATCTCGATTAGTGGAAATATTAGCTTAGTTTACCATTCAGTGTGTTTACTTTGTTTACATGAATCTCGTTACAGCAGCTCCAGCAACGACAACTGTTACCACAACAGCAACGACAACCGAACAGCCAACAACTAAAGGTAAATGTTTAAGACTTGCTAAATGGAGAAATTACTAAATACTTAACTATGAAAGGCGCACGAATATCAACACAACGGTTGACAACTTGTTTTGACTACATGCAACAAAGTATTTCAATTCAGCGGTGATATTTAAGTTAATAATAAACTTTACTATACATCAAAAAGCTTTCAGCGGATCAGCTGATTTACAAAGATGCCGTGTCTGAAATGAATATACAGTCATTCTCAAAAAGGTTGTCCAGATCACATTTTCAATTTCCTGGCAAAAACATTAACTTTAGCTGCAAAACTACAATCCATTACACACAATATATAATATGCAATGTACTTTGGTATTTTGAATTGGAATTTCCTGCTGGAAGATTGAAAATCTGATATATGCACATGAGTTTATTAACAACTAAACGTCTTTTCATCTCGACAACCTTTTTGAGAATGACTGTATTAATAATTATAAAATATTTGAGATATAACGCGCGCGCTGATTGGCTGGCTACCATGTTTATATCAGAGGACAGAGACATGGTGCGCACAAAAAAACGTCGAAAATATTTTATAAAAGCAATATAAAACGATCGCTTATGTCTCTGTACTGTGATATAAACACTCTGGAAGATGTAGAGCACTCGAAAAGCAAGAGAAACACTCGGCTACGCCTCGTGTTCCAAAGCTTGCTTTTCTCTTGCTCTACATCTTCCATCGTGTTTATATCACAGTATATACAGAAACATGCGCGTTTTATATTCCTTAAATATAAATTTAAGACCAAAGATGTAAATTGAGTGAGGATTTTGAACTAACCATATTCCTTTCCGGCGGTTCAGTCGTGTGGGTTTTTAATTAGGCCTTTCGTCTTACAACCTTAGTTTACTGAAATAGGTTTAACACTACTACTAACACAATTACTAACCACAGCTCTTTGAAAGGGGGTGGGGATGGCTTTTTGAAGATAAATAATACTGCACGTCTAATTTACAAACCGTGCCAACCATTTTATCAATTCGCTTATCAACTCTGTGTGGAATAAAATATAAATAACTGTTTATTTAAGTGTCTAATGGCTTCTAGCGCTTGCGCTCTAATTGGGGGACACTGTACTCTCACACGCACTACCACTACAAGTATAATATTCTGTGCATGCAACTCTCAACTCACTAGTTCGTTTTTACTAATTGGAGGAAAGCCGGAGGCTCCGGAAAAGAAACCCTCGAAGCAAGGGAGAGAACGAACTAACAAACACAAGCCAAATGCAATGCGATGCGTCGTCCGGGAATCGAACCCGGGACCACACAGAGGTGACAGATCGACTTGCGCTTTTAACCGCTCGGCCACCTTTGCTTTCCAAAGGCCTAAGGAAATTCTGGAAATTCTTAGAGAATTCAAGTTTTACTTTTCAAAGGGTGGTATGGTTGGCCTTGCGATGTAAGCGCTGGCTATTCATCTCTGTACGTGGTCCCTTATTCGAGTCCCAGCTGGGGCGCTGGATTATACGTGAACGGCTTAGTTTGTTTGATGTGTTGTCCTTGAACACGCGAGTATTCTTTTCTCTTGGGTTTTCCGGATTTTCCTTCCTCGCCCAATATCAAAATTGAGTTGAGTGTGGTATGTTAAAATAGTAGAATGTATAGGAAGTGAGTGTAAAATATATTAAGTCAGCCCATGCAATGGTAGACTGGTTCCGTCTATAAATGAGAGTTATTATTATTTCAATATTTTATTGGTATATCAGCAACAACAACTAGCAAACCGACGACTACGATGATGCCAACAACAACATCTACAACTATGGAAACTACAACAGGTATCTTCTACATTATGAAATAATCATTAATTCTAGATATCCTAGCTCACT
This sequence comes from Telmatactis stephensoni, assembly GCA_029948255.1. Taxonomy (NCBI): domain Eukaryota; kingdom Metazoa; phylum Cnidaria; class Anthozoa; order Actiniaria; family Isophelliidae; genus Telmatactis; species Telmatactis stephensoni. The sequence continues at coordinate 87,816 of JALIZF010001580.1, read as the reverse complement.
AGCAATATTGAAATGAGACTCTATCTCCTCAAACTATAGCTAATCTCTAAAGGTTTTTTTTTTGCGAGAAACAAAAATTATTAAACAGAAGGAAGGAAGGAAGGAAGGAAGGAAGGAAGGAAGGAAGGAAGGAAGGAAGGAAGGAAGGAAGGAAGGAAGGAAGGAAGGAAGGAAGGAAGGAAGGAAGGAAGGAAGGAAGGAAGGAAGGAAGGTAGGTAAAACAGTCTATGCTTATTTGTAAACTTTGTACACGGCGTTCATCCACAGAAAAATCCACTACAACAAAAGTGTTGACAACAACACAAGCTTATGAAACTACTACTGAAGGTATAAAATCACAACCGTTAGAGCATAGATTACTCAACTTTCTAGCTTCATTCTCCGCTGGGGAGGGGGAGGGAAATAATGTTGAAGAACGCTTTTATTTGAAAAATATAGGCCGGCTCGCAGTACTTCGATGACAGGTTTGCTAGTTAAACTATTCATTCCAATCGCATCTTATCCACATTTTTGTTTTTTGTTTTCGTCCATAATGCTATGGAAATGTTTTATTTTAGAACCAGTTATAACTGAGAAGCCAGAACCTACATCTATGATAACTGAAGAAATCCCAACAGAAATTCCATACGGTAAAGCCACATCTACACGGGCAAGTTCTCTTTGACAAGTTTTCTCAACAAGTGTAGACGTGTAGATGACGAAAAATTTGTCATGTTTTCCTTTTTAAGTTGCCTTGTCGAAAAGCTGGCGTATCAGTTTTTACCTTGTCAGGGAATACTTGTGTCAAGGTAAAGATTTGGTCCGCGTGTGAACGGACAGCAAGGGAACATGACGAGTATATTCAGTTCAAATTGCAAAGCATATTTAGGGCACAAAGAAACTTGTCAAGGAAAATTTGGTTGTCGTCTACACAAGGACGTTTGTCCTTGACAAAGACAAGGTCAAAGGAAGACTTCTTGATTTGTCTACAAGAGCAAGAAAAACTTGTCAAAGAAAACTTGCTCGTGAAGATGCGTCTAAAGAGTAGCACGTGACTTAAGCACTAGCCAGCGTCCCACTGTAAACATCGAATCATATTAGACGATTCTCACTTTGGAGGTCCTAAGGCCTTGACGCACGATGCAACGTTTCTTGGGACATTGCGTATAACAGTAGTGTGTCCACTGCTTCAACTGCATGTTACGCGTCAACGTTACAGTAAAAATTTAAGCTGGAGATTTGCTTTCAAACATTTCATTTTAGTTGAAATGAATGAATTTAGTTTAGCTGATAATCGTACTGATTTTTATAGTGATAAGTGCAGAAATGGAATTATATCAAGAATGGAATGACGATTACGAAATCAAAAGTAGCAAAGCTTTTAAAGATCTAAAAATTCCACTGGAAGAAGAGGTAACTGAACTTCCTTGTTAAATGTAACCTTAGCGAGTTGACTTATTGCGTTACGTGTTTGTTTAATCTCTTTGATACATCTATCAATAAAGCTCGCTGGTTTCGATATGTTAGCGCTAAATGCAAGTCTGCGGTTATTGATAGGATCTAAGAAAATGGGACGGTAGCAGGTCATTCCAATTACCTATGTGGAAACCAGACCTCAATGAAAGATCAACTCAGAATACCATATGCCGATTGTATTCTATTTTATTTCATTTTTTGCTGTTAGATTGGCTGAAATATTCAGTAATTATACTATGCCGTTAAACAAAATCTAAAGGAAATTAAGATAATTACTAATTATATAATGACCAATATCTCTTTTCAATTAAAATAATCTACAGATGAGATTTGGTCCGCCACTGCTCCCAATCAGATAGTTCAGTAGAGCATCAGGCTAGATCTTCTGGTTCAAATCGCGCTCGGCCTAGAGCTTTTCTAATCGACTACTTAATAAAAATCGAGGTTCGATTGACACTGGTTACCAATATCTATATTTCACGGTTTAATTGAAATCACTCTACTTTCATTAGGCCTGGTTCACACAGCGACATAAACATGAGGACAAGCATATACTAAAAGCCCGGTTTTCACGAGCGACGGAAGCAGGAACGGAAGCGACTTACGCAGACTCATTGCACTGTTCAATGTCGTTTTTTCACACCTAGGTTGAGAAATGCAACACTGAGTCTGTGTATATTGCTTCTCCTTCTGCTTCCGTCGCTCGTGAAAACTGGGCTTGATGCGTAAGCGCATTTTTATCGCAAATACTAAGACAACTTAGTTTGGAACGTGTTTAATATATATCTCACTGCAGTCCAAGCACAATATTGCCAGTTTTGACAGCTGACAGTTAAGACAAATTAGTGGAACGTCGCTTTATCGATTTCTTTTAACAAGTTACAGTTTAGTGTGGACCTTCATGATCTAGTAGCTGAAAGAAATGAAACATCTTATTCTTTCATTTTTTCCCCAACTCACTCTATTCTATTCTATTTTTGTGAATTTCATAAGATATTCCAGGTTTATGCAGGAGATGATAATTTCGCAAAAGTGGTAGTCACTAGTTTTAGGTATGTACCTCATATACCTTTTTCTTTACAAATAAGGGCATTTTTGTGAGGTGGGATAAACACAGAGGGTTTTTTTCGTCTAAATTCATACCAGTTTTATTGCACTCACTAAAATTTAGTGATTGTTAAAGGCATGTGTCAGAGAGAGCGCTTGTTTCATTTGGATTCAAATCCTCCGACCAAAAGCTCACGGTGCATCAAGTACTGATTACTTCAACAGTTTGCTTTATGTGCCCGAATTTCACTTCAGAAAAGTTGCACAAAACATCGTGCAATATTGTTACAGCTAAAATCGTTGCATCGCGACCTCAAATGTCAGTAAGGTTTTTGTTTGTTTCTGGTCCATCCATCATTCTTGGGGGCGGAGCTTACATGAACTCGTTCAGTGATTGGTTGATTTGAAATAAGCTCTGCCCCCAAACAGATTGACGAATCAGAAAATTTCAAAATTCAAACCAAAATTCGTAATTTGCTGCTCGCGATGTAACGAGCACATTATTCTTTTATAGAGAAGGATCAGTCATCGCAGAATTTGAACTGGGTTTCAAAAATGAAACCTCAGAACCATTAAAGCTATTGAAAGAAGCAACAAAGAACGGGACGTTGGGTGAATTTAAAGTCAACCCAGATTCACTTCGAATAAGAGGAGCAGAAGTCGGTAAGGTCTTCTAAAGTAAAGAGTATTCAAAGCCTCTGCAACAACTCCAAACATTGCTAGATCTAACATGTTACCGTTTGAAAGACAACGTTCAGCCTTTCTTCAATAGTCCAGTTCCGAGATATGCTTTGACTGCCTCATACAAAGGATTTAAAACGAGGATGCGTGCTAAAACTTTTGTCTTATTAGAATGACTGAGCTTTATGTACGTAACCTCGTCTTGATTCCTTTGTTTGTGGCATGGAAGCTGTATCTCGGAATTCGGCTATTATTAATGGAATATAATGTGAGTCAAAGCGTAAAAACGTTGGATCTATTGGGTCGACTACCGCCCATCAACAATGTTGGGAGCGTTTGCATAGAACTTTATACTTACTGACTTTCTCAAGTACATCCTAAGCGAGAAGGGTATCGCGGGCGCAGGGATTCTGGCTGTTAGAGAGTGAGCCAAAGGCAATCACATAGGTGAAAGTAATTATCCTGTTACAGAAGTACATGAGAGAAGTTGCGCGGAAAAGCGTTTGGTGTAAAAACAATTGGCTAGTTGCCCAAGACTTGATTTGGTAATTTCGACCCCCCCCCCCCCCCCCCCACACACACACACTTTGGTCGGTATGATTGAGAAATTGTACTTAGTCTCTCCGATTATTTTTATTAGTTATTAATTTTTTCAACTGCTTTTTTTTTTCAAATCCTCAGAAGCCAGAACAAAGCCTGACGATACTGGCACCATCGCTCTGATCGTGATTTTAGTACTCATTGGCGTCGCAATATTTGTGGGCGTGGTTATTATTGTCGTACTTAGACGGCGACGAAAAAGAAGGATGTCTATAACTAAAGAAGACGGGGCGCCTGGAGAAATGCTGCCTTTGACGGATAGAGATAAATAATGTTCATCATATTGTTAAAGTTAAGCATTTAAATTGAGATGTAAAACCACGTGAAGTGAAAACAGAAAACTACCAGCAACGTCTCTCTATTACCACCGTTTGCGTCCCGCGAACAGTCTCGAGTGAGTACAGGGTGATACGCTACCGTGAAGCAAACAAAGTGATTTGGTAGCCTATCGACCAATAATGCATTTGCATAATCGCGTCATAGAGTGCAAACAGTATATCCGTGAAATACTTGTAATACTAAATTGTGCAATTTTGTGCAAAGTTCTAGAGTGGTTTTCATTAACCCGTGAAACAAAGTGTATTAGTTAAAGTGTAATAGTCGAATAACATCAAACGAACACAAGGGTGTAATACACTAAAGTGTGTTTCACGGGTTATTGAAAATGACTCTATTGTTTAATTAACACTATTTTGTACTATTTAGTAATTTATATTTCACAGATAATTGTTTGCACTGTACTACAGCTACTAGAATGTTGTGTCCATTTATTTTGTAAAGTAATCAGTGCAATTTGTTCGACTATTCTTAAGAGGAAATACATACCCTGAAGCATTCTGGTAGCTGTAGTAAAATGACGTACAAATGGCCTATTTCCAGTCAAGACTTTAGTAAGGCCCATAATAGGCCATTTGCACTGACAGGTCACGTGACCCTATGTCCCCTAAAATGAGCAGCACAGTGAAATGAAAAAAATGCAAGCCAGAAATAGAAAGAGCACCTCGATATTTCAGTTTATAAGATGAATAAGAGAAAAATGACAGCAAATTTATGATTAGATATTTTCGTAAGATTCGTTTGTTTGGAGAAACGCGTTGGAGGGCATGAGCTTGCCATTCAATGCGTTTTTTCAAACGAATCTTAAGAAAATATCCAATCTTAAATCTAATGTAGTCTCTGGAGTTACATCTTATGAGCTAAAAATTTGCACTTTTACCAATATCAAGGTGGTCTTTCCATTTCTGGCGTTCGTTGCTTGATTTGTAAGGGTTAAAGAATGGACACGAGTGTTCCATGGGATATAGAGTCCCGAGCATTAGATAAAAGGCCACGAGGGACTCTATATCCCATGGGACACGAGTGTTCATTCTTTAACTGTCTTAGAATATGATCACACTCACGAGCAATTTACCCGCTTTTATTGTTAAATTGTCTAAAGGCTTATTTGTTTTGCACTGCTTTCTTGTGTCCGATACATTTTTGCGTTTTCCAATTGAAGAGGCTCATTTATGTCATGCACATCAGACCGGCCGGCTGGAGGCCGCTTTGGCTACAGAACTCCACATGCTTTTTTAGGGATAGAAATTGTCACAATATATGAGATGGATACTAAATCTACTATAGAGCGAAGAGCTAGATAACGACAGCAAAAAAGTGCCTATTTTACGTACTATCAAGCCTGACAACACGAGTTGGAGGTTTCGAGTATCTAAAATTCTCACAGTAAGTTTGAGTTTGTTATATAATTCATCTTATAGTAAAGGAAAAAAGTATGCTTAGTACTTGCCGGTTAATTTCATAGGGAAGATTTTCAGAATTTGCTCCGACAAATTTGATGCATGTACGTATATCGATATTAAAATGTTATTTACAAGTATTTAAGCTGGTCATGAAACACAGAAAAAATTTGAAAATGATTATCAGCGCTTGGTATTTTGATGCTCTGTGTTCCGTAAAGTAACTAAAGATGTCAAATACTGGTTTTTTTTTAATGCAGGAAAATTGTTGTATAAAGAAAACAGTACCGTCAGTGAGTTTCTATAACTAATCAGTATTCTTTATATAAAGCATACTAATGAACTCTTTAAACAAAAGAATTCAAAAGATTTCATTAGTATGCTTTATATAGAGAATACTAATTAGTTATAAAAGCTCACTGACCGTACTTGTTTTCTTTACCCCACAATTTCCCTGTGCTTCAAAGCCCTCACCACTTGACACCTTTAGTTGCTCTATGGAATATAAAGCACCAAAATACTAAGCGCTGATTGGGCGAGTGAGTGTGATCATTTTCTAAAGGGGAGATAGGGTCATGTGACCTGTTAGTGCAAATGGCCTATTGAACAAACGGTGGTAAATAGTTTTAGTGTATGTTGCGAAACAAGCGGTTAAATATTAGCTAACAAGAAAGATTTGCCAAGTCCCTGTTTCTAATTTTAAACAATGAAATCAGTCGAAATTAGCCAAGTACGAAATGAAGGATTTTGAACCATTTGGTTCTAGGGCAGCTTCTTGTTTAGCAAAACATTTACTTACCACCGTTTTCATAATTATACACCCCGCGAGGATTCAAATATCCAGCTCAATTTTCAGACACAGGCGACCAGTTTTCGCCCAATTGTCAGTCTACACTATATTGCCTGGCAGAGTGCGTAATGATACAAACGGTGGCAACCGTGAAACATAAACTAATAGTTAATGTGCAAGTACGTGTTTTTACTTAACCTGTGAAACAAAAACTAATAGTTAATGTGCAAGTGTTTTTACTTAACCTGTGAAACAAAAACTAATAGTTAATGTGCAAGTGTTTTTACTTAACCTGTGAAACAAAAACTAATAGTTAATGTGCAAGTGTTTTTACTTAACCTGTGAAACAAAAACTAATAGTTAATGTGCAAGTGTTTTTACTTAACCTGTGAAATATAAAGTAATAGTTAGTGTGCAAGTGTTTTTACTTTACCTATGAAACAAAAACAAATAGTTAATGGGCAAGTGTTTTTACTTAACCTGTGAAACAAAAACTAATAGTTAATGTGCAAGTACGTGTTTTTACTTAACCTGTGAAATATAAAGTAATAGTTAGTGTGCAAGTGTTTTTACTTAACCTGTGAAACAAATATTTAATTGTCAAGAACCTAGAGCAATTTTAGAGTTACTTTAATAAACCTGGGCATTACTAATAAGCAAATAAAATTATTAGGTGCTAAATGCTTTGTCTCCTTTTGTTCCTTTGAATCTAGTAGGGTGATGGCACTTAATCCGTGAAATAGATATTAGTCTAACAGATATTAGACACTATTTCTATTGTAATTTTTGTTTTCATTAGACTATTAGACATTGACTATTAGATTTTGTTTCACGGATTAAGCGCCATCACTCTAAACAGTAACAGCTAAATAGTATTGCCCAGGTCTATTGAAATCACTCTATTTAGAGTGATTTTCATCGGACTGTGAAACAATTACTCAGTGTTTAATATTGTCTAATAGTTGTATTGCAACAAAAGAAAACAGTGGGTGCAGAGTCTATTAGTGTCTATTAGCTTAGTAACTATTTCACAGTCCGGTGAAAATCACTCTAATCCGTGAAAGAAAGATGACTATTTAGTTTGTACCAGTTGATAAAGAACAAAAGAAAACAATAGGTTTAGAGTATACTACTAACTATTATGCGTAGTATTTCTTCACGATTTAAATAAAATCACTCTATGAAAATCACTCTAAATAAAATCACTCGATAGTCCGATACAGACAAGAAGAGTTAGGGATAATTTTATTTAGAATGGTTTTCATTAACCCGTGAAACAAAGTGTATTACTTAAAGTGTGATAGTCAAATAACAACAAAAGAACACAATGGAATTAGGTGTATTAAAGAGTGATACACTAAAGTGTGTTTCACGGGTTAATGAAAACCACTCTAACCCGTGAAACAAAGTGTATTAGTTAAAGTGTAATAGTCAAATGACAACAAAAGAACACAATGGAATTAGGGTTAGGGTGTAAAAGCTCACTAGAGTGATTTCATCGGACTGTGAAATAGTTACTAAGCTAATAGACACTAATAGACTCTGCATCCATTGTTTTCTTTGTTGCAATACAACTATTAGGCACTATTAAACACTGACTAATAGTAACTGTTTCACAGTCCGATGAAAATCACTCTAGTGTGATTTTCATTTGACTGTGAAACATTGGTCAAACTAATAGTTGGCAGTAGACTCTCGAGCCATTGTTTTCGTTTGTTTCTTATCAACTACTACAAACTAGATATAGACAAGGCGCATTTTCGAAAAATCAGATACCTGGAGGCATTTTGGGGTAGAGGCTCGTAACATAACTATTCTAAACCGATTTTGCATGCTGAATGCGAATATGACTGTTACCAAGACGTATTCTGCAATCTTATACGTGTAAATGACGTATTTTGTGAATTGCTACAGTCATTTCATACTAACGGCTTTTTCATGTAATTCCAAAAGTTCCCAAACTTAAAAACAAAATTTTGTATGAAAACACTTACAGTTATGCAAGAGATACAAACAAATTTCGGTTTTTGATAATTCGTATCTCCTTGATTTTTCAACTGATATCCTTCAAACTTCACAGTTTTACTGATTTTGATATGCTCTTTCCAGCCATGGTAATTGTTTTTAAGTTTGGGAACTTTTGGAATTACATGAAAAAGCCGTTAGTATGAAATGACTGTAGAGCGCGCGATTGCTCATATCCAGTGCATGTGGATATAATAATACGCTTTGTTTCACGGGTTAATGAAAACCACTTTATTTCTTCAAGAGGGTTAAAATAAGAGGCAAGCTAAATCGTAATTTTAGTCAACCGTTTTACGAGATAAGACAAGATTAAAAAGAACTGAACACAAAAATCCAGCTACAAATAAAAGGATTTAAACGGTTGGACATTATGCTTTCATAAGCTTATCTGGTGTTACTCTATAAAATGTACGAGCAAATGAGTGAGGAATGCGTACGAGGGAAGAGATATAAATTAGCACGCTAATTAACGTAATCGTTTGTACACGCGAAGGCTATACAATGCACCAAGATTGAGGCTCACTAAGAGCACGCTGCATTATTCATTATCCCTTATGAGACGTCATTTCTGCGCCGCGGTACAAACGACAGTTCGGAACTGTAGTATCAAAGTAGATCCAGAGTAGTACAGAAAAACAACAACAACAACAACATCAAAACTCGTGGGAACTCAAGCGTCCAACTATTTAAGAATTTTTATTAAAACAGCTTGATTTCTTTTTTAATTCAGTTCCCCTTAAGGTGGCTCGATCGAGTTTTTCAGTAGAGCTACCAGTCATCTTTGAGTGAAATCTATTTGATCATGAGCAGTCTGATCTTATCAGACAAAGATCAAAGTTTATAATGACGTTATATGGAGATCGGCGCTAATATGGCGACGCCTTAAAATAATTCCCCTTTTTAGATATTCTCGATTTTAATGAGTTCTAGGCTTATTCTTCAAAAATGCTCGTGATCTTGTAGTTAACATTATTGCCTTTAGCTCTAGCGAATTAAATCTGCTTCAATTAAATTTGCACAACCCAAGCCAATCAGGTATTTGTTCGTACCTAGAAACAGTAGAACATAAAAAGAATAAAATGTAATCGATTGATTTTCCTTAATGTATCAACTAGCTCATCACTTTAGAATAATCTGATTGAATTATATATATATTCATTTGCACATGATGATATGCCTTTCCCTGACCAGCCATTGCACAAATGTATGAAATTATTTAGTATTACCTGGTCCAGTTTCAGTTCCTTTTTCAATAAAAGAAATCAAATTTCCTTTTGAAGTTTGCAGCCTGTAACATAGACCCTCTTGATGTCTTTTTGACACTGTATGTGCCACATTGGTGAAGTTACCGATTGTAACTGCCAAGCGTTTAAAGTAATGATGCTTAGCCTCTTATCTCATACACCAGCTTCTCACTAAAGGTCCAAGTCTGGAAAAGGGAAACATGAAAATTTTACTATCACTTTCTCTATGGTGTATGAAAATAACAAATTTCACTACTTACTTTAGTATTGTTCTTGGCATGTGAACCATATAGTGCATTTTGGGGATTATCGAACAAGTGGGATACAACCTTTTGAAGTTGTGATGGTGATACTCTATTAGGACTTGTAGGTATGGCACTTGATCTTTATTGATCTTGGGAGAGAATATGATTCTCATAATTTGAAGGAGACAACAAAAAGTTTCCCAGTGCTCATCATCCTCTGGAACCATGGATCCCACTAGCATATGCAAATAAGTAGCTAGACACCACATTTGGTTTGCTGTCAAAAGAAAATCATATCAATAATATTGTTTGGTGTTGGGGTGGCCAGAAAGCAACTAAACAATAGGGTTATTGCAAAAAAAAAAAAAACAACAACAACAACAACAACAACAACAACAACAACAAAAAAACAACAACAGTGAAACAAAAACTAATAGCTAGTGTGTAATAGTTTAGTGGTTTTGTCCCAGAAAGGTTAAAGAGACTGCCTATTTTACGTTAGTGCGCCCTAAGCTCGAGTGCGCTAGCCCGGCCTGGAGCCCATATTTTAAGAAGGACATAAATGTCATCGAAAGAGTTCAAACGAAAGCAGGCAGATTTTGCACAGGTAACTATCATCCCCAAGCTAGTGTCACCAAGATGCTGGATGATCTAGGTAGGTCAACCTTGGAAACGAGAAGAAAGCAGTCCAGCCTAATTATGTTATTATGTTATATTGCCTCTAATTAACCATATTTTTTGACATGATTTGAGTTTGCCAAGGCCAGCAACTGTAGAGCATTAAGATGAGACCTATTTTCAGGCCTAATATTTCCTAGGGTGTAGCAGAAAGCACCTGTAAAAAATAGACTAGATTAAAGCAAACTGTCTAACTCATAATGTTTCATAAAATAATGTATTCCTATCAGTTATCATTGTTAAAGCTAAAACAGTGAATACACATTTCAATCATCTCACGTTTTATTGAAGTAACCTATCTATCAAATGCTGACTCAAGCATTTCCAACATTTTTAGTTAATAGAATAAACTTAAATGCACAAAAGTTTACCTAGTTTGTGTTTTGTAGCTCTTGATCCAAGTGGACTATATACTTCTAAGTCATCATAGTACAGTAGTAACTGTAACGTATATTCATCATGTCCAAAAAGTGGGTGCGCTTTAAAGTAATCTCCATCACAGAAGTCATATAATATGTCATCATTTCTGGAGTGGGTACTGTCAATCTGTTAAAATCAAATTCCCTGTTTTGGTCATCACATATTTCAATATATAAATGTACATGTGCTCATAAGATGTTTGAACATCAAACACACCTCCACAAGTATGGAGTCATCATTCAGAAGCTGCTGCAAACTCTCAAGCAGTGGTATGTAATATGCATTGTCTGTTCTACGTTTAAGGATGAGCCTATTTTTCCTTCTCGCTTTGACGTGGTTCCTATTGCAGTAAAAACAGTAAAATATGTTAGCAAATAAATAGGAATCAAACCGCCAATGGCGGATATAACTCGTGGATTGAGCTATATGTGCAGAACGGAAGTCCATGAAGCATTGAGAGCTTAATGTTTTAAACCCATTTAGTATATATTTTTTACTTCCATGAAGTGCATTTTGTGTAATCCTTAGCCTTTAGTAGCAATTTCAAGTCATAATTCACGGTTTGCTTTGATATGGAGCGTTACATCAGACCCACTGTAGCGCGCATGACGGCCAAAACTTGAATTCATTGTTGAAGACGTATGATAAACTGATAAATACTAGACGCTTTTTGGAGCGACAATGGTTTCCTGTATTGCGTGATGTTGCATCAGACTGATTGTACGTTGCAGTACGGTCAAAGGCGCCGCATTGTCTACCGTATTGAATAGATACTTACATACTTACATACTTTAATTAATGTGGAAAATACACTTAGCTACAAAGCTAGTTTTCAGGTACTCCACAACAAAAATGAAATGCTATAATACAGAAATAAATAAATGAATGAAATAAAATAAAATAAAATAAAAATAAAATATATAAATTTAAAAGTTAAAATATAAAATTCTAAAAATGATCAAACGAATGATAAATACAATTCCATTACATACAATGTATATAAATCTCTCATTTTATCAGTATGTGAGGTATTTGTTACAATTTGCATCTTAAAGTCCACAGTCATTCAATTACACTATAGATTTTACAAAATGTCAATTAGATCCACTGAGTTATTTTGGCCAAGTTACACAAGTTTTGCCTAATAGCTACAACTAGCTGACTCGTCAAAGGTCACGGTGGATATTAATAAAGATTGAAAATTGAGTCAGATCAGTGCCGTTTCGTTTCCTGCTTAATATTTCAACATTAGTTCTCTCTTGTGCTGATAGAGTACAAACACGAACTAGCGGCTCGACTCACGGCCAGTTTCAGGTTATGTTTCAGGCGGCAATTCCTACTCAAAATGTTTTCGTTTGCTCTTAATTTATTTGAGAAAAGGTTAGCACGTACCACATGCATCTGGTGGCTCCCATCTCGTGGCCCCACACACATCTGGTGGCCCCTTGGCCATAACTCCTTAACGAAACATGCTATGGCAACCGAACTTAGTGGGATGGGTCGGACGTATGTAACGAGTCATACGGTCACGTGTCATGGTGTGACGTCACATACCACGTGACTTACGAGCAAAAAAATAATCGTCTATTTTTCAGTATAGCTGTAAATACAAATACTATGACAACCATACTAGTAGGATGGGTGGGACTTGTGTCATGTCATATGGTCACGTGTCATGTTGTGACGTCACATAACACGTGCCTGCGGGCCGAAATAATATATTTTTGAGTATAGAGGCTAATATAAATACTGTGGCAACCATACTTAGAAGGATGGGTGGGAATTGTGTCATCAGTCATATGATCACGTGTCATGGTGTGACGTCACATGACACGTGACATCATAGCCTAATCTCGTCGAAAGTCCCGGAATTTCTCGGCTGATAGCTCGTTTATATTTTATCAATCTATTCGTTAACATTAACGAAACTCGATTAGACACATACATGTCGTGGCCCCATCATGCATTTACCTCGTGGACCCACATCTGGTGGCCCCACACACACATCTGGTGGCCCCTTGGCCATAACTTCTTAACGAAACATGCTATGGCAACCGTACTTAGTGGGATGAGTGGGACGTGTGTCGCGAGTCGTATGATCACGCATGGTGTTGTGACGTCACATATCATGTGACTTACGAACCGAAAATAATCGTCTATTTTTTAGTATAGCTGTAAATACAAATACTATGGCAACCATACTTAGTAGGATGGGTGGGACTTGTGTCATAAGTCATATGGTCACGTGTCATGGTGTGACGTGCAAAAAGATGACAATAGCTGCGGTATTTTCGTGTTGAAGGCATGTAATTCCAGTTGCTCAGTATAAATGGCCTTTTTTCAGCAATAACTATTAATAAAGCGTCCCTTATATTGTGCAGAATGTTTTAATGTGCTTAATACATTTTCGGCCCGGGTTTTTGGGCTGCATAATTGGAATTTACGTTGCTAAAATTGATACAATTTTATGGAATTTTATATTAACACCAAGTTAACTCGTAGAGCGGTTGAAACTTGCTGCATGCACCACGGTATCGAGGAAGCGTTCAACAAACCAATTTTATAGCCTGTAAAAGTACTTTATATCAAGTGAGCTCCATGATATGCTTTTGTACTGTTGCTTCTGTTTACTAATCTTGGGTACAGCCATAGCATCACAGTCACATCACACCATCACAGTCACATCACGTTTATACTAAAATCCTTGATGTTGATTATAAGCCTTGCAATGTACCAACGCTTGATTGATCGTAAATAAATAACAACAAGAACGCTAACGGAATTTTTTAACTACTCATATTCTGAAGTAGGTTTTTTGGTATAGTTTCATTTAAATATGTCATTTTTTACCAAAGTGATGATAAAATTCCAATGGCAATTTTATATCTTTTACCATAAAACTTCAGATAGGTATAAATGATAGTTAACTGACACAAATACTACCAATGTGGACAGTAATAAACAATGGTAAGTTTTCTATTCAAGCAGTGTTTTATTGACAAGAAACGACAAAATAATACACTTCTAAATATTTATACTGAATTTTACCAAGCACACATGGTAACAATTTTATATCTAATGAGAGAATTTTACTGTACTTTAAAAACTGGTAAAAAACTTCAATGAATTGCCTTAAAATTACAACATGATACATTTTCTCTTTATCTAAGTAAAATCTTCACAGTCATAAGCAACTGAGTCAGCTGCAAATGTACTTGGTAATTACCAAACACATTTGGTACAGATATATGGTAGAATTCACATAAGCAACTGAATCAGCTACAATGTACTTGGCAATTACCAAAGACATTTGGTACAGATATATGGTAGAATTCACATAAGCAACTGAGTCAGCTGCAAATGTACTTGGTATTATTACCAAAGACATTCGGTACAGATATATGGTAGAATTCACATAGGGAACTGAATCAGCTACAATGTACTTGGTAATTACCAAAGACATTTGGTACTAAAATATGCTAGAATTGACGTAAGCAACTGAGTCAGCTGCAAATGTACTTGGTAATTACCAAACACATTTGGTACAGATATGTGGTAGAATTCACATATTAAGCAACTGAATCACCTGCAAATGTACTTGGTAATTACCAAAGACATTTGGTACAGATATATGGTAGAATTCACATAAGCAACTGAGTCAGCTGCAAATGTACTTGGTAATTACCAAAGACATTTGGTACAGATATATGGTAGAATTGACATAAGCAACTGAATCAGCTACAATGTACTTGGTAATTACCAAAGACATTTGGTACTAAAATATGGTAGAATTCACATAAGCAACTGAGTCAGCTGCAAATGTACTTGGTAATTACCAAAGACATTTGGTACAGATATATGATAGAATTGACATAAGCAACTGAATCAGCTACAATGTACTTGGTTTAAGACCAAAGTCATTTGGTTCAGGTAGAAACCTTATTCTGACCATTGAAATGATCATAAAAAATAACATAATTATTTCATAAAACATCTTTATGCCTATGATGAATGAATGTTCCTGATGCACCATGGTCTCAAATAGATATGTTCACATACATGTACGAAAAGCTATTGCATGAAAAATATATATACAATGTAAAGCTGATTACAAAAAAATTGCCATAGGACATTAGGGTAATAGGAATATGTTGAAAAGACAGACGAAAATCTCTCAAGCAGAACAGTTTCTTTTGTCTTTCTAATACATTACTATTTCCCAAAAGTGCAAATGTGCCATTTCTCTTTGACAACTTTTTTTGTTATCAGGTGTATCACCCATATCCAATTTATACATATTAGATTACATAGTACAAGTTGAATTGTGTTGAAATATTTTTATCAAAATAGTTATAGAAATTTGAAAATAAAAACTTATAATTAGCAGTGGTGTATGAGCATGTAAATTTTTACTGAAATTCTCAAACTTTCAAAAATGTCAAATAATGAATTTTCACTCACACATTTTTTAAAACAGTTGAAAAGAGAAATGTATTATAGTCATTTTAGAAAAGGATTCTACAGATTTTTATAGCGTCTTTTTAGAAACTTGCTGTCAGCTTTTGACAATTTTTCCTCTTCAAGTGAAAACCCAAAATAAATAACACTTTGTTTTGGAATGTTATCAATTGGCCATCTTGGCCAAGGTACCCACTCCTTTAGGTAGCCTCCTTTCAGCCACTGTATTCTGAATGAGTCCTCCAAAATCTCTACAACAGTGCCAAGATTTGGAGGGCGGTAGCCTTCTAAGTTAACAGCAACCAAATCCCCTATGGCTACCTGTGCATAGTCACCAACTTCATTGACTGCTTCTTCTGGTCTTCGGTAAGCTCCTGTATAAACCTATACAAAAAGAAATTAAGTAATTTAGCTGTGATACATGTAGATGTGGTTTACACTTAATTAAACAAAAAATATCTCCATTTCCCTGAGAAATTAAGACTATACTACACAGCATGCACAAAAAGTGTTGAATAGTACTGTCTAGCTGCATATTTTATTGAAAAATACAATGCAAATCAAGTGATTTTGCCTGACATTTTTAGTATCAAATCCAATATTTTTCACATTCTGGGAATTACAAGTCATGTATACCTTTCTTATTGGGGCTACTTGATTCCTAATCATGTCATCTATATCTTGAGGAACACCCTCTGGTCTTTCCCCCAAGAAACCTTCTGCATTCTGTTGAACAGCTTGTGGTTCTTGTCTTTGTTTTAGCAGGACCAGATTCTGAAGTGGCCATGTTGCAGGTTTTTCCTGAGCATGCCACAAGCTATTGCTGTTGTCAAGGAGAGTTTTCCATTCATCTTGTGTTGGCGGTGTAAACAGGCGTGATCCATCAAAGTACTTTTGGATGTCTCTATTCAAAACATCCAAGTCAACTTTGTCCAGATTTGGGACAACTAGGTTTGGCACATTGTCTGCTCTTATCTCAGCATCATCCTGTTGAGTAATCATTGAAGTAATGTAAATATTATGTTTCATTGGTTTACTTTCTTAGTTTGAACCAAATTAAAAATACAGGTCAGAATAAATCAATTCGATCCACTTGATACACATCCCAAGTCAATTCGATACATAAATTATTTCATACTAAATAATCATGAATTTAAGTAAAATGGAAGAAATTAGGTCTGAAATATGTATTAAAGAAATAGCTAAATGTTTAAGAAAGTAATATTTTGTTAATTTGTTAACTTCTACTTACTTCTTTCTAATTACTTTTCTAATAACTTAAGACCTAAGTCCTTAATTTAACATAAATGAATGATTATTTCATTATGTATTAAAGAAATAGCTAAATGTTTAAGAAAGTAATATTTTGTTAATTTGTTAACTTCTACTTACTTCTTTCTAATTACTTTTCTAATAACTTAAGACCTAAGTCCTTAATTTAACATAAATGAATGATTATTTCATATGATATGATTGTGTATCAAATTGACTTAACACGTGTATCGAATTGACTGATCCTACCTGTATTGAAATGACCTGCATTCATTACAAACCATTGTACAGTCAGCACATGCATGCATATTTAAACAAAACACTTACAGCAGTCTAACCAACAACCATGTGTTTCCATTCATCTGAAAAAGCAACCACTTGTGTTCAATTGTATGGTAATAAAGTTAATTGCATGATAACGATTTTTTGCTCTTTCTTTTATTCGTGGCTGCAATGTTATTTAAAAAAACAAACAACTATTATAGACTAGGCGCATTTTCAAAAATCAGACACCGGCCTGGAGGCATTTTGGGCTAGAAGCTGGTAACATAACTATTCTAAACTTTAAATTGGTAAGAGATCCGACTTGCTCGACTGAAGCCGGACGTCCGAATGCGAGTTCCTAGTGGGCCATTTTTGGTAAGCAGAACTGGCGATGCGGGATGAACCGAACGCGCGGTTAAGGTGCCCAAGTCAACGCTCATCAGACACCACAAAAGGTGTTGGTTGCTACAGACAGCAGGACAGTGGCCTTGAAAGTCGGAATCCGCTAAGGAGTGTGTAACAACTCACCTGCCGAAGCAACTAGCCCTGAAAATGGATGGCGCTCAAGCGTCGCACCTATACCGTGCCGTCGGGGCGAATGCCTGGCCCCGACGAGTAGGAGGGCACGGCGGTCGTGACAAACTTTTCAATTTTGTTATAAATATGAGATCAAAATTTGTTCCATTGTGACTTTAGCGAAACCATCACCCATGGTCCATCTATAAGTTGGTGTCGTCCCGAAGTGAGGATACATTGCTACTAATATTTGGTGATTTGTCTTGATGTATGGTGGAATCCGTATTCTAATTGTTGTTATTTTAATAAGTGAAATCTTTTCTTTTCCAGACATGTATGCCAGTAAAAAGTACACTAAAAACAAGAACAAAACTACTAGTCCAGCTATCCACTTCTTGGATCATTTTCCCAAGTATTTTCTCAGGTCGTATGGTAAAGCAGATCATCAAATGACCAAGGAGACGATTGAGAAGCGAATAAAACCAAACAACTGCGAATGGTTGGTCCGTCCCAAGATAGCAATATCAGAATTTTGTGGCACAATCTTCACCAATGTGCCAACCATTTGTGAAGAAAATGGACTGCTGAATCCTATTTTTCAACGAAAGTTCCAAGACCTCATCCAACCACTAGTGGACACGTGCACAAAACTTGACAGTACCTCCAAGGATGCAAAAGCAAACCTGCAAGACGTCAGAAGTCTGGTACGAGAGGTCACAACATCTGAAAAGTTGCCAACAATTTTTCAGAAATTATACGAAGTGGGGCATGCCATGATGCTGTCATCGATTCATTTTAATGTCGTACACCATTTGTTAAGCAATCCGCAGTGGTTTGCCCAGCAAATTGCAGATGAAAGTGGGGCAGACAAAGAGTTTAAGGCCAGAGCAATCAAAAAGAGAATGAAGCAGTACCTGACAGGATGCTATTTTCCAAATGGAGAGCAAAACAACAACGATGAACAGCAAACCACTACCAGTGTCGGGAACATTCTCTCCATATTTGATGAGGACGTGGAGGTTGTCCCTCCAGAAACCCATGAGACTCCACAAACAGATGTGACTGAAGAACTGAAGAGACTGAAGAAGCGGAGGAGACTCCAATTAGACGTCCTGCAAAAAGAAGACTATTCACTACTGGTGGCAGTGCCAACAAAAGGCGTAGGAAATAAACATTTTAGAATAGAAGTAGTAAGTACTCTGTAGTACTTGTGTGCACTTTATGTATATTTTGTATGGAGAATTTATCAAATTGTAAGGTTTACCAATGTTGCCTTATACATTTTGGAATTATGAGTAATTCTATTATTTGTTTATAACAACTTTGACAAAACATGTACAACAATAATGTCGCGGTCATAGTTTGTCAATAAAATGGAGTTGACTAGTCCCCCGATGTTTTTTTAAATATAATAAAGGAAGATAAATCAGAGTGGGATTGGATGGGAGTAGAAGAATACCGATATTGGCTATCGTGAATACCAACCAAAGTTCGGACGGCTGAAAAGATGAGGAAATTACAAGAAATTACATCCAATTTGATAGTATACTAAGCTAATCATCGTAATAAATATACTGTGGGGACAAACAAAGGCTTTCCAATTACGTGCCACAGCTTATCACGTCCATCATCATCACACAAAGGGAGTGCCATTTTCAATATGTGTAAGGCTAATGTAATGTAACGTCAGTGCTTTTTTGAGGAATTGAGCAAACACGAACCAACACACGAATATCACGTGAAATGAATAATATGTGCATGTGAAGTCGAGACCTTAAAAACACTCGAATAAGTCGCACCCCGGGTCAGTAACAACATTACATCCATTTCACATCCTCTTTCAGGTCATTGACGATATCAAGTCTTGTCTTGATATTTAAACTACAGAGGGGGTTGCTAAATTGCGAGCCTGCGAGCCCGAGCCTCTGTATGCGAGCCACGAGCCTTTTTTGCGCCATAAATATAATTTCGCGCCAAAACATGTAAATTATAGTCTAGGTTTATCTTTGAGACAAGATGGAGGAATACAAGGTAAGGTTTCACTTAGTTGTTCTTTAATTTAACACTTTTGCCTTGGAATTACTGGATTATTTTCGTATTTTTACTAATTTAAACGATTCGAACTGGTCCGAAAGGTGAACAAAGTTTCGATCGGGCCACATGTAAATTTCAGAGATTTTGTTGAGCTAATATGCGGAATTCTGGAATGTATTATTCCTTATATTCCCTTGATATACTGGCTAAAGCGAAAACAAAAGAAAAGAAGGCCCCTAGAGCTGGTCATACCATATGACGCAGTCAAATAATCGTTCATGCGTACCTCAAATTGTTGACTATATTAAAGCTCTTGATCCAACTTCGAGAAAAAATTGTAACCAAAGAACTGTTTCAAATATATTGGATCTTGTTAGGAAATTAGCATTTCTGCTGTCATAAAAACGCGAGACGTAGACGATAAATAGCTTACATTATACGTATACAATTGAAACAAAACACAAGCATGCTTTCTTCCCGGGGCTCCCTGTGCAAATACCCTTATGTTCCATATATGAAGGACTTGGCTCATAGGATGACTTGGCTATACCGCTGAACATTAATGGCGTTCGTTTCTCGGAAGTCGGCGATGTCCACCATCAGTTGTCCAAACCCAAGAAGACTTCAAGCAGTAGTAAGCTTAATTTAGGTTTATATGTGTCTCGTAGCTATTTATTACAAATAAATGTCTCAAAAATACAGCATTTTACGTTTATATTGAAGACTCGCAAAAATAGGCTCGCGGCTCGCACACACAGGCTCGGGCTCGCAGGCTCGTATTTTAGTTACTCTCAACTACAGATACATGCACAATTTTACCAAAATTCTTTTTTACCTTGCACTGGAGCCCGAGTGGTCGTTTTTATGACCTGCGTAGTTGTTGTTACTTCTTTCTTTGAACACGATTTCTCCATGACGGAACCGAAGGGATCTAAAGCAAAGAATATGTTTTGTCCTTTTAACTATCTTTTTATGAAAAACATTTCATAGTATGCCTACGTAACCGAAATTCTTACTTCTACCTGGTCAGTAATATGTACTTATTGACTGAGCATTTCATCGTTTGCTTCTTTTTGACCAATTTGTTTATATTGGACGCCACTCGGTCGCGGGTCCGGATACGGGTTTTTCGTATGCGCTCTGTCAAGTGACTTTTTGCAAAGCTTTTCTTAAGGACGTTCGCAGGCATTGTTCACCGCACTTTTACTGTGCACGCTAACGCACTACCTCTGTAAATCCAAGATGGCGGCCTTTTTTTCGGTAATGACTTTCTTTGATATATTTTTTAAGTGGAAATTACTTTTTGAAAAAGGAAAAAAATTAAAAAAAGAATTGTACAGAAGAAAAAATCGTTCAGGTTGAAAAACTGCAGACAAAAGGATGGAAAAGATTCTACTGGATCCAATCTCTTCTCTGTATTCAAGATGGCTGCCAAATTTTCAAAATGTACGGCTCAATATCTCGGAAACGAATACGGTGAATGAAATTATAGGAACAGGAATTTTTTAATAATAGGGACACTTTTTCAAGGTTATTTTAAATGTCTAAAATTTGAATTTGTTGCAGCAATAAATTGAAATAATGCTCAAACTATTATGTGCTGTAATTTATTGCTCATTGGTAGGCATTATTTCTTAGCCTTCTTCTTTCTTAGCAGTCCTTGAGGAGAGAGAGGGGATGGGGAGAGGGGAAGAAAGGGATGGAGCGTAACACAAAAACATGGGGGTTTTGTTGCAGGTCCTTCCTTCCCTTCCCTCCCAATCCCCTCTCTATCCCCAATCCCCTCCCCAACGGTTGCTTCGCAAGCGAAAAAATTCCAGTAATAACCTGAAGCATGTGTCAGACAGTGCAATGCAGCACGTCAAATCAAATCAAATCAATGTTTATTTCAACTGTTGCAGTAAGAAACTGAAGTGCAATTGCATAGCAAAGAAATTCGAAATCAATCGAAAACTAGTACCTAATCAAAGTAATCGAAAGTCAGTTAAATTAATCAAAACAACTGAAAGTCGTGCAGATTTTTAAGCCATCGATTGTTCTTCTATTACCGAAATCAATTGAATAATTGGCATGGATTGACTTCGATTGCTTCAATTTTCGATTTTTTCGATTGATCACGCCGGGAAATACTCTAAGTCTAACCTCAAGCAGCTTCAACCACTGATCCTCATCTTCGCTCTCGGGCTTCCACATCTCAGTTTCATCGCTAGCCCAGTTCTTATATTGCATAAAAACTTTCCCGCTGGATGTCTCCTTCGTAATTTTAAATACGTGGGGGTTCGAAACGTTGTGGATAGGATCAGTGAATTCTGCCATCCACGTCTTGACGTCGAACACCCTCTCGATCATGACCGCTTTAGCTTGTGGAGTATAGCATTTCTCCAATGCATTCATAAGCTCTAAAAAGAAAAAAAAGTGTTAAATAAAGGTTGAATGTTTTTTGGATAATTTTAGTTCTTGAATAAAATACGATTTTTGCTAAGCTTACGATCGGCTGAGATCAACCGTAAGATTCACAAATCTTATTCATTTCACAGCGTTTAAACGAGAAAACAAAACAAGATAACACAAAAATCAAGATAACATGTTTACCGCTTAGTATGCGATGAACCTGGAAAGATTGAAGTTAATTGAGATGATTTAAACACACTAGCAATCCCCCAGTAAACTCTCAACAACATGTTCAAGATGCCCGTCGATAATATTCAAACGACCGGGTCTTTTCCATATAAGGTAATTAGGTATGGTAACTAATACAGATTATTCCACGGAGAAGGGACTGGTCTCTAATTTGACAAACTGGCCATCTATTTGGCCATCTAGTTTTTATCTCACAAAGTAAAATTGTCAATATTATAACTTAATATAACTTAATGCAGCAATAATTAATTATTCCTAAAACACAACTTCATGTACCTGAGATTGAACGGATTTCTCGTGTTCCGATGTAATCTGCAACACTGGAGGTAAGAATTTCGAGTTATTACTGTAATCAAATTTAGCTATACCCTGCGAGCAGCATCTTCCTTTTAAACTAAAGGAAGATTCTGCTCGCAGGGTAATTTAGCTACAATCCCGGACATAAATGCTTGAGACAGTAATGGAATTCGTGCCTCTCAATAGCTACATCAATAGGTGATCTCTTGCTTACATTGCTGGAACCCCCCTCCCCCCCGGATCAATGTTGTACCAAAAGAATGCCCATGCTGTGGACGACTTTGTTTGCTGACATCAACATTGGTCCAGGGGGAGAGGGGGGAGAACAATTGATGCAAATCGATGGGTGTACTCGAAGAGCCACAATTTTTGCGATTTGTCTTAACCTTTTTGTCCGGCATTGTCTATAACATGTTTTGCATTTGAAGTGTGTCAATTCAACTGTGTAACCAAAACCCTTCGTGCAAAATGTACACCTCAAGTGTACATATTTGTACAGGAAGTTGTAGATGACGATCTTACTGTATAAGGAAATGCGGAGCGCAAAACGAATTCTCAGATTACCTATCAAAAACATAGCTATTTCACAATTTGTAGACATAGAATAGTCGTTTCGACATTAACCCTAAGATATTGAACATGGAACTCCTTCGAAGTTACGAAAGCGATGACTCATCTTCAGAAAGGTCTGGGGAATTAGATAATGATACAAGTTTGGATATCACAGATGTGCAAAGTGTTTATTTAGTGACCTACAGCCAGGCAGATTTAGAGCGATTTCCATCACGCAATGATTATGTCGAACTTGTGGTGCAGTCCTTCAATATTTGCAACGCTAAAGTTAACCATTGGTGCTGTTCGTGAGAAAGCCATCAAGATGGAGGTGTGCACTACCATATGGCCATTCGCCTGGATAAAAATCATAGGTGGTTCCCTGCTAAACAGTTCCTTGTACACAGATACGCAATCAGGGCCCATTATTTGAGCCGACACCATAATTACCATAGTGCGTGGAAATATGTCACAAAATCGGACACAATATCTAGAGAGCGCTGGTCACCCACGTCTATCCATTGCAACAACTCCAAGAACCAATTCAGCAAGCCAGGCAAGACATCGTGGCCAGTGTACTTCGCGACGATGTACACAAGATGTATTAAATGAGGATGACACAGACGCGGAGAGCGCGGAAGAAACAAGTCCTATGGGAACGCAAAATGGCAAGAAAAAGCGCAAGCGTCTAACGCTTTTCGAGGTCTCGGAAATTATTATAGAAAGTGGGACAAACACGATCACGGAATTACAAGCATTGGCGTATGAACAAAAACAAGAGGGGAAAACGGACCTGACCGAATTTCTTGTCAGTCGTAATCCCCGTGCAGTTTCTGATATACTGAACGCCGCATGGGAAATCGAGCACGCGCAAGAAAAACTGGCACGCATGAAGAAAAGTTGTTGGAGGACGCAAAGAAGACAAACTGTCGCAAAGGGTGTAATGGTGATTGGATAACGTGTGCCCGTGAAATTCTCGAACGAAATGGGATATCTCAGAATTATTTCAGTGAGTCTGTGAAGTCGTTATTACAGAAAGGACACGGAAAATATAGGAACTTAATTTTGCTAATTGTGCTAATCGCGGCAAGACTTTTTTATTGAATCCCCTACGCCAATTGTACGAAACATTTTCAAATCCTGCTACTGGTAGTTTTGCCTGGGTTGGCGTCGAAAAGGCAGAAGTAATCTTCTTAAACGATTTTCGCTGGTCTCAACAGCTGATACCATGGCATGATTTCCTCTTACTTATTAGAAGGTCAAGAGGTTCACCTTCCAGCACCAAAGACTCTTTTCGCTAAGGACATCTGCCTAACGGCCGATACTCCAGTGTTCTGCACAAGCAAGAACCCCTTGCTGTATATCAAGAATGGAGTGGTTGACGATCGCGAAACGAACATGATGCGTGTCCGATGGAACTTGATACAACTGAGCTATCAAATCCCAAGGGAGTCTCAGCGTGAGGTCCCTTCTTGTGCAAAATGTTTTGCAGAACTGATATTAAGTTGAACGTTTTATTTTGTATGTGTGTGTGTGTGTACATACATAAACGATTATAACCCGGTTAACTTCATTCAAAGATTGCATATTTGAAATAATCTCACGATCAACAAGCCATCTCATTGGTTAACAGCCAACTTTTTCTATAATTAGATATCAGTCAGTTCTTCTCTAGAGAAAAGTGGTGTAGATCGTTCGTTAACCGTTGAAAACAAAATGAATGAGTTTGTGAATCGTGTGAAATCTTAGTTCACTTTAAAGCTAACATTTTGACAGTTTGATAGACTTTCGTCGAGCTTTTATTATAAAGAAAATCCAACCTTTTTGGCTGCTTGCGTAATAAAATTCCTCTACGTCAAGTCGTGTAATGCGATCAACTGACGTGTCACGCAATGCCCATAAATAGGGTAATGCGCGCGCTACCCTGTACTATAAAATATGTTGCGTTTTTAGATATCTGTACAATAATGTCAGAGTAAAGAGAAGTCGTTTATTAAAAAAAGGGAGTTTAATATTTCGTTCTTTGTCCTTTAGAAGCAATTATAAGATTTAGACGACGATTCATAGATTCCATAGTCTTATCTATTTGATTAACAGGGAAACTGCACAGTGTTTCTATGACTCTATCTGCGAACTGTCTATAGCTCTCACGTGTAATATTTTGCTCTAGTGCTTGTTTCCTCAGCGTTTCTCTTACAGTATTGAACACATTTTCAATCGGATTGATGTCCAGGCTTCTCGCTGGGATTTGAAACAGTCTCGCTCTTCTCTTATTAGAGAGTGTTAGCATTTGATGACGAGTACGAGAACGAGTACAAGTTTCCTCAAAAACCATACAGCGCATGCGCACGGTGCTAGACACTTGTTGAACTCGCTCTGCCAGGTCGTACTACGACGAGATTTCATCGAAAACTCGAAGTGTTGGCTACGACTTTTTGAAGGTAAATAAACGTGATAATAGCTTGTTTGTTTTCTGTCATACATGTGCTCATGAGAGCTCAAGCTCTTTATTGAAGGGTTGAGAATGTCTTTGTTTTTAAAAGACTGAGATGAACGACGTATTTTGGGAGGATTTTTGTGTACTTGAATCAGTTGACTGGAGCACTTGTCATTCTAGAATTATAGCGTATTCTTGACTCAAGATTTTCATTTTTTCCTGTTACAGTTCACTGATGGCCGCACCAGAACCGTAAGTTAGTTGTCTTTTATAATTTTTGATTCAGCGTTATCAAATTATTGCTCATTTTAACCTGTTTTAGCAAAATCAAGTGAAATAAGTCCGGCAGTTCACGTGGTTGTTTTTCTTTTCAGGAAACGAAAACTTTTTATTTGGAAAAGACAGCATGAGCTTTATCTCCTCAGGGAAGTCCTGCATTTAGAGCCCTACATGAAGAAACAGTCTGATAGAGGAGAAATATGGAGAAATATTGCCATGAACCTAAATGCAAACTCTCAACTCGAGTTCAAAGCAACAGATCGATCGTGCAGAGATACCTTTAACAAGGTCATGAGGGAATTCGAAGAGAAAGATAAGGAAGAAAAGAGAGCATCAGGAATTAATGCCGAGTATGATGAGTTCATGCAGTTGTGTCAAGATATAAAGGAGCGAATTGAGGAAAGTTTACAAGTAACGGAAAAAGAAAAGCAAAAACAAGCTCAAGAAAATTAACCCTTGCCAGTGGCATGAGACAGAAAGCAATGGAGACCCTGGGTAGTACAAAGAAAAGAAAGAGCGAAAGTGATGAGGAAAGCCCAAAGAAACCAAGCCGTAGAAAAAGCGGGGATACTTTAGAGTATCTAAAAGAAAGCATGGCTGTGAAACTGCAGCAAATAGAAGCCGAGAAAGAGCTTAAGCAAAGAGAGCTTGATCTAAGAGAGGCTGAGCTAAAACAACAGCAACAACAGCAACAGGTACAGAGTCAGTTTTTAATGCAAATGATGCAAAATCAAAGTGCTATGTTCAAGCAGCTTACAGATATAGTTCAGTCTAAGAATGCCTAAACGAGGTTTTCTTCACTTACAGTTTGTTTGTTTGCTTGTTTTAGCAAACCGCTTATAGATGTTTATTGACAAGGCTTTATGTATTGTCTTATTTGACTTTCACAAGCTTATTTTGCTTACAGTGATTGCAATAAACTGGTAAAACAGCTGACTAACTAGTGAGACTAACAAAAAAATCGTTTTCACTGTTTTCTTTTGTGCATAACAAGCTTGACACTAGCATTTAAGTTCAAATATTGTCAAATATCAATTATATTCACTGGTTTACTGCAATCACTCTAGACATCAGTTAATTACAATATAATAAATTTATCTTGCATTTTATAAGAATGGAAATTGCAATAAGATTAGAGTGATTTTAGTTTCAATAAACCTGGGCACTGCTAATAGCAAGCAAATAAAAAAATATTAGTTGCTGCAGCAGAATGTTTTGTTTCCTTTTGTTCCTTTGCATCTAGTAAACAGCTAATTTAGTATTGCCAGGTTTATTGAAATCAATTAGAAATCTTTAACTGTTTAATTCAATGTTATTGTTTGAATATTTGATATGAACCATGTTTTGAGTAATTTCATTAAACCCATGGACTATAGCTAAAATGTTATTAGTGTATAATAGGGCAACAGACACAAAAGAAAATAAAGTCTGTTATTAAACCTATATTTGACATGGTAGTTTACTAGTAACTTAGTGTACTATTTCATGTGTTAAGTGCAATCACTCTAATTGTTCAGTAGCAAGTACTTAAAATCTATCTACCATTTAGTTTACTGTTATCTATATTATACATTTTCATAAATTTGAAAATTCATGTTTGAAAATAAAAAATTTAATCATCAAAAATTAGTCTTGATTGAGTAATGCATCATGTTGAAGAACACAGAGAAATCAATTCAATGTACAATAAGCATTTGAACTCAAGAAAACTCACATAATTGACTTTCTACAATTTAGTGACTGGTACGAATAATTTTATGCACATTGAATCAGTTCACTCTACTTAATTTGTGACTAATAAAAATATTCATTCAAAGTAGGGGGATCAAGGTTAAAATAACTGCATACTTGGCTTCCATAGCAGCAAGTTACAGCATTTCTTAGCAAGGTTGCTACTAGATACATTTTACCAACTTCAGATTTTTTTTGAAATCCAAGAAAGCCCAGTCTCTGACTATTTCACCAAATGTCCATTCTACTAATACACGAACATCAGACATCGATTTATTGAAATTTTGCTGAATTGGAGTTAGGTTTGCCCCTCTAAACCCAGACTGCAGATGAACTCTTAGCGGATATGCTGAGTCACCATAAATGCACAAAGGTGTACCGTCTGGTGCCCATGAATATCTCTCCAGATCTTGATACAATCCTGACATTCTAAGCATGCCTGCATCATGACGCTTTCCCTCTGTGTTAAAAAAAGTTACTTTAGTGC
The DNA here is from genome assembly GCA_029948255.1 of Telmatactis stephensoni. Classification (NCBI taxonomy): domain Eukaryota; kingdom Metazoa; phylum Cnidaria; class Anthozoa; order Actiniaria; family Isophelliidae; genus Telmatactis; species Telmatactis stephensoni. The sequence goes on along the minus strand of JALIZF010001580.1, from coordinate 59,928 downwards.
CAAGGACAGAAGTACATGAAAACAAATTCTAAAACTCACCAATGGGCCCAAACATTCGAACTATAAGGCCATTGGCGGCTAGAACCTGCTCAAATTTGATGGCATGGACCCTCTTGTGCCCATTGTACATTATGCGTTGAGCCTCCCCAGGTCTGCATACAGGTCGTACCTACAATTAGTATAAAATGCTATTAGTATGAGTTACACTAACATGCGAATATCAAAGCAATGTTTATCAGATTTACAGTACTCACTGTGCCATCTACAAATCCCCAGCAGTTTGTCAGTGCAGCCCCTTTGTCATGGACAGCATTTGCAATTTCTCTTAAGTTCACTCTTGTCAGCCATGGGTGGTTGAGAGTTGTGAGTAAGTGCCCATGTTGGAGTAAATTTCATCGATAACTTTACTGGCAATGAGACTTAACTCTTGTGGTGATCTTCCAAACTGAGGGATGATGTCAACAAATCGAGAAGGATATGCAAGCCTTTTAAGATGAACACACAGTCCTTCTTCTCGTGATGCTGCAGTTCGATTAGAACATATAAACTTATCCGGGAACCGCAAAACATGGGCAAGATGAGGAATATCCATTTTTCTGAAACGAAAGTTGGCTAAACTCTCATCCTCACTGACTGCATCAAGCGTGAATCTGGCGTATTGCCTGTGGTCGAACACAAGGTAGTCTGCATCATTTGCATCGTATAATAAACACAATTCTTCTTCATTTAGTAGATCTTCGAGGTAGCCTAGCACAACACATTCTTGTACGTTTTTGAGCGACATTTTTGGTTTCGTATAAGCTCGCAAAATCTTTCAAAAATGGCGCCTAAAATTGAAATTCTATCCCGTAATAGTCTTTGTTTGAACTTGTACTCGCCTTTTCAGTAGCTGATTGCTACCATTAGCTTTAGGACCTTCCCACCACTGCCTTCCTTTTTCCCTTTCGTAGAACAGCCCTGGATCAAGCCTTCTTTCTTCTGCCGCCAGTTTCGGCCAGTCGGTGTTCTTGCCTGATCAAATGGGTTACGTTTGTAATACAAACTAACCCCATCTAAATAGAATGCGATCTTATTGGTCCAGAAGTTGGCTGAGCGTTTCTTTGCCACATCTTTGGCGAATTGAAAGCGCTTACGTAGATCTTGCTTCGTCATCAAGCCCTTCCGTCGACATTGAAGATAGTAATAGCCATGACGGTTTAGAATTCAACGAACAGTTCTAACTCTTGCCTGTTTTGGGTTGACACCTGATTTTTCCATTAATCGCGCTACGCAAAAGTTTCCCTCTTCTTCTCTCAAAGTGGCTATATTTCGCATGAGCTTCCTTTCAGTACGTTCGGACAGTTTGCGGCGTCTTCCGAGAGTACCTGGTTTTACATTCCGTGGCTTTTTTGGCTCAAAGTTGTCCTTTCTCAATCTATATAAACTAGCACGGGATACCCCAGTCTTGGCAATAATATCCTTTATAGGTATCTTCTTATCTTTCCAGAGAAATTTTAAATACGCTCGAGTATGATCACTTATTGACTTAGTATAAACCATTTGGACGAGAAATCAAAGTAATGACACGCGGCAGCACTCAACCATCAAAGGCTATTTTGCCTACTTAACTGTTATTATGTCATTATAATTAGCAATTAGAATTTCGGTTTATCATGTTATCAAGTCCGCAATCTAGTTTATACATTGTTTTATTTACAAAAACGCGCGAAAACAGGCTTTCCAACTATATACAATCCCGGACATAAATGCTTGAGACAGTAATGGAATTCGTGCCTCTCAATAGCTACATCAATAGGTGATCTCTTGCTTACATTTCAGTGCTGGAACCCCCCTCCTCCCCGGATCAATGTTGTACCAAAAGAATGCCCATGCTGTGGACGACTTTGTTTGCTGACATCAACATTGGTCCGGGGGGAGAACAATTGATGCAAACCGATGGGTGTACTCAAAGAGCCACAATTTTTGCGATTTGTCTTAACCTTTTTGTCCGGCATTGTAGCTAGCACTCTTAATTGAATTAATAAGCTCAAGGTTCTGCACAGTTTATTATAAAGTAAAACACACTTAATATGTGAAACAAAAATAGTACAAAATAGATGCTAAATTATGCTAATTCCTTTATTCTCTATTGTCTCATCAACTCCTATTAGCTCTATTTTATAATATATATTATTTGTTTCACAGATTTAGTGTGTCAACTCAATGGTAATGTTACTGTAGAATTTGAGTAGTTTTTGTATGGATGGGAAACTAAATGGCTTCTGCCTTATTGTAGACTATGTATACCTAAATATATAGTAACTTACCGATTGAAAAATTAGTCAATATCTTCATGAGTGTGGATAACCATGAGGAAGTTAACCATGACCTAAAAAGAGCAAGCCAAGTATTAAAATAATTCATATAAATTAAAAACATCAAATATGCATATTTATAACTAGTATAATTTATAACACTGTTGTGCAAAAGCAACATTTCATGAGGAAATTTATTCATGACATTTCATATTGAAGAATAGAAATGTTGCTTTAGCACAATTTGTTTTATCTTCAAGTCAAAGTGTAGTGTAAAGATCGAGTAGCTATAAAATTGTAATTAGTTGCATTACAATATTTTGAGGCTTAATGGTTTGTTTATTTCAAGGAAGAAGAAAGAAGAAAGTCAACTACAAATATTTACCGTTTTGAATATGTCCAATTTGACGAGAACAGCTAGAAAGTTCAGCAAAAACTGATTCTTGTTTTCACACCAACAATTGTCTACTTGGAAGTAGAGGACATCTGGAATGTAGTCCATGCTTTGTAACTCGAGTAACAAGATATTTATGGTTAAATTTGAATCATGGGGATACTGAAAGAGATCAAAGTATCCCTTTGGTTGCCTTCCATGGTTGAGGATCCCAGTAAGGTGAGTCCTCAATTGTCGTGCATTAGCATGTGCATGTGCAATTACTGTGAGCCTGGAAAGGAGAAGTTTGGCCTGGTCCATGCCATCTTGGACAATGCACACATATTTTTCTGGTGACTTTTTGGCGACTCTTCTGTGGCCATAATATACTTTCCTTTCCTTCCTATAAATGAAAATAAGAACTGTAGGTTAATGTTTTCAGTAAGTCCATAAGTCATCTCTTATTGTGCTAGGGAATGTCCGGTGCACCTATGGACACCCCCTGGATCTGCCCCTGATTTACAGCCGATCTTGAAAAGCTTGTCAACCTGAAATAGACTTTTCCTGCACAGTTTATATAGGAAATGTCTTTTTCAAGATTGGCTGTATATTAATTTATTTGATAAAACTACTTGAATAATTCATTGTTAGATAGTCTAATCATTGTATTTGTATGTTCAACATTATTCTGCCTCTGTGGAACTTACATCTGAATATCATTGTGAAACTTAAAAAGTCTGTCTAAGTAACTAACTGATGTTTCAATCACCAGTGTCTTTAAATCTGATACAGCACTTAATATGTTTTATTCTTCACTACTGTGACATCTACATGTATAAAGTGCCTCTGTGTTCAACCTCATCATTAAGCTTTGCTAGTCCTGTAAATGCGTCCTATTGAATAAGTGCTTAATTTGAATTTGGGAAGCAAAAGAAGCACATTAATATATTGCACAGATTTAGTTGCCACAAATTATAAGATCATGAGCAAAAGTAAATCATCACCAAAATTTGCTTAGTACTTGAAAATGTGTGAATTACTTCAGCAGGGTCTCTTTATTGCCTGATACAATAACATGTATACTGTAATATAAATTTATTATGCATTATAATTATGCATATTACATTATTTTATAAAATGTGTGCATTTTACATACAGCATTAAAAGTCAGACTGTTTTTAATGGTGTTATTTTAGGTGTTTTATGCATACTAACTAGCTTTACATGCCAATGAATAGATTTCACAATATTTTCTCAATTATTATTTGTACAAACTAGGTTCCCATTATGGAGTTCTCTGGAAAACTTGAAAGTCTTTTCAAAATATGTAAAGGCAAAGGGTAAAAAAGTTCCAGACAGCTTCAGGTCGTTTGTACAGCGTTGCCTGGCGAGCGAGTCCACTACTGGTAATTAATATGTTGTTGAATGAACTAATTAGTAATGTTTTGTATAGTTTACAACATGATGTTTATTTGCAAAGCATAAATACAGATCAGTTCTAAGCTCTAATTGTTTTATGAAAAACATAAGAACATAGACTACTGAATATTTATAACTAGTTGTTTATATTTGTATGTTAAACTTTTTAGATAATACAGCTTTTGGATCAGTTGACAGCAAGAGTGGGTTGTCCTATTCAGCTAGAGTTGCGAGTGACTGGAAGATTTCGTCTTCAACATTTGAAAGCTTGAAGTTTACTGGGGCCGACTTGGTTATACTTGAAGATGTAGAGGTAATAGTTCCTTACACATTAGAGCTATTCCGTGCTAGACGCTTTCAATGCAGTTGAGATGCAAATGTACAATATGTTATCCTAGCGCATGCAAATGAATAATTCTTTCTGGGCGTCAAATCTTATCATGAAAAGAATCATTCAACTGAGGACGGTTAGTGTAGAAGGAGGAGTTTTGCTGCTTTCAAACAATAGTCACAATATAATTATATAAAAGATCAAAACATGAGTCTCAAAATCTGATTTCAAATTTTTTGTTCGTGCCTTCATGAAATTCAGACTTTTTGTTTTAGAATTTTAAACCGATAGGCGCGTTTCAAAAAAAGACAAGGCGACAACATAAATATAACTAACCAGATAACATGGTGTTTAATAAAGTTCCAATAAACTATTACATTTTTATCTACCCTTTTTTGTTTAAATCTAGTAATAAGCTATTACATTTTTTCTGAATTGTGCTCTCAAAAGCTAATTAACTACAGCTCTTCAAACTAAAGAAATATGGCGTTCCCTAAGCAAAAACCAATTTTAGAATTGACATCCTCATAAATTAAATTAAATTAAAGTAACTCCGCATGTTGGAATATGGCCGTTCTTAATGAAAATTTAGAAGTCATCTAACTTTCTGTCCAGCTTCATGAGGATATTGGTCATCAGACCCATAGTTTTTTGGGCCTGCTCACACATATTAGTGTGGGCTCTCTGTGCCTCGTACGAAGCCTCGCGTACATTTTTTTTCTTTTTCTTGGGCTGATCCTCGGTTTCATCAGACGACACATCTGAGTCTACGAAGTGACGTAATTTTTCTTTCTTTCGTTGTTCGGGTGTTCTTTTCCTCGAGTATCGCATTTGAGCTTTCACCATAGCGCCAGCAACGCCGTCATCTTCCTCCTCTTTATCAACTATTGCTTGGCCTTGACTGTATGGTGGTTTTGCCTGTCTTTTCAGCACCGCCTCGCTCTGTGAAGCCTGATTTTCTAGTTCGTCGTCTTCAGAAGATATGTCAAAATACACTTTCTTAGATGTAACACCAGCAACAGCCACAGTGGTCTCCTTTAACTTGATGGCGGGCTCGTCGGACTGGGCCAAACGATACAAGTCTGCTTGCTTCTTCTGCGCCTCTCTGACAATTTTCTTGATTCGTCTCGTGGAGACAGCATCTTGGCCTTCAAGATAATAACTAATTATCCTTGAATTAATTGGGATGGTTTGTATCTGGCTTTTAACCTTTTCAAGGACTGCTCCCCAGCCATGATCACATCTTTCCAGAAAGGCACTCATGACGATTTTAGATTCCTGTTCGCCTACTTTAATTCTCATCCTTTCTTTCTTCACTCCTGATCCAACTGTATTGATAGTTTGTATGCTATCGTCAACATCAAATGGCCTCGACAAAGACATGGCGAAAGTTATCGAAGTACTCAGCTATTAGAACATTTTCCAATAACTGAGTTTGATATGCAAATCAGGTGCGTAAAATGCAAATTGTTTGTACTTCCACTAGTTATTGATTTTCATGAACTAAACAAGTAATAAAATCGTACAAAATTACTATCCACGAAGCTGTTTATTACAGAAACACTCAGCAAAACACTTTAAATCCAATTGCAATCCATATGACAAAATGAGACTTATGACTTAGCTAGTTGCGAAAGAATTAAATTTGTCCGAACAATCGAACGCGCCTTTCTGCTAGGAAGGCCGCAAGCTCCACGCACACAGGTAGAAGCCATCTAGGGTGCCTCCATATGGAGCCTATAGCTTTGTAGCATTTCATTTCTTTAAACACGTGCTCTACTTTGACTCGTCTGCTGGAATGGCACCTGTTAAACTTTGCAGCACGTCGTCTTTGCCTTCTATTTAGTAAAGGCATTTGGTTCGCCCTGACCGGCGTCATTAGTGGTCCACGACCAGGATATCCTTTGTCAGCCAAAAGGCAAGCTGCCGGAGGGAGGTCAAGTGGTTGCCTGGGCCCAATGGGTGTCATCAGACCAAATGACCCCGCGTCATTCATGCTACCAAGAAAGCCAGCCTGAACGAACCTCAGATGTCCTAAGTTATCGATAATGAGCTGAGTGTTCATACAGTGGTAGTGTCGATGTCCACTGTAGAAGGCACGCTGTGGTTCTGTTATGGGTCTGTATATCTCGTGAGGGGATGCATCTATAGCCCCAACTGCGTTCGGAAACTCTGGCCAATTACCCATTAAATTAGCCCACTCGTTCACGTTCGGCCAGTGAATCTGGTTTTGAAAATATCGCCAAAGTTCGGGTAGTATTTTATAGATAGTGCGGGTCACAGTGGATGGGTCAACGTCAAACCAAAGAGCCAGGTTTTCCACATGCATGTATTTGCGCATCCAAAGCATTACAAGCAAAACCTGATTGGTGATGTTAAGTTGTGCTAGTCGCAGTCGTTGACGCGGCAACCCATCTCTAGTTAAACGTTGAAGAACAGGAGAAATATCGTTGACTAGTTGTAAAAACGATTGTGTTGTTTCCCCTGTGTTTCTCCAAAATAGCCACGGTTGTCCTGCGATGAGAGAGAAAACATCTCTACCGTTGAAACCACTACCCCTAAAGCCAGGTAACAACCTCTGATTTAAAGGAATACTTGTACTTCGCAAAGATGGCTGCAAAGCACTGAAAAATACCAAAAACTGTGCTACAATTAAAAGGATTACTTGAAGCTCATCAGCGTCCATCGCGCTAGTGATACAATGATCAATTAAACGCATACCACCTCGCGTCATTTTTGCGTGCAATAACGTAATGCACGTGCAAATTAATTCAAACTGCAACATCGTTCTAGGAGGCGAAACAGCGAAAGTCGAGCCAAATTATGAGACGCTTTCAATCTTTTATTATTGCATTGCCGGTTAGAGCTGAACAGCCACTGTTTTTACCTGTGGAAAATGCACAGCATTCAAAAAGGGACTAATGTCGTGGGTGAGTATATTGTTGTGGGTACATTATGAAGACTCTTGGTTATATTTTAGTTAAAACACGTGTTGTCGTTATTTGTCGTTTAAAGGTGAAAAGCAAAAGCGTGTCAGCACTGTTGGAGAGAAAGAGCGAGAATTTGTTTTAAAATGCTACAGTGAATGTGGGCATAACTCATGGCAAGATATTCTGAAATGTCGCAAAGAGAAGATTTTAGAAGGCCAACTACCGCATCACGTAGTACAGCTGTATCTCGAAGCTCAAGAACCGAGGCTTATCACAAGGCTAAAGAATATTGCCAAGGCAACTCTAAAGGAACTAGCCCCACAAACGTCCTCAAAACAAATTGAAGCAGACTTCACAAGGTACGCGCAGAAAAAGACGCCAAACGAGCGCAGAAAAGCAGCTACTACCGCAGCTATCACTAAAAAGCTCAACGAAGAATTTGTGTGCAGTGATCCTGATCAAAGCAGTTCTGATTCAGATGCAGAAGGCTGTAGTAGCAGCACATCAACTTCTAGAAAAAGAAAGGCTGACTACGCAGTAGAGGCCAATAAAGCGCACAAAACAATGTGCAAGAAAGCGGTTGAAACAATGAGCAAAGTAAATGATATGTTAACCAAAGTGGACAAACTTTTGGACAAAAAATCATCTTAGGTCGTCATAGAACAGCTTACTGTATGGTTTAAATATGTTTTGTTATAGATTTATTTAATAAACAGTTTTAAAACATTGAAATTGTTTGAGATTTTACTTAACTATTTACTTCACAAAATTTATTTTTAGTGTCGTAGTTGTCCTAACCAATTTGCATATTACGCACATATATTTGCATACCAAAGTCAGTTATTGGAAAACGTTCTATTACTTGGGATTTTATAACTAACTCGTGCTTGCATTATATTTTTTATGAAAAACATACCGACGAGAGTATATGTAAATATCACCGATATTGCTTAACCATTTTTGCTATACCTTACGCATGAACTTTGCTACAATGGCCCTTAATAAGAGTGATTTTCATCAAACTGTGAACTAGATACTACTCTATAGTACTCGGAAATAAACGATAGGAAATGAGGAAATTAGGATTTGCAACTCACAAACGAATTAATCCAGAATACTATTCTTTACATTCAAATTCAAATATCATATTTATAATAGATGTTAAAAAAGGGGCGTTCTGTTTCCAGGATTCGGGGGAGGAGTTTCAAAATATCAGGTGTAGGTTAATTTGAACACAATTGAAAAGAGGTCAAAATTCAGGCCTTGGCAGCAAGTTATATAATTCCACTTTCTAGCTTATGCAAGAGTTTTTCTGGTTTTTGTCCAGTCCATGCACTTTATACCTTTCCGTCGTCTGTCAAAGAAACGACTATATTAATTTATTACAGTCTACTACTAATAGTTTGCCTATTTTGTCACAGATGACAAAATCACTCTAGTTTTTGTACATAGTTCAGTTGTGTACAGTGCACAGGAGGGGTTGTACTTCATTAGATTTCACGTCAATCAAAATCATAAATTTTGCAATCAATTCTTTTATCTTCTGCCAACAGAGGTGAAAAATCCACATGCAGGTGCAAACATGCAATAATGATCACCAAATCTACTGTCAGTTTTGTGCCACTAGAATGATGACGCACTTAGCTAGATTAAACTGTGAAATTACAAAAGCTAAATCGTGTATAAAAACCTCTGATCTGTTTTCTATCGTTAATCGGTGCTATGTTTCACAATTTAGCTATAAGTACTGCGTTCATTCGTACCATCGCGTCTACCTCCAGGAATTTCATTTATCGTTCCTTATTTACCAGCGCCTGCCATGGATAACGTACAACTGCGTTTATTGTACATTACCTTGCTAACTGTGCAAGCAGCGACCCAACTGATCGCTAGCATTCCTCAAATTGTACCTTTACCTTATGTGGACCAGGACGAACAACAGCTTTTTAATTTATTACTGAACGTTTTGATGCAGCTTCTCTTGTTAACTTCATCCATACCGCCTTCCAACCATATCAATTTGACACTGAGAGAACGATTATTCCCTAATTTTCACGGACACCACTTCAGAGGACGCGATGTGTTTGCCATGATGTGCCAACAGCGCTACCTATTTTGGCTCAATACAGGTGAAACCCCGGAATCACTCCTAAACATCGTTTACCAGGTTGCTCCCCAGCTGTCTCTTGTGACAAGGGAAGGACGCCTGAGGCGCAGATTGGGAAAGTATAAGCTAAATATCGTAAATCGTGTTTTGTTAGTTTTCATATGGGTCAGAAAATACCCGCATCTAGACACTCTTGCTCTGTTATTTGATATCAGCCCTCAGACTGTGCAAGCATTGCTATATCAAGGAATTCTAGTTTTGTGGCGACATTTTCAAGGAATAGTGACATGGCCCAATGTAAGAGAGTGGAACAGTATGCGTAATACTTGGGGGAAATTTCCTAATGCTCTTGGTTGTATTGACGTCACCCCTCATGAAATATATATACCTTCAACTGAACCTCAGAGGCAATTTTACAGCGGACATAGGCACTATCATCTTCTGAACACTCAGCTTGTTTGCGATAATCAAGGGCATATTCGCTTTGTTCAAGCTGGATTTTTAGGGAGCACGCATGATGCTCAGAGTTTTCGGTTAATGGAACCAATTGGGCCTGGCCTTAGGCTCGATTTTCCAGTGGATGCCGTTCTGCTTGCTGACAAAGGATATCCAGACATGGCTCCATTACTTACACTGTTCAGACAAGTTCAGATGAGACGACTTGGTCACAGGGAAAGACGTCAGGCACTCCGCTTTAACCGTGAACTTTCTCGAAAACGTGTTAAAATCGAGCACATATTCAAGATTCTAAAAGATTATAAGTGCATAGCTGGGATATGGAGAGGAGAAAGATGGCTGTTACCATTAGTGATAGAACTGTGTGTTTTGCTGACCGAATGCCATATTTCCTTGTTTGAAGAGCTGTAGTTAATTGGCTTTCGAGAGCACAATTCAGAAAAAAATGTAATAGTTTATTACTAGATTTAAAGAAAAGGATAGATAAAAATGTAATAGTTTATTGGAACTTTATTAAACACCATGTTATCTGGTTAGTTATATTTATGTTGTCGCCTTGTCTTTTTTTGAAACGCGCCTATCGGTTTAAAATTCTAAAACAAAAAGTCTGAATTTCATGAAGGCACGAACAAAAAAAATTTGAAATCAGATTTTGAGACTCATGTTTTGATCTTTTATATAATTATATTGTGACTATTGTTTGAAAGCAGCAAAACTCCTCCTTCTACACTAACCGTCCTCAGTTGAATGATTCTTTTCATGATAAGATTTGACGCCCAGAAAGAATTATTCATTTGCATGCGCTAGGATAACATATTGTACATTTGCATCTCAACTGCATTGAAAGCGTCTAGCACGGAATAGCTCTATTTAGTATACTGTTGGTGTTAGATGTGTCTAAATGTTTTTAAATCTCGTTTTTAGTATCCTCCATTTCAGAGGTCCTATGTAAATTTTACCAAACACCATTACATGTATAGAGGCTAGTGAATGCACTTGCCAATGTATACAAAAATGTGCTTTCCATCCCAAAGTTCAATAAAATAGGCATTTACAATACAAACATACCCCTCGCAGACTGTGAATCCTAAAACAGTGGGCAGTCAGAAATATTTCTGAATTTGTCAGTACATGCTCTACTTTATCTATGGGCTAGAAATATCTCTTTCATACTAATTATATTTGGTATATTTCTGTAATTGTTTACTATTTCACATGTGCTTTATGTTGAAATTAGGAATAAGAAATATTACTGACTGCCCACTGTTTTAGGATTCGTACTGTAACAGAGCAATGAGACTTCTCAATAATTTTCACAGTTGATGAAGAAAATGTTTGTATAAATTCATCTTTTTTTTTAATTTTGCAATTCCGATCTGTAATTTACTGTTTGACATTCATGTTATATATTTTCTTTTTTTAGGATTGGACTGATAACCAAGTGTCAACCATTTTAAGAGGTGTAACTAGCATCAACACCAGAAACAAGATAAAAGATTACATAATATTAGTTAGAAGAAAGAAGGAAATGGAAGATTGCACTCCAGATGGAGTTACAGAAACACTATATGCTGTCTTCCCAAACACGAAAATCAAGCCAGGTACATACAGTAACACATTGGACATTTTTGATCAGTGTTCAGCATTGTACATTTGGTTAATACTAGTCTCCCCTACATGCAATCCTTCTGGGATCACTGACAGTTATTCTCTATAAGCCTGCAGAGAGGAGTGGAAACTACGTCCTCCCCTTTTTTTCTTTTTTGCTTAGTACCTCCCCCACCATTTGTCCAACCAGAGTCAAGAGTTGCCTGCAGAGGAGGAGAAGTTATTACTAAAATCCAGTTTAATATCATACATGTACAGCAGATCTTGGAAAGGTTGTCCACATTAAGTATACATTTCCTACATGATTGTATAAACTGTATGGGAAATGTCTATTTCAGGTAGACAACCTTACCAAGATCTGCTGTAGATTAATTGATGCAAAAGCAAATATCATATCCAGGGGCAGATCCAAGGGAGCCCAGGTTGAGCTTCTTGTCAAGACCTTGTCTTGGCATGATCTTGGCATGATTCTCAACTTGGGAGGTGCCAGGGTGCTGGTGCCGCTCCTCCTTTAGGAAAATGTACATGAAGGACATATTAATATGATCTGAATTATTCAGACAGAGACAGAATCTATATATATGCTCCCCTCTTTCAAAATTTCTGGATCTGCCCCATTGCTCATTGATCATTCATGTTATTATCTGTCTGCCCACAACTTTGAGGTGTAATGAACAGGTTATGTTTGGCTCAATTGCAGTATATCAGATCGTAATGTAATTTAAAATATTTTTTTGTTCTGTTATGGAGAAAGTTGCCTTTATTAGATCTAATTGAGGCTTAACTTTATTGAATCATTATGTATATATAATCTTCTTTCAATCTTTTGCAGGTTCAACACTCACAAGTGCTACAGAGAAGATTACAACAGTCTTCATTGGAAGCCCAGTGGTAAAAAGTTTAAACTTTGTAATTGCTGAATCTGAGAAGATGTTTATGGAAACAGTACTAGAAAGTTTCCTTCCAGTACATGGGACGTTACTTGAAATTGGAAATAGCAAAGGTAAATATTAAAATGCACACAGTATGTTTCTTTTATTTTGAGACGAAAACAGTTCAAATACTGACTTTTTTCTTCATCAGCAACCATTTTGGAATAATTTGCATGAGTATGTGCGTTTTTCAAAGAAAAAAATAAAATTGCATTCAACCAAGTACTGTCTGGTGCAATTTCAACTCTTTGAAGAGCACACTAGACGTGCAAATTAATCCCAAATGGAACTTCAAGGAGGAGGAGTTTGATGCCTTTTTGGGTTATATACACTTAGTTAGATTTTGCAAATTCCTTTATATAGTTTTGTAATTACATGTCGATTCAGTTGCTGATGTAAATTTTATCATATTTTAGTACCAAATGTCTTTGGTAATTACCAAGTACATTTGCAGCTGACTCAGTTGCTTATGTGAATTCTACCATATTTTAGTACCAAATGTCTTTGGTAATTACCAAGTACATTTGCAGCTGACTCAGTTGCTTATGTCAATTCTACCATATATCTCTACCAAATGTCTTTGGTAATTACCAAGTACATTTGCAGCTGACTCAGTTGCTTATGTCAATTCTACCATATATATCTACCAAATGTCTTAATTTGGTAATTACCAAGTACATTTGCAGCTGATACATTTGTAGCTGACTCAGTTGATTATGTGTATTCTTCCTTATAATAGGTTGGGGCAGTTCCTTTTTGAAATTTCTACCATTTAATAAAATTGTTTTTTGGTAATAAAATCATAATTGACATCAATTTTGTGCCATGTTTTCAATTACTGGTAATTTTTATCATAATTCAAGGTAATATTTACTAGAATTTTTCTACTTCAGAATACGAGTAGTTAAAAAATTCCGTGTTCACTGAAAACTTATAATTTTACGAATTTCTTCACAGATGGTGGATTGCCTGGTTAAAAACGAACAAATATCTTTCACTCGGGTGGATATGAATGGCCTATTATTTTTTATTAGCGTTGAATTAAAATAAATCGAAAATGTCAACTGATGTCTAAACTGGAATTCATTTTTTATTGGTCATAGGAACATTCGGACGCAATTCGTTTCCAAATTGCTCAGGTGTTACTTCATTCAAAGGAAATCATCGAAAAGGAAACTGATTCCGTATTTGAAGATGATAGCGAGATCAAGAATGAGGAGACCGCTTCTCCAAGTGTGAGGAATTTAAGAAGGCATTCTAAATTGAAGGTAGGCTAAAAAAATAACACATATGGCGACGATGTTCCTCACTTAGAAATTTGTACAAATATAGTTTTTTTGCTAGAACCATAAGGCCGGGTTTGGAATACACTCAGTAAGCCAGTAATTGAATCAAAGTCTTATGACGGATTTAAGCAAGCTATAAATAACTTAGCTATTTAATTTATTCTCAATTCAATTTAATCTAATTTAAGAATAACACCTATTAATTTATTATTATGATTATTTATTTCCATATTTTTTCAAGCTGTGAGCTATAGACAGTCTGACCACATCCATGTAATGGGAAACCTTTATGGATTAAAGTTGTAGATGTAGATGTTAAGAAATATAAAATCAAAAGTAAATAAGATTTAATAACAATTACCGAATTTTCTTGTAGAAGAAGTACAGATCAAATGAGTTGGAAATGCGTCCAATTAAACGGTTCAAAAAAAATGCAAATTGCATGAGGTAATGCACGTACAATACGATTATTGGATTGTCTTACAGATTCGAATGAAATAGGAGAAAATCAGTTTAATTATTCAATTGAAGAGGAAAGATTCTAAATCATTAATTTTTAGAAGCAGAGACCTTACAATAAACACGCGGCTAGAGAAATGAAAGAACAAGAACAATAAGAACAACAAGAATAACAAGAACAACAACAACAACAATAACAAGAAGAACAACAAGTTCAGCAAAAACAACAAAAACAACTAGAACAACAAGAACAACTAGAAAAACCAACCAACCAAGAACAGGAAGGACAGGAAGAACAACAACAACAAGAAAAGGACAAGGAAGAGGAAAAGGAAAATGAAAAGTAAGCATCGCACTGTTGATACATGAATAAATGCTCAGTGTTTCATATACACCAGCTGTTTCTAAATCAAAGTTGTCAACCGTCCAATTTTTTTCTAAAATTGGATCCTTTTTTCAAAACATTTTCTTTTTGCTAAATTCAAAGTGCCCGTTTAGTTTTAAAGATATCGGGATACTGTTACTGTCTCTTACAGTCTTAACACATGTAGTTATATTTTCAGCTGCAAGCGAAAAAAAAAAGACCTATGATTAATTGATGTCTGTACACGAGGAGGATTTTTATAACTATTCACATATACATTTCTTTTAAAAAAAACTAGACGACGGGGAGCACACAAGCAGACAGACTGCTGTCTTTCATTTCCAACATGGAAAGAGATGGAAAGATTAAGGAAATAATTGCCAAAGCCAGAGAAGAATGTCAAGGGCTTCCTGAAGAAATAGGACAGGGAGGAAAAGTTGGAAGGAAAGTTTTCGCATCATTAGAAGGGGAATTCAAAGAAAACATGCTGGCAAGAATTAATGCACCAGAAGAGCTAGCGACCGTAGTTGACGAAGTACTTGAGGATAGGTATGTTCAAGGTTTTGCACCGATAAACAATTTGATGAATAGATTTTACAGTACTGATTGCGATCAAACAGTTTTCGATCGTTCAAGCATGTCCTTTAGGCAATTTGTCAACATAAAAATTTACGTAAGTGGTAAAATAATACAACTTTTTCTTCTAAATTAATCAACAATTCTATATAAATGATGTAAATATCAATCACAATTATGATCAATTATCATAGTTTTACATTTACAGTATGAATAGAGGCAACAAGAGTTACTTTTCAATTTTGTAACACATTATAATTAAAAATATTAATAATCACTATATTATATTCAGATAACAGTACAAATGCCAGTGACTAATAATATTGAAATCAATTAAAAAACTATTCGGTTGTGGCATTTATCATCACAATATGACACTAAAGTTCAACTTTAGCAAAATTACATGGCATTCTAACATTCTAACACACCATGACATGTGATCACATGGCTCATGGCACAAGTCCCAGCCATCCTTCTAAGTATGGTTGCCATAGTATTTATATTAGCCTCTATACTGGACGATTATTTTCGGCTCATAAGTCACGTGGTATGTGACGTCACACCTACATCAACGATAATTCCCTCATCATTTTTTCATCCTCAGAGAGAAGATATTTAAACTATTTGTCTATGCAGACTATGAAATGTTGTGTAGACCATACAACATTTCTGGAGCATCAGGTAATGAAACAAAACAGCTACAATACAGTGCATACTCTGAGTGGTTTATGAGTATGCATGTGCAAGCAAGTAAACTGTAAAGTATAGAACACAGTCACCAGCAATCAGTATGGGTGTTACATGACAGTGTATGCAAAACCAAAAAAATAAATTAAAAAATTCTGAACAAAGAAGATTTAGCTGTCTGGATTAACATTATTTTGTTTGGTTTTACATTCATCCTTTTAGGTGTCCACTGTTGTTTGTTTTGCCTTTTATCCAAGGAAGAACTACAAATACCAAAACATCTAAGGCAACAAACAGAAAAAAGAACATTACAACTGCTTAACAAGCATTTTACCGAGTTTGGTGCTGATGGAGGTAGTCTTAAAAGAGCAAAGACGTTTTATAATGTCATAGGGGAGTCTCTCTTTGACATACCAGTTAACATGGTAATTTGAGGTTATTAATTATGAGTTTATTTACCTTATTCATAATACTTTTCGCGGGCACTTAATTTCGCGAATTTGGAACACGAATATTTCGCGAGTTTGCAAAAAATGATAAATTTAGGGTATTTAATTTCGCGAAAATTGACAAAAGGCAGACTTAGAAAACTGTTTTTTATTCGGAATGGTCACTTAAATAACGATTGATTTACAGTCATGATTTCAATTAGGTAATAGAAATAGCGTTTATAATCAAACAAATCAATAAAATACTGCAAATCAATCAAATGCTACTGCAATATATAATGGTAATTAAACTGAGTGGAGTGCAATTTGGGCCAAAATCATACTGAGTGATTACAAAACTGCACGACCGCGTTTAATTTCCACTTAATTATATCCATGATTGAAATCTCAACTTTTTTGCTCTACTTTTTTAACAGATATGTGAAAACAGGTTCAAGGAAAAAAATCCCACAGCTTGACAGCAATCAAATGACTTTTTTTATTCTTGTATATGATTGGCTGATAATAAAAGACACTGTTTTGTGATTGGATGGAAAAAAAGATGCGATTAATGAAGCAAAAGGATGCAATTTA
Source organism: Telmatactis stephensoni (assembly GCA_029948255.1). NCBI lineage: Eukaryota > Metazoa > Cnidaria > Anthozoa > Actiniaria > Isophelliidae > Telmatactis > Telmatactis stephensoni. The sequence continues at coordinate 43,084 of JALIZF010001580.1, read as the reverse complement.
GGAATTAATTGCACACTTTTTAACCAATCAGATTGCAGAAATCACCAGTGATTTCAAAATGGATATAATTATGTACTTAATAAAAGTCAATAGTAAAAGTCAATTGTAAAAATATGATTTTAAATACCTATGACATACAGTTCTGATTATAAATTATGACTATGACATTATGATTATAAATTATGACATACAGTTCAGATTATAAATGCTTGGACTTGAAATTCCAGTTAAAGTTGTGATTGAAATCGAAGCCACAGCAAAGAAGTCAGATTGATAATTGACAAATACAAAGAGCTTGTGTTGGCTAATTATAAAGAGCCTGACCTAAATGGACATTTTGATGACTGCACGAAAGATTGAATGAAAATGAGAATGAGTGATTCAGATGAAGAAAGTGCTGAAGTAGAAGATAAATAGACTGATGACTATTACCATGTAGCTATAAACCCAGTTAATCATTGATTAAAGCAATTATAGAAGTGTATTAAATTTTTCGTGTTTAATTTTTTTAATTTTTTTTTTATTTTTCGTGTTAATTGAATTCAAATCAAAAATTAGTCAACATTTATAATATTATATATATAGGCCATATTTTTAATTTTTAATTTATATATTTTTATATATTTTAGAATTTTTTAATATTTTATCTTGTAGTTTATGTTTATTATGTTGCAGGACCCTATTTCCTGGGTAAATTTATTATTATTATTATGTATCCTTTTTTTTCGCGGGTAAAAAATCGCGAAATTAAAGCCTCGCGAAAATTAGTACGAATAAGGTAATTAATATGGTGGGAATTCATGTGAGGCATGTCAATGAGCAGAATATCAGTGATTAAAGTTAAACATTTAATATGATTAAGTGTACATTTACACATTTGTATATATGCAGGTATGCATTCCAGGACTTCACATTTCCCTTGGTATATTTGCAAAACTTTTTGACCTGTTTGAGATTGAGAATGATTTCCTTGATCTTGAGATTGCCTATGAACTTGGTAAGTCTTTATACTAATCAAACAAAGGGATGTCAATGACAGGACAATGGTTACCTTTATAGAATTCCTTTATGTTCGTCTTTACAGGCAGGGATCCATCAAAAAGCCCACTAGATCAGGATAACATGGAAAGCTTTGAAGAAGCAGTTAGCCAGATGAAGCTCTACTACGAAATGAAAGAGGAATCATCTCAACTTGAAATTGAAGCAGCCCACATATATGATACTGCAACAGCTCAGCTGCTGTCATGCCAGCCATTCCTTCATACTGATTATCAACTCATGGCTCAGGCAGACAATCTCATGAATCATGACAGTGTACTAAATCTAATGAAAGTCCACAGGCAGGCATTTCATGGTGGAGCATTTGTTGGTAATCATGTCCATACCTGCTTAAAGGTATCTAACCATTATTCTAAGAATCACATGCACTGAGAGAAGCATATCATACTGTATAAGCTCTAAGTAAAAAAATTATATTATAAGCAGAATACTAAATTTTATCAATTTCTTATTTCTAAAGGACAAGAATATAGAAATGCTGACATCAAGTCCAGTTGCGATTTGTGCCAAGATTTGTCCATCACTTCTTAAGAAAGCAACTGTAGTAAAGGCAAAGTTCAAAACAATCCTCTCAAGATTTGCAGCCTGCCACTGTCTATACAATAAGGGAGTTCCTTTGACTGATGAAGAGATTCTTGATCTAGGTGGGCTCAAGATTGTTTGTCCTTTTTGCATATACTGTACTTGGAGTAAGAACATATTTTTTTGTTCTGCTTTTCAGACAACAATATAAAGGTCTTTCTAAAAACGTTCCGTGAATTTTTTCCAAACTCATCCATAACCCCTAAATTGCACATGCTTGAGGACCATGTTGTTGACTTTATTAAGGAACACAAGTTTGGGCTTGGTTTCATGGGTGAGCAGGGAGGACAGATGCTCCACCATGAGTTTAATACAATAAACAGAAATTACTCTAACATCCACGAAGATCTGGAGAGAACAAAAGCCTGGTTTTTAGAACATCTCAGAAGAACAAAGCCAGAAAACAGTGTAGTAGCACCAAAACCAAAAAAGAGAAAGCATGAAGAATAATGTAATACACACTGTACATGTACATGTACAATGTCCAAAAGTCTCTACTTTAACCATAATGTCTTTTGTTTTGGAAGTAGTAATACAATAATTACTAAATTGTAATTCAGCAAAATAGATCCAAAGATGAAGCATTCCTTAAATGCTAAAAATGTCTACAAAGGCCAGCTCAAAAATCTACAGACTTCTTTTAGATGATTTTGAAAAGGCTAATGTCACAATATCGCAACTTTCTAAATGCTCATTGCCCCCATGTCACAAGGCATTATGGATATGGCAAAGAAGAGTATACAAACATGTGCCTTTTGTCATAATCCCTTACCACATAATTAATAATAATCTTGAAGAATGTTCATGCTTGCACTTGCCTCTAGTCAGTGGGTAAAGAAATCATGCTAAAATCTACAAAAGAACAATTGTTGTTTTAACACATTAAGAAATACTAAACCAGTAGTACTAGAATACCAAGATACATGCGAAATTTTCAATTTTTCAATATTTGAAAAGAATCAATGCTAAACACAATTGGAATAGAATTTTGAAACAAAAATTATTCTACAAAGTCGAGATGTAGATATATTATTATTTTAGAAACCAATCAATCAACATTATACGTCCTTATATTTTTTAATGTAAAATAGAGACATGCATGTAAAGAATTAAAAGCTCAACGTATGAAATCTTTCTACAATAAAAAAACATCATATATGTTCTATGGTTCTCAATTTGCCTACCAGGAATGTTCTTTAAATTCAAGCACTTTTGTATTCCTCGATTACGTCGTAAATTTACCATTCACCTGAAATAGCAGTTGTTGTTTCAAGAAGGAATGCTCAAAACAATGAGAAAAAAGCAGGAACCAAGTAAAACCAGTTTAAAATAACCATTTTTCAGGAAATATGATTGATTAAATCTCTCTCCTTGTCCAACTTCAAAGTTGAGTTTTTCAACACTATTTAACGGCACAAAGTGTTTAAACCAAGTACTGCAAAACTATTTCGAGACATAAATGCTATCTGCTCCTTAACATCACGTTATTTTTTTGGTGTTTTACATGTTGAGCACTTCAACAGGTGTTTCGCTGTCATCTGTCATATTGAATTCAAAATGCTGGTTTTCATATGTGCATGCGCGAACTAAATGGACCAAACGAAACGGCCGTGCCATAAACAATAGAATTTGGTTTGTGACGTGTGCGTGGACAGTACCGTTTGCTTTTGGCATTATTTGAGTAGGTTTATAATCAAGAGCCTTCCGCACACCAGAGAAATCACATTCTTAGTATTATGGTATCTTGACCTATTTCAATTAGTGTGGTGGGAATTTGTGGAATGTTAGCTTGCAGGACATGTCGCACCTTCAATATATTAAACTTTGTTAGATGGTAGTAGACCTCTTTGTTTTGAGGATAGTGTAATTATAAAAAGACGCTCTTATTGAGCTAGTTTATTTCTTTGCCTTTCAGGACAATGAAAGACCACCCGGAACACCAGTGCCAACAACACCCTTGCCCTCAAACACCTCAACATCAACTATTTCATTACCATCACCACCAGTAGTTCCCTTATCCTCATCAAACTCGGATTCTAGTTCTAGCTCAAGGTCATCATCACCTAGTACTTCATCTCTTACATCAAAGGTAAATACAGTATATAGTTAGGTTATCTGAATGATTACTGTAATTTTGTCTATGTATCTACATGTATTGAAATGAATCTTAAAAATCACAAGCCAAAAAAAAAAAAAAAAATCAAAATCATGTTACAAGTAATACCATGTATATGCCAATCACAAACATTAATGTTAGGGCTCTATAAATGTCACAAAATGGAAAGGGCATGTCAAACGTAGTGATCACTGAAAATTTTTGATTGTCATCCTAAAAATTGAAGCAAGAATGTATGGTGTTTATCGAATGACAAAACTCGACAAGTGTTTCTAAGATTCACTAGTTTTCAATTTTTAAGGTAATTATCTTAAACTTTCAGTGATCACTAAGTTTGACATGCTCTTTCCATTTCTAGCATATACAGAGCCCTAACATTAATATTTGTGATTGACATGTTAAGGGTGCAGACACCTATTGACAATAAGCAAAATTTGGAAATTACATATTCCCAACCAACCAGCAGGACGTTTTTAAAATTTGTTTTATGATAAACACATCAATGAAAATAAAAGACCTCCAAATTCAAAATCATGGCAATACAAGGAGAGTTCCAAAGTTTAAAATGGAACCAATTTGGGAAATGCTGTAATGAACTTTGGTGTACCTGTGGTTAAAATGTTGTGCAATCACCTGCAAATTTCAGTGATTAAGACACGAGAGCAATCCTGTAACTTCTAGCACCATGCATGCATGAGCTAAAATTCTATTAATGGGGTAATTTTTTCTTGCTATTCATAAAATCTCAATGTGATCATGGGTTTATATATTGTAATGTAATGTAACATCTGTGTTTCAGGATATCTCAAGTTCTCCACAGGCAGCATTTTCTGAGAAGCCGGCTAGTGCTACTAAGAATTGGATTATAGACTTTGTCCTTCCAACAACGGCAATAGGTTTACTGAATTGGCCTCAATGTTGTGTCAGGTTTTATAGGGGGAAAATTATTTTTAGGCAAGTTAAATTTAATCAAAGTTAACTCTTTGCTTTTTTGTAGTTCTCTGAATAGATCACAAAGCAGCTTAAAGAAAAAAATAAACAAACAAACTTTGTCCAAAAAGGAGACACGAATTTAACCGGGACATTTGCAATGCAGTGAAGGTTCACACCCTCTACACTACAAAGATGGAACAGGAGCATGTGTGCATGCTTATTATCAAGACGTACCCTTTCCTTGCCAATAAGCTTGGAACTGGAATTGTAAATAGGGGGGGGGGGGGGGGGGGTTGACAACCTGCTGTAATAATCAAAATGGGGAGACAAAAATTTTGTTTTTGTCTTTGCTTCTAAATGTATTCAGTTTTTATTTAGTCATTGGTCTTGTTTGTTTGTCTCACTGTCTCGAGCGTTTTTGTCCCAACTAGAGCTAGGAATCTAGCTAGCCCTAAAAAGGCAACCAAAAGGGAGGTGATCAAACCATGGGTACTGAAATGACTGTATTGTATATTTAGCACCTGCTTATTTTTCCTAGGGCTCCTGGAAGTCAGCAATGCACAACTGGTTCAAAAACACAAGAAAGAGTAAACCTTCCCTTTAAAGTGCAAAAGAAGACAAGGCTGCCCAAGGTCAGCCACCAAAGAAAAAGAAGAAAGCCCTTTCTGATTTCCCAGTAATTCCTGATGGGAAAACGGAAGAAACTTGTGAAGACCACATCAAAGCCTTAAAAAAGATGGCAAATACATCAAACAGAAAGTGTGAACATATAAAGGATCTGATGTCACTAACATATGCTTTCAGAAGAAAGGATATTCTAACTGAACCAGTGTCAGTGCTATCACTCCTGAAACTTTATCCTGCCCTCCAGCTTCCTTCCAACTAAATGATAATTGAGGGGATCAATTTTCAATATCAAGTTATAATGGCTAAAAGTGCCAAAAACTAGTAATAACTTTGGTTTTTAAAATCTAGTAATAACTTAAATGTTCATGTAATGTACGTAACTCATGTCAGCAAGCTTGTGGTGTCATACGAGAGGTCTCAAGCTTACGCAACAAGACCGAAAAGGACTATGAGTGGTAGGTAAAAAAATCACTCTTTTTCAGGTTTGGTCTTGATTTTAGCATCAACAAAAGAAGTTCTTTAGTGTTTAAGGTCCAGGCAAGCTATTTTGAGTTGTCGCATGGCTGATTTGTGTGGTTTCATAGCTTTTGTAATTCCTACCCATACTCCCTTTCGGGTGAGTTGCGTAAGCTTTTGCCGACATTATTTGAAACAGGTATATACAGTAAAAACCTGCATAAACGAACAGGGGTTTTGAGGGTTCAGTCTGATTTTGTTCTTATATATCGGGTATTTTCTACAAAATCAGCTTGAAAATGTTCTGAAGGTGTTCCTAAAATTGTTTGCTAATAATTAAATATTGCATAGACTACCAACAGATGAAATCAACAATATAAAACAATAGAATGAGCATGAAATAGCATTGCTTAGTGCTGTTTATATTGCACACTTTTAGTGTTTGTACTCTACTGTACCTTAGTAGGTTATTCTAATCTAACTGGCAGCCAACATTTTTTTTATATAAGAACAGTGTTCATTTTCTAGACTGAATGTGTTCTTATGTATATGGTACTTTTTTGACCCAATTTCAGCCTGGGTGTTCTTAATCCACTTGTTCTTTTATGTGGGTTTTTACTGTAGTAAAGATTATAGTTGGTTGTCTACTGTGCAGTCAGAAGTTACTGTTTTCATACCAAATTTACAGTGAAGTGTGTTTGAATGCTTAATGAAAACATTTTGCATGTTTGTTTTGACAGTTTGAACGTGTTGTTGATAGGCTGAATGTCAAGTGTTATTAAGAGGCGGAGTAAATGCTTGATCATTAATTGCATGTGTTCTGAAGTTCTCACATAACATTACAAATCTTCAATCTGTTCCAAATGTTGCTAGTCAAAATGAAAGTATCTCACGATTATTGTTCAACCATTTTGAACAGTTTGAAGAATTGTAATGTTCTGTGAGAACTTCAGAATGCATGTGATCAGCAACCAAACACTGGCTCCGCCCCCTAACAACACATGACATTCAGCCTATCAACAACACGTTCAAACTGTCAAAACAAACATGCAAAATGTTTTCATTAAGCACTCAAACGCAATCCGCTTTAACTCAGGCAAAGAGGAGAGTGTCAGATTCATGATCTAAATTTAATATTTTAATTCCAAGTTTGTATCAACAATTTCCTTCCTTCTTGCTCAGAGTCCGATTTCAGACTATGGTTTTTGTAAAAGGTATATAAAGCAGTGGGTTAAGAAAATTAATGAGACTGCAAAGCCACTTTTATGACTCATTTAAGTTATGTTAAAAAAATCCACTGGTAAGATAAGTCTGATAAGAACATGTAACACTAACTATTTTTTAAACTTATATCTGGTTGTTTTGACCTCGTGATTCAAATACATTGCCTGGAAATTTTATGAATTATAAATTGTACTGCCATGCTTACACTTCATTTGTTTTGGATTTTACACTACCAATATTTGTTGCTTTTCTTTTCAAGAGTGAATTAGTGCCATCGATCTTTGGAAAGTATTTATGATTCACTTCTTGACAGAGTCAAAATTACTCTTATTTAGGAGTTATTTTGACTCCTGTAGGACTTAATATAACCTTTGGGAAGGGTCAATCTTACTTTCACTTGAGAGTTGATTTAATCCCCATTGTAGTAAAAATGTACTCCTAGATGAGTAAAATTCTTTAACTCATGTGAGTCTTTAACTCACATACTGAACAACTGCATTGACAACCTAACATTTCCATCTGCCTGGAAAACAGCCAGAATTAGCGCAATTCCAAAAGATTAAGATATCAAATCCAACAGCGACCTTTGCCCTATTTCAATCCTTCCTGTTCTGTCCAAAATATATGAGCGTCTTGTATTACGTCAGATGATTAATTTTCTATCCTTTGGCCCTGATGATATTCTTAAAGAATCACTTGGAGCGTATAGAAAAGGACACACTACCACCACTGTTCTTCTTGCTATGAGGGACAATGTTTTACAATCAATGAAACGTGGTGAGGTAGCCATGGCTATTTTGGCTGATTTCTCAAAGGCATTTGACACAGTTGCCTATGAAACTGTGTTAAAAAAAGCTGCACAAAGTTAGTTTCTCCAAATCGTACCTCAGATGGGTCACTAGCTATCTTACCAAGAGAAAGCAGTTTGTTCAGATAGATGACAAACTTTCAAGTACCATTGAAGTGGCCTTCGGTGTCCCCCAGGGTTCCATATTGGGGCCTGTCATCTTCAATCTTTATGTCAATGACTTGTCAGATAGTCTGGAGGCGTCCGTAACATCACACTAGTACGCTGACAACACAATTATCTATGCGCACAGCAAACCTGCAAATATTAAGCAGTGTGAAAACCAATTACAACATGCCTTGGATCATCTTTCAACTTGGTCAAGTGAGTGCAATGTTCGTTTGAATCCTGATAAGACAAAGGTGATGCTGTTCTTGACTCAACAACTGGCTCGTGTGCATAAGCTTGTTAAATACCGATCAACCTGCATACAAATGGTGCTAAACTATAAAGAATCAAAACCACTCGATTTCTTGGCACAGAAATTGATGAAAACCTGAAATGGAACGATGATATTCTTTCCAAAATATCAAAGTGCTACAATACTTTTGCTGTTATCAAGAAACTCAAGAATCTTGCCCCTTTTCATGTCAAGAAATGTCTGGCAGAGAGCCTTGTGTTGTCATTAATTGATTACAACGATATAGTCCGACATCCCATTCCTAAGTATCTGACAGAGACTCCAACGTGTTCAACTTGCTGCAGCAAGTTTTGTTTACAATCACTGTGCGGATATGTCAGACGTTTTGAAACTCGGATGGCTCCCATTAGTTATCGTCGAGACTATCACATAACTGGGACGATGTGCAAGGCTTTATACCAAAACTGCTGGCCAACCTGCCTCAAACTGATCAAACATAAAACGGCAAGGCTCTAAAGATCTTCTTGTGAGCGTTGTTCCTGGAACACTACAAGATTCTGCTTCGATGCTATTTAACAGTCTACCTCAAGACATTCAAAATTGTACAGATCCCAAAGTATTCGACAGTAAATGCAGAAATCATTTTATGACATTGACAACAAGTAGTTCCTAGTCCTACTTATATATCCTGTACAAACTTTGTCTCACGCTAGTATTACTTTCATACGTATCTATATTATCCATAAATTTTACATCATCAATATTATACAATTTTACATATACTATCCATAACTTATGCATGTATTATTTATATATTATTTATGTAATTACACGTCATTGTTTGCACATTATTTATTTATCCATATATTTATTTCAACCATTATATTATTTTATTATTATTATAACCATAATGCATACATTATCAATTGTATATAATTTTTTTAGTGGGCCACCATGTGGAGTACTAATAAATGATGAGGATTATTATTTTTTATCGTTATTAGCAAAGAAAAACTCCCACGTCAGGCACTGGCATTAATACTGTAACTTCTGTTTTTCAAGAATGCATGAAGACTTTGATCAATGTAATGCCACGACTGGACGAAAAAATTAACAGCAAAAGTGGAGGCCAAAGTGGAGCTTGCAGTGTAGCTTACACCGAAACCCATCAATATTTTAGGTGTCAGTAGCAGGATTCAAGCCCGTACAAAACCCATGTCAGCTGGGAGCAGGATTCAAGCCAGCTTTCAGGAACAAGCAATTCCATTTAAACCTTTCAATTCAGACAAGAAAAACAACTCCCTCTTCAGTGCAAAAAGGAAAAGAGTAATTTCACCTGTAGGAGAGATACACAAAAGAGTTCGTCTATGTTTGGCAGACAAGAATCAAACCAGCAATCCTACTGTGGAGGAAAAGATAGAGTTAAGTCTTGCTGGACTTGGCGGAAAAAGAGTAGTTTTCAGAAAAGATGGAAATATAGTGAAGATGTACACAACAGTTTACTAAATGTCCCCAGCTCTCTGATTGTTGAGGCTATGAGATTCTATGTACAGCCCAACAATGTGACATTTTGTGTGTGCAGGCGCTATACCGCTGACCAGTATTTTCGTAGTCGCGGGAGGCAAAATGGTGCGAATATTTAAATCTCCCTTGATACTGACTACATTATTAATAATTTTGGAAAATAAAGATAAATTTAGATGTAAAGTTTGTAAAAGACCAAAGTTTGAAAGGTTTTTTTATTTTCCACAGGAATATTGTTTACAAAAATACTAATTAAAAAAGTGGAGGGCGCAAAAAATACAACCCACGAGGGTTAAGTAAGTTTTTTTTGCACCAAATAGTTTAAGCTATAAACATGGAAGTAGGGCAGAGAGATATAAGCTATTACACACAGTATATATAAAATGTAAGTGGATAATGTTAAATACTGATAAATTGATATGAGCTTTGTTAGACTTCAAGAAAACTGGAAAACGTATCTTCGTGTAAGTAAGGAAACAAGAGTTGATAGCAAATTGTCACAAATTGTAATTAGCTTTATTCCAGCTTGCTGACAAGTTTTTGCGATCCAAGGAAGGCCTACGAGTATGTGCAAAGTGTCTAGTATTGCACTGCAGTGTAATAGCAGCAATGATGGTGATACTTGTTTAGGACAGTCACATTTAATTCCCATGCAACAGCTGCATAGCAACAAAATCACAGTTGAACCACCGCATCCTGTTACAAGCACATCATGGACAGCAGAGGAAACATGCTTTGGAGAAGTTCTACACGGAGCTTTTCAACCTGTTAAGTTATTAAATTAAAAACAATGAATTATTAGACATCCTCTGAGTTCAGAATACATCATACTTATCTAAAACATAATAAAATATATTTTAAGTACTTCCCCATTTTTATCACCAATTTCCATGATATATTTTGAAAATAGATAAGATAAGTATGTATTTGCTGTAGAATTTCCATGGGGGATGTCATGTAGATTTGAAAATATATGGGGAAATTTTTTCTACATAGAAAATTTCCATATATTTGAATTTTAATTAATGTCTTAAATTTCATATCGTTCGTAATTTACTAATAAGATGTTAAGATGTTTGTATATTACAATTGTTCAAACTGAGTTATTTTTAACGAGGCCCTGACTGAGATTGAAGCGGATAATCCTTGAAGTCGAGCACAGCACGCGAACATTCTAAAAGGTCATGACCAGGGACTGTCACCAGCAACGGTTGTTTTGATCACAAATTCGAGAGTCAGGTTTCGCCAGTGGCCAGCAAGATTTAAGAGTAAAAGATCCAAAAGACGATGCAGCTTTGATAAGAACAAGAGACAGTTTTGTCTAATGAGATTAAGGAATGGAGAAGGAAGATTAGAGCTGAGAGGTTTGTTTTAGTGTTCTCTGCTAGCAGAGTATTTTGTCTCTATAATAGGTATAGAGAAAATTAAAGAAATATAATACTTTTGGCATTTATTGTTTTGGATAGGATAACCAGTTTCTGAAACTATTGTAGAAATAGAAAACGAGGCAGCGTGCTATGTTGAGTTATGAAAGCACGTGGGAATTGTAGATGAGAGAAGTGTTAGGAGAAGCACGAGGCGTAGCCTTCTTACAATTCCCAAGACCATTTAAGTCATTTAACGTGACTTTTCAAGCGATTTTTATTGTAATTCAACTGACAAAAATCTAAATTATCTTTACACTCCACTCTTTGATTTGACTGGTCGAGAACGAATCATCTGACAAATGAGACGACGGACTTACAGAGCTTACAAGAATACAATGAAAACAAAGAAGAACACTGAAAAAATTTGAAAGATTTTTTCAACCTTGAAATACAGTGTCCTTGACAAAGTTTTTATCTCGCAAAAACTGAACGTTTATTGTGCTGAAGCTGGCGATAAAACCCCTGCAAAAGTGAATTTCGACCGATGAAATATTACAGCCGTTGAACAAGCTGCCAAGGTGACTAGAAGGTTCAACCATTCCAACATTCTGGCGTTGTTGATTGCCCAACAGCTCTACAACCAAGCAAGGTGAGACAAAGCCAAGACGGCGGACCTTTCGCTGCGCGCACAGTGTTTTGCTGGGTAGTCAATGGTCCCTTAGGAAGGGAAGATGATATGATCCCTACAACTAACTTCGTTGACTCTGACGAACACCTAAATGAACAATTTATGAAATATTGTAACTTAGAGTTTAACGACTCAGCATATGTGTAAATGAAGACACTTTTAGCTACAAAATAACACCCAAGGAGAAATGTGTCAACAGACGAGGTTTGCTATCCATAATAAGTTCACTATATGATCCCCTCGGATTTGTACCCCCAAGCATTCTTCCTGCCAAAGCGATCCTTCAAGATTTGTGACGCCAAGGTCTTGGATGGGATGATGAGATTCCAGAAGATTATCAAGTAAAATGGAAGGCCTGGCTAAATGACCTACCAAAGCTGGAACAGTTCTCCATACCCAGATCATTCAAGCCACCCTGTGATTTTACAGAAATTCAGAAGTGCGAGTTGCACCATTTCTCAGATGCATCAAGCACAGGATACGGCGCAGTGTCATATCTTCGTCAAATTGACACCAGAGGTAAAGCACACTGTTCACTTGTGATGGCCAAGTCTAGATTGGCACCATTGAAAACCATGACAATTCCCAGAATGGAACTGTCCGCAGCTGTATTAGCCACACGTTTAGATCGAATGATAAGTCGAGAGATCAGCCTTTCCCTAGCAAAGTCTACGTTCTGGACAGACAGCACATGCGTAATTCGCTACATCGAGAATCAAGATAAATGATTTCAAGTGTTTGTAGCTAATCGAGTATCAGCAATTCTAGATCAGTCCGATCCAACTCAGTGGAGATATGTCGACACAGCTCAGAGTCCCGCCGACGAGGCTTCAAGAGGTATTTCAGTGGACTAGTTACTAAAGAACGAACGTTGGACAAAAGGACCCGCGTTTCTACAGCAACCAGAAGACTCCTGGCCATTGAGACCGTCAAGCATTGACAAGGTTCAACCCGACGACCTAGAAGTCAAGAAAGAGTCTTCAGCATACGCAATAGATTCCAACAAGAACAACCAAATAAACAAGACGTTCGAGAAGTTTTCATCTTGGACGCGTCTCAGAAGAGTTGTAGCCTGGATAATGCGCTACAAGAAGAATTTGCGTCTTGCCTTACAAAAACGTAAAGAAAATAATAACGAAGTCAGGGCAGCACAGCCACTAAGTGTATCCGAAGTGCAAGAAGCAGAAATTGAAATTCTAAAGCACATTCAAAAGCAGAGCTTTGAAAGAGAGCTAACAACTCTACAGAATTGCTTAAAAGTCAAACAGGAGACAACTGCTGCACAATCAGTCAGCACAACCAGCGACCTATACAAGCTCGATCCTATGTTTAAAGATGGACTCCTACTTGTTGGAGGTCGGTTACAACAAGTCAACATTAACAAAGAAGCACCCAATAATAATTCCAAAGAAGCACCACATCGTGAGATTGATCATCGAGCACCATCCGGCCACTCGGGTGTCAAATACACCCTCTCACTAATTCGCCAGAAGTTCTGGATCATTGGCGCAAGATCGTCTGTACGCAATATTGTCAATTCTTGTTTTTCTTGTCGGCGATGTCAAGCACCTGTCCTACAGCAGAAGATGGCGAACCTCATTGAGGATCGCATTACTGCGTCAAAGCCACCATTTACCAATGTTGGTGTCGATTGCTTTGGTCCTTTCCTTGTGCGGCGAGGAAGGACTGACGTCAAGAGATACGGAGTTCTGTTTACGTGTTTAGCATTAAGAGCAGTGCACATCGAAATAGCAAATTCGCTAGATATGAATTCATTCATTAACACGCTACGTCGATTTTGTGCCAGAAGAGGTCCACCAGATGTAATATGCTCAGACAACGAAGGAAATTTTGTAGCTGGTGAAAAGGAACTACAAAAAAGCAGTCAAAGAATGGAACCACGAATCAACGACCATCTGAGTCAACGTGGGATCAAGTGGATTTTCAACCCTCCTGCGGGCTCCCACCACGGCAGCGTGTGGGAGCGATGTATACACACGGTGTGTAAAGTTCTGTGGGCATCAGTGAAAGAACAACGGATGGATGACGAAGGTCTTACTACGCTAATGTACGAAGTAGAATCAATCGTGAATGAACAACCAATCACAATGCTATCTGACGACCCTCGAGATGCAGAACCACTTACCCCTAATCATCTACCATTACTACGTGCGGGACCTGCTGTTCCACCAGGAGTGTTCAACAAGCAAGACATCTACAGTCGAACGAGATGGCATCAAGTGCAGTATCTTGCTGACGTATTCTGGAAAAGATGGATTCGTGAGTACGTACATCACTACAGCAACGCCAAAAATGAAGCAACCCGCAAAGCAACGTGTCAATCAGCAATATCGTCCTGATATTGAACGAAAATCAACCATGAAGCTCGTGGCCATTAGCACGAGTATTGGAAGTTCACGCCAGTCGTAATGATGGCCTTGTACGCTCAGTGAGACTCAAGACAAGCAGCGGAGAACTTGTGTGTCCAATTGAAAAGGTCGTCATGTTGGAAGCAGCAAACACCACAACGGCGAACAACGATATGTAGTCAAGACTGAATTGAACTGTGATCTATTTTGATCATTACTAGTTGCTGATTTAGAATATATATATTAGTTATTATATTATCGCTTAGGTTAAAACTATCGCCTTTAAGGGGCCGGAATGTTAGTTCTAAAACAGTCTTCTTCTTTAAATTCCAAGTCTATGATGATAGTCATTAGTTATGTACAAACACACTTAATCAGCCGGGTTAACCTAGAAAACAGCTTACATATTTCCTGTAGGCTTAGTTTGTAATTCCTACATTCGTACTGCAGGGAACAGCCCTAAGGTTTGCACGCATAGTTTCCACAACGCCCTAAGCATAGCTCACGTTAACTATCCCACGTTAAAATAGAACTTTCCATTAAGATATTTAGGAAATGATTCAGCGTTATGTAAATGCATCCTAATCACGTTTTACTAGCTATAAATCTAAGTCGCTATAGAGTGCAAATCAGTTATTGTGTGGACACTATCCTACGAGGATTTCTGGGCATTTTGGCCAACGCAATGTTTCTATCCACACTCTGCTCATGGTATTCTATATCTTCTATCGATTGAACTTGGTGCAAGCGTAAACCAAAGTACGTAAGTTTTACAATTAATTCACTATTTTTCTGCCATATTTTAAGTTTTGTTTATGTCAAGTTTCTAAGATATTTCTATGATATCACATAACGAGGATTACACATTGTTGCAGAACTAGTTAAATGTTAATGTTATATTTATCACTTCAATGCAACACCATTTGATATAGTAATTTAAGTTGATTTAAGTCGTATAGCATATGCACGTGACATACCTTTGAGTCTACTTCGGAGTGGACTATTGCCGGAATAGTTTGCACATTGTGCCACATGCAAACGCAAGATTGTTGATGCCTTATCATTGTATTGTTTTACCATGCCATTCCATGTATTTTCAAGGTAGAATCCACAATTGTATTTCATGTTCCTGTTTCAGTTCAAACCAAAGAACTCAAACTACGAACTCAAACTTCAAACCCAACTAAGAACTCGTAACGTAAGCTACGATTGTGACCCACGTACTTCAGCTACGTACTTGTCATCATCTATCATCGCTAACTCATCTACAACTTCAACCACGAACATTGCCTTGTGCAAATTTCCATCAGTATTGCCATCGTATAGTTTCGGTATCGCGTCCCGAAATTGTCGATTCTACAAACACCATCAAAAGAACATTGTACATAAAGTTGATTATTTGTCTGATTCTGTAAATATTAAATTCCTTCAATCAACCCGTTGAGTTCGAATAATTCTAACTTGTACCAAGATACTGTGTGATTGTTGAGAGCTTTAGAGTATCCGCAACCTGTTAGTTCCAGCAGCTACAATTGTTTGAAGCTGCGAAATTAGTAAGTGATAAACAGTAATCTTGACTCATAATTCGTCGTAGAATTTTAGTTTGTATGGGTCAACAGTTGAAATGTAGGGGCATAGCTACACATGCACTGGCTACCTGCATTCAACCTAAACAATAGCACATTGTCTTGACTATAATATAAGGTGCATGGATAGTCTTAATGGGAGCAATAGGACTAGGATTTCTATATCACTTGGCAGAATAAAATTGGAATAATTCACTCTATGATTTCAATTTTTTTAGACAAATGACTTGTAACTTTCCTTATATGCATGGGAATCATGTACTATACCCTTTATTAAGCATACTGGATTGAGATTATTCCTTGCTAACTTTACCTTACATTTCACTGACTTTTCATACCTCCTATTTCAAATTTATCGATTTTATGTAAATTTTCTTGAGTTTACTCTTATGGGCCTTATGATGTGCAGTCATGATCCTGGAATGTTTATTATTATTACTGATATAACTGATGCATCCACGAGGACTGTGGAACTTAATTTCCATGTATATTTCACAATAAAAGTACTACATCTAAAGGAACTGTGTGTGGTTCCCGATAGATTCTAGGATGCTTTGGTTACGTTTCAATTTCATTCCATCGGCTCCGGGTCTTATTTCAAGTACAGTCCATGAATCAGCAAAATATTCAATAAGAAATTTCCTCTAGATTTATAAACGGTCATTCTATCTAACATTTGGAAAGAACAATAATAAAACCGAAGAAAAAATGCTAAAAACTTACTTCGAAATGTCATCTGCAATGGCCGGGACAATATCTAAATGAAGCACATGGAAATTCAAGTCTACAATAATATAGCTTGGGTTTCCTGTCTCATTCGGAATTTCTTCATAGACACCATATTTATCAAATAAAACTTGCTCTATTTTCCCTCAAAGAGTGATTTTCAATGAAATATTAAAATCTAATGACTATAAACGCCAGCTAGTTTCTTAATAAATTGTTCTTCCATAGCGAAAATCGAAGAAAAGTACTCGGCAAAATTCGGAAGGGTTAGGGTTAGGGTTTAGGGGTTACCCGAAGTGATAACTTTGGAAATTAAAGTCACGGACTATCAGACTTACGCAATCAATGAGTAAGCCAGTAACCACAAAAAGGATGGTGTCATTCTGAAAACTGTAAGTACAGCGTGACTAATGTGTACACAGAAAACCCCAAATTCAAAGATACCGCATTTCATCAATTTCAAGCAGAATAGTCCATTACCAAAATAGGGCATAGAAAAGACTTTGATCAGTATGTGTTTTTTTACAATACTTGATCACATTCACAAAAAAGTTTTCATTTACTTATTTTTGTTATATCATCCAACATGGCCACCATGTCTTTGTTATTTTATCCCCTTAAGAAGCTGTTTGAAAGCACCCTTTCAAACAAAACTAAGCACAACATTCAAAATTTATACCTATACAGAGACTACCAAACAAAATATACTTGTCAAGGCTTTTTGCTTATAAGCTTAGTTCTTCAAACTTCTTGTTGTCTTAAATGCCTATAATGACACATTATCTTTCTGGTAGTAATGTAGGACTATCAACGTTGGGGGTCTGTAGGAATCCTACGTAATTAGCCCATGAGAGCCTAGCTTTTCCTGACGTCATCATTATCTATTTATCAACTGTACGAACGGAAGACTTCAGGCTAAGAGTTTTGTATCGACAGGCTTTGATAAAAATCTTACCGTTCTATAACTCTGTTAGTCAAGTATAGTTTCTATCGTTTGGATTATACTTATATTTGGAATTGCTGCTTGTACCCGTTCAAGGAAGAAGTTGTTTTCCTCAAGACGTAAAGCTTACTAACTGAAAATGGACAGCGTCCATAGGTAGGTTACTACTTCATGTAAGACCTCATGATGTGGCACTATTATCTCCATTATTTCCACCAATTACTGTCCATCAGTATCCATGGCTGTCCATTACTATCCATTACTTTACATCACTATCCATGGCTGCCATTACTATCCATGACTGTCCATAGCTATCCATGAGTATCCCTTGCTATACATGGGTATCCATGGCTATCAATTACTTTCCATGGCTATCCATGATTATCCATGGCTGTCCATAGCTATCCATGAGTATCCCTTGCTATACATGGGTATCTATGGCTATCAATTACTTTCCATAACTAACCATGATCATCCATGGCTGTTCATGACTATCCATCAGTATCCATGTTTATCCATAACTATCCATGACTACCCATGGTTATCCATGGCTGTTGATGAGTATCCACGAGTATCCATGACTATCCATGTTAATCCATTGCTATCCATGACTATCCATGAATATCCATGGCTATCCATAAGTATCCATGAGTATCCATAGCCATCCATGGCTATCTATGAGTATCCATGGGTGTCCATCACTATCCATGAGTATCCATGAGTATCCATGGCTATCCATGGCTATCTATGAGTATCCATGGCTGTCCATAACTATCCATGAGTATCCATGAGTATCGATAGCTATCCATGGCTATCCATGGCTATCCATGAGTATCCATGGCTGTCCATGGGTATCCATGGCTGTCCATAGCTATCCATAAGTATCCATGAGTATCCATGGCTATCCATAACTATCCACGAGTATCCATGAGTATCGATAGCTATCCATTAGTATCACTGAGTATCCATGGCTATCCATGGCTGCCCATGGGTATCCATGGCTGTCCACAGCTATCCCTAAGTATCCATGAGTAGCCATGGCTGTCCATGAGTATCCATGAGTATCCATGGCTATCCATGGCTGTCCATGAGTATCCATGAGTATCCATGACGATCCATAAGTATCCATGGCTATCCATGAGTATCCATGGCTGTCCATAGCTATCTATGGCTATCCATGGCTATCCATGGCTATCCATAAGTATCCATGCGTATGCATGAGTATCCATGGCTATATATACATTAGTATCCATGGTTATCCATAGCTATCCACAAGTATCCATGGCTGTCCATGAGTATCCATGGCTGTCCATTACTATCCACGAGTATCCATGAGTATTGATAGCTATCCATTAGTATCCATGAGTATCCATGGCTATCCATGGCTATCTATGAGTATCCATGGCTGTCCATAACTATCCATGAGTATCCATGAGTATCGATAGCTATCCATGAGTATCCATGAGTATCCATGGCTATCCATGGCTATCCATGAGTATCCATGGCTGTCCATGGGTATCCATGGCTGTCCATAGCTATCCATAAGTATCCATGAGTATCCATGGCTATCCATAACTATACACGAGTATCCATGAGTATCGATAGCTATCCATTAGTATCACTGGGTATCCATGGCTATCCATGAGTATCCATGGCTGTCCATGAGTATCCATGAGTATCCATGGCTATCCATGGCTGTCCATGAGTATCCATGAGCTATCACTGGCATATGAGATCCATGGCTATCCATTGCTATCCTATGAGCTATCCCTGAGCTATCCATGCTATCCATGGCTATCCATGAGTATCCATGGCTATCCATAAGTATCCATGACTGTCCATGAGTATCCATGGCTGTCCATGAGTATTGATAGCTATTCATGAGTATCCATGAGTATCCATTGCTATCCATGGCTGTCCATGGCTGTCCATAGCTATCCATGAGTATCCATGAGTATCCATGGTTGTCCATGAGTATCCATGGCTATTCATGGCTATCCATAAGTATCCATGGCTGTCCATAAGTATCCTGATGAGTATCCATGGCTATCCATGAGTATCCATGGCTGTTCATGAGTATCCATTGCAACCATTACTATCCATGACTGTCCATAAGTATCCATGAGTATCCATGAGTATCCATGAGTATCCATGAGTATCCAGAATTATATCGATAGCTATCCATAAGTATCCATGGCCATCCATGAGTATCCATGGCTCTCCATGAGTATCTATGACTGTCAATGGCTGTCCTTGAGTATCCATACATGGCTACCCCTCAGTGTCTACAAGCTAAAAGAGTAGCAATCCTTAACAGGTTTTAAGCGAAAAATCAAACAACATGAATTTTGTGTCAACAGCACACAGCCCGAAAGTATAGCCCCATAGTTTTTAATTCTATATAAGTTGTATACATGTATAACGTTTTTATTCAATGTTTCTACGGCCTTTAGGGAGACCAATGGAAGTTTTTAACTTGTATGTTGATAGAGTTACCGTGTTTAAATGAAGTTATTATTATTATGAGTACAATATAAGCATACATAGTATAATTATGTTAGGGTGGGGATGATCGTCATGTCTTTTAGTGGTCAAAATCAGGGTAAGTTTAAGGTTAAGTCTAAGGGTTTTTTTTAGATAATAGATCTTAATTAGAATTATGTCAATGCTTTCCTTAACTTTTCAAGTAGACGTGTGTTTGAAGTTCACAGTCTTGGAAACTATTAAAAATGAAAAAGAAAGAAAAGAAAAAAATAAAAAAAAAAAAATAAATTTGTTTAATTTCAGCTGGTATCTTTTAGGGGTAAAATCTTATGCTGCCACGCCACTTTGTATAACTCTGGTATCTTTTAGGGGTCATTTTGGAAATTTCCGACGATCACTCCTACCCTAAATACATGGAAGTCCCCCAGGGAGTATCCATTGGAATCCACATGGTGGATCTACACTTCTTTGAAACTATAGGAATGATTGAATTGATTGTCAATATAAAGAAGCCAGACACAACTGGGAATTCACTGTCGATTTGCGTAATTTGTCTGTATTAGTATTTTCATCCTGGGAAATAATTTTCGGAATTCAAATGGCCTAAATCAAAAGCAGTTTAAGCAAAAGGCCGTGTTTAGATCTCTAGCTCTCTAGTGGTCATGATACTGAAAGTACATGCGATAACACTAAAACCGTAAAATAACTTAGGAACCAGAGACAAATAGTAGCGAATACCTTTTGTTTGTTTGTTTGTTTTTTAGCATTATTTGCCCGTCGCGTACTTTGGTTAGTACGTTTTTCACGGTTTCAGTGTGTTATCGCTCTATATCTAGTTTTAATACTATTTGTATAATTTGCTGAATAAATAAATTTTTGTGGGTGAACCTCGCTTGGACTACGATCGAGTCCATTCGTTTTACCCTCATTCAGTGTTCTTTGCATATATGTCTGATTAGATGTGTTATTTCTTTTTGTTTGCTATGTTTTGGGGGTTGCTATTAATTAGTTGCGAGTCTGCGAGCCTACAAGCCCTCGGTGTGGAAGCCGCGATCAAGCCTATTTTGCGAGCCTTGCATTTTATTTATGCGAGCCTTCAGTATAAACATATGATTTTTGTATTTTAATGTTATTTTTCAATTTCATTCTAAATTTAACGATAGCTTTCTTACAGTGCTGCGCTTCGAACCGTTGCCACTAGCTTCCACAAAGTTTTTGATTGATTTTTGACATCTTTTTGACAACCTTGAATACCGCTAACCAATTAAATATCGTTGCTTCACTTTGATGTTTCGATATCATGTACAAACTCCGCCTATTCGATATCATGTACAAACTCCGCCTATCGCCTATACCATGACCCTGAGGGATATTAGTGATTAAATGTCCCCGAAGCCGAGGCTGAGGGGATATTTAATCACTAATATCCCGAAGAAGTCATTTGTAATACCATGATCACCGAGGAAATAAATGAAAATACACTTTGCCTTTTTTGTTCATCCAAAACTTGAACATATTGTACACTGAATTCCTCTACCAATTGTGCGTAACCCTGTTCTCTTGGGAGTTTTGAAAATAGATTTCTTTGTTTTATACTTACAATGGACAAGTATTTATAGGTTGTTAATCAACTCGAAAGCTAAATTGTTTTCACTAAGCTTTCTTTGCTTCGTTACGCACATGCGCAAAATAGAATGAATAGCTCCCACATGCGTAAGAGTGTGCAGTGGTAAGAGGTATCGGTGCGTTAAAAAGTTATAGAGTTTCGGAATAGCGTGCAAGGCTGTCCCGATCGTCCCGATTATTGATATATGAGGGACTGTACCTCATGAATAGCAATGAGGGAAATTTAGAACTAAATTTCCCTCATTAATGATGTATGAGGAAATTTAGTTCTAAATCTCCCTCATTTCTATTCAGGTAGGAGGGATGTTAGACATTAAACGGCCCTCTTGAAACAATGGATCCCGAGGCATGGTATTACTGTAATAATCTGCCATGTTTACAGGAATGTACTTTTTCGCGCAAACGTCTTGCAATTCATTTTCAATTTACATTTACGACAGCGTCGTTTCTTTCTTGCAAAACTAAGCATTTTTGGTCAAAACTCATGGTATTCAGTAGAACATAGTTTTGATGAACGTGATTGTCAACCAAATGTTCCGTGTCAACATAATTTTTTTTACATTTGACATACAAATGATTTGCAGCCAAAAACACAGACATGCGCAGACAAATTGCATACGTGCTGTTTATAACAATTATAAAGTCTGTTTGAATGCACTACAAGCAACAAATTAAACCATGCAGCATTCATTTTGGTCTTGGCTTGACGCTTGTTATTTTAAACTGCGACATTATGTTTTTTTGAAATAAGTGTATATTGCTAAAAGCATCGGTTTTTAAGGTGGAACCAAACTAATTCAGAGCGGATTTTGCATATTTTTTAACTCGCTCACTTCACAATTGATTATAGCATCAATTTAATTTACTGGCTTTACAGTAAGCTTTATATACGGCATATTACTTTGATTATCCTAGATTCTTTTAGTGTATATACTTTATTTTTATATTTTCCAAGTGGAAATTAAGAAGTTATGAGGATGGACGAAAAAGCAACCTAAAATTGGAAGCATGTAAATTAAAGCATTGGGCCCCAGAAAAATCACCATTCGGTGGGTTGCATTGAACTACTAACATGCGTATTTTCAAGTATTTCTTATGAACGTCGCCAAACATTAGCTCTTATTATTAAAAACTCAAGCAATGAGATTATGTATTTACTAAGGGTTTCGAAGACACCAAAATGAGAGTTTTTCCTCAAAATCACATTGTCGCTGTTCTCTTCAAAACAGCGGGCACCAAGTTTTTGCTTTACACTTCACCTGCCAACAGACCGAATCTTTATCTAGTTTCAATCTAGTTTGCAGAGAAAATTTCACAGCTTGTCCTATTTTGGAGAAAATAGACTTTAAAGTGAGGTATATCTACATAACGCACATCGCTAAGATAATTAATTCAATTGGAGCCAAATCAACACTCTCGGCGAGCTCTCAGGTCTCTCGGCAGTTACATGCAGATAATCTTGGAAGAATATATTTGCAACGTTTCAACCCAGACTAGACAGACCCCTAGCTTTTCTCGCATTTCATTTTAGCAGAGCGATCATGCACGCCTCCTATTGCAAATAGAAATGATAGAAGTTATATTTTATGTTTTGGGTTGAGTTCAGGGAGGAAAAAACGCCCACATATTTCAGTCATACTTTACTTTCTTCTAACAACCTTGCATGAGTTCAATCTGGATCGCATTTGTTTTGGATGCCATCTTACATCGATCTCAGATCGATCTAGAAAATGACAAGATTTCAAGCTGTATCGATCTCAAATCGATCTAAAACTGTAGTATTATTGTGGCCCCTAAATGAGTGGAGGTTTTGACTTGCATTTGCTTTCCCACCGGTATTTCAACAAAAAAATCTGTGGTTACACGTTGATCAAATCCATCATTTCCTCATGACCGGTGGATACTCGTGGATAGTAAGGATATACTCATGGATAGTAATGGTACTCATGGATACTCATGGATACTCATAGAAAGCAATGGATACTCATGGATGGCCATGGATAGCAATGGATACTCATGGATACTGATGGATAGGCATGGATACTCATGGATAGCAATGGATACTCATGGAAACTGATGGATAGCAATGGGTACTCATGGATACCAATGGATTTTCATGGATAGCAATGATTAGTCATGGATAGTCATGGATGGCAATAGATACTCATGGATAACCATGGATACTCATGGATAGTCATGCATGAACAGCCATGGATAATCATGGACAGCCACGGAAACTCATGGATAGTCATGGGTAGCCATGGATACTCATGGATACTCATGGATAGTCACGGAAAATCATGGATAGCGATTGATACTCATGAATACTCATGGATATGCATGGATAGCAAAGGATATACTCATGGATAACAATGGATACTCATGGATACTCATGGATAGCAATGGATACTCATGGATAGTCATGGATACTCGTGAATACTCATGGATAGCAATGGATACTCGTGGATACTCATGGATAGTCACGGATAATCATGGATAGCGATGGATACTCATGGATAGCCATGGATACTCAAGGATACTCATGGATACTCAAGGATACTCATGGATAGCCAAGGATACTCATGGATACTCATGGTTATTCATGGATAGCCATGCATACTCATGGATACTTATGGATAGCCATGGATAGCCATAGATAGCGATGGATACTCATGGATACTCATGGACAGCGATGGATACTCATGGATACACATGGATAGTAATGGACAGCCATGGATACTCATGGACAGCCATGGATACTCGTGGATAGCTATGGATAACCATGGATACTAATGTATATATAGCCATGGATACTCATGCATACACATGGATACTTATGGATAGCCATGGATAGCCATAGATAGCTATGGACAGCCATGGATACTCATGGATAGCCATGGATACTTATGGATCGTCATGGATACTCATCGATACTCATGGACAGCCATGGATAGCCATGGATACTCATGGACAGCCATGGATAGCCATGGATACTCATGCATACACATGGATAGTAATGGACAGCCATGGATGCTCATGGACAGCCATGGATACTCATGGATAACTATGGAGAACCTTGGATACTAATGTATAGCCATGGATACTCATGGATACTCATGGATAGCCATGGATAGCCATGGATAACCATGGTTATTCATGGATAGCCATGCATACTCATGGATACTTATGGAAAGCCATGGATAGCCATAGATAGCTATGGACAGCCATGGATACTCATGGATACTTATGGATAGCCATGGATAGCCATAGATAGCTATGGACAGCAATGGATACTCTTGGATAACCATGGATACTTATGGATCGTCATGGATACTCATGGATACTCATGGACAGCCATGGATAGCCATGGATACTCATGGACAGCCATGGATACTCATGCATACACATGGATAGTAATGGACAGCCATGGATGCTCATGGACAGCCATGGATACTTATGGATAGCTATGGACAGCCATGGATACTCATGCATACACATGGATAGTAATGGACAGCCATGGATGCTCATGGACAGCCATGGATACTCATGGATAGCCATGGATACTTATGGATCGTCATGGATACTCATGGACAGCCATGGATAGCCATGGATAGCCATGGATACTCATGTATAGTAATGGATAGCTATGGATACTCATGGATACTTATGGATAGCTGTGGACAGCCATGGATACCCATGGACAGCCATGGATACTCATGGATAGTTATGGACAGCCATGGATACTCATAGATAGCCATGGATAGCCATGGATACTCATGGATACTCATGGATAGTGATGGACACCCATGGATACTCATAGATAGCCATGGATGGCTAGGGATACTCATGGAAACTTATGGATAGCCATGGATACTCATGGATACTCATGGATAGCAATGGATTAACATGGATAGTCATGGATACTCGTGGATACTCATCAACAGCCATGGATAACCATGGGTAGTCATGGATAGTTATGGATAAACATGGATACTGATGGATAGTCATGAACAGCCATGGATGATCATGGATAGTTATGGAAAGTAATTGATAGCCATAGATACCCATGTATAGCAAGGGATACTCATGGATAGCTATCGACAGCCATGGATAGTAATGGACAGCCATAGATACTGATGGACAGTAATGGTGGAAATAATGGAGATAATAGTGCCAGTTGATGAGGTCTTACATGAAGTACTAACCCATAGGTATGTACAGGTAAGTTCAATATAATATGTGCTGTGCTGTACAGCGATTGTATTAAAAGAAACTCAAACTTCCTTTTAAACGTATTCCTCGTCAAGCTTTTCTTCTAGTTTCAATATGGCTGTTGACATGACTTTCGTACAGGCAGTCGAGTTAGCCTATTAAATCTGTTGTAGGTAACATGTGACATTTTCGTTAATTAACGTTCAAAGTTAGAGCGGTTTTCGTATTAGTGAGAAACTAACCGTACCAGTTGCACGGTACGGCTATGGCAGGAATTTCGAAATGTGTTTTTATAGAGACGATACGGTACGTTTCCCACTCGTACGAAAACTCCTAATCATACGAAATTTGCTCAACCATGCAGAAAGAATTAAGAGATCCAAATAGTTTGGTTGGCTTACAACAAGTTTTATTCAATAAAACTTTGTGTAAGGATTGATTCAACAAATTTTAGTCTATTCCAAAGTTATAGGTTAATAGCATGTAGGTCTGTGTATTTTTTAGAAACATCCTAAGACAATCTATTTCACAAATAGCTTATGTTGCTATGGAGAAACCATTATGGCCATTTTTTGTATGACAGAGGTCTTAGTGTACACTGTAGTTAAATCTAGATTGATATATATGAAATCAATCTTATCATTTATCTAATACATTCTAGAATTTAACTGAAAACAAAACTGAATCTCATTTTATAGCTTCAGGCAAAACATTGCCCTGCACGTGCATCAAGCACTGAGTTGAAAAATTATCATTCATCTGAGAAGGAAAAAAAAGGGTCTGTTTCCTCTGTATGAAATAAAATTATGAACCAAAACCTTTTACCCTTGCCCTTGCCAACAATTGAACATTGTGTTCCAATACTGTACCCTTGAAGCATATATATGTTTGATCTTAGTAACTAAGTTTTCACTCGAGCAACTGATTGTTTTCTGTTTATTTTTGTTCTTGTTTGCAACAGTTCCCAGAAGAGTGAATCGAACAAAAGAAATGGTGGCAATGTTGCTAAGAAAAGAAAGGCACTAACATGACTGATGCATTTTTTTTGGGGGGGAATTTTTGTAAACAAAGCATAGGTTATTGTATATCTGTTTGTTACATTTTAACAGTGTTATAGTTAAAGGGGTACTTGGATCAAAATTAATTAAAATCGAAAATGACTTGAGACATTATTTATTGTAAAGATTTAAATGAGACAAATGAAAATAGACCACTTTCATGTGAAGTCAATACAGCTCAATTTGGAGGACAAAAAAAAATATTTTCAATTTCCTGAGAATTGGAATCTATTGTTTTGTCCTCAAAATTGAGCTGCATTCTTAGGTGCTGCTAGTGGTTTTTGTCAAGTATTTTAGCACTTAAATTGTGAATCAATGAAGTAATTTAATCAACCCTATTTTTTGGTGTTAAATCAACATTTCTCTGGGATAATAAATTCAAATAAATTCATTTCACAGGACTCTATTTAAACTAGCTACGGCTAAATTAGATGCTCCTGTTAAAATATTGAATTAAAAAAAGAAAAATGCAATTGTTTCAATTAGCTCTCAAACTATATTCATCTTCAGATATCAAAAATCACTTTCCAAATTTCATCAATTTTCAATCAAGTAGCCTTTAACTTGCCTACCATTTATTTATAAATACATTGTCTTTGAACCATTTGATTATTGATTTGAATACTTCGTTATGGTTTACTTTTTCACTTAGGGCCTGTTTTCACACGAGACAGGGAGATAAGGTAACCCTAGGAGAGCTACCCTACTAGAAAGGTTACTTACTCTAATGGATTTCTTTATATGTGCATGCATATGACAGCTAGGGCTACTCAAAGGGGTATGGTTATCCCTATCAGCTTGCTAGGGTAACCCTCATTTATTTTCACATTGGTTCGGTTTTCTTTGTTCTTCGCAGTTAAATATATAACATAACCCCTGCTAGCACAAAGAGCTAATTTCAATGCAAGGGGAATATATATTAGTATGCAAGGGGAATATGGCATATTCCCCTTGCATACTAATGTATATTCTCCTCACATGGAAATGCAAGTCAGGGAATGGATAGTCTTCACATGGCCTTATTAAAGACTCCTGCAAGACCCTTGTGGAAACAGAATACAAAGTTGATACCCAATGCATATGACCTAAACACACTTTTACACGTGTGGGATGCATTTGGTGCACTCCTATGGTTTACTGAGCATGTTTCTGACATTAACTGCCATAATTCAACAGCACAAATTTTATCTGTTTTAGACATTAATGAAATTTGTATTTTCGAAAACCTCACTAATGTAAAAATAAGTCATTTATTGGCCTTCAGCTCGTGGTTATGTGCATATTCATCTAACATTATATTTGCTGTCATCTTTCATGTTGTTTCTTTATTGAGCTAAAACTTTGCACTTTTACTAATTTCGAGGTACTCTTTCCATTTCTGGATTTCAATTTAACAAAGCTGCTTGATTTAAGGGAGGTAAGGTCACATGACCTCTAGCTGCAAAGGGCCTATTCAATGGAATAAGGTTATTGTGATATTACGCTGTCCCTAGGGTGTCCCTAGCTGTGAACTCTTCCCACATAAACAAGGGCTATCTGCCTTTCTAATTAGTAGGGTAAAAGAATGCCGCAAGGTTCATCTGCAAAAATTTCAATCTATTTGCAAGTACTACAGAACTAGTCTAGCTATTATGTATTGGCTGGAACACATAACAAAATGCTTAATTAATTAGTCTATTTTGTTTTATAATGTAGTGTAGTTTCTGCTACCAACTTAGAAATATTTAAGGCAGCCACTCAGCCTGCCATTTGATCTCTGCAGATACCAAGCCATCTCTGTAGGCTGTGGGCTGTCACTTAATTATTATTAATTTATTGATGTTATTATTTGTTACTTATCCATTCAGTTATTTAATTTGTCTACTCACTCATTTGTCTATTTATTCATCCATTCATTTACTTATTTATCCATTTATTTACTCCCTTATTTGTCTAACTAGTACCATCAATTCAAATAATTATACTTGCCATTTCATAAGTTTTTCATTGACACCTATGATAGATAAATATGCAACATGTACAAGACACCTGGTGTGAATTGTTGTGTATTTATTTATCATTCCTATCTAGCTATTGATTATACAAGTAATGTAATTTCCTTACTTTAGCATGTTTATTTATTTATCTTCTAGTATTAGTGCAAACTATTTATGGAGAAAATTATTGAAGTATCAATGGTAACCCTGAAAGGAGGGTTATTTACCCTACTAGAGGGTTACCCTTGAAATTTTTCAAATATCTAGATAGCAATGGTGGTAGATTGTTCCAGGAAATTATTCAGAAAAAGGAGGCAGGAACAGTTGGACAATAACAACAATAGTTGTAAATTTACTGAAAAGCAATGATGATGATGACAAAAAGTCTGTGTCAATCTGCAGCTATTCTAGCCTGGTACTAAGGAAGCATTTTGATAGAGGATTAATATTTAACTGTTTCTTGTTCATATTCTCCTAAAAATTGTAAGTACCTTTTTTCAATAAAGATGATTGCAACTTGGTATGCTGTAGTTTCTGTTCAAAACTGGAAAATATGATCCCATAGAAAGGCGTTTTAAGAAGCAAGGTTCTTTTCTGTTTGTCAAAACATGGACATCAAGCCCGGGGGGAATTCCACTGTAAAAGGATCTGGGATGTTTGTTGTATCTCTTAGGGGTAAAAATCAGGAATTTGATATCTTTTAAGGTTTTAAAATTGGATTTAGAGTTTTAACATTTTTAGGGAATTAAAAGAGCCCACCCTTTTTTTGTATTTCATAAATGTGTGATTAAAAATATCTGAAGCGAAGTATCAAATTTCCATGTAAATAGATTATATTAAATGTAATGATTCACCTGCTAGGATAATCCTAGCACCATGTAAACACCCCTTAATATGCTCAAATAATGAAGTACAAACACTAATAGCACTAATGTATTTAGATATTTTTGGTGGGGTACACTCAGTTGCAGAAAGGTTGTAGTCTACATCTATGCAAATATCTAATGAGATGCAAAACTCAAAATACTGCTTAAATTGGTATGAGATATTGCTTGTATTCAATGCTTGCCAACAGACCTTTTTAGTCTTTCTAAACTCTCACAGGAATAAAAAAACTATATATTTCGGATGTTGTAAGTGCTTATTTTCCAATTGCATGTCATTAGTTATCCTGAATAAATTAGATATTTGTATAAATGTAGACTACAACCTTTCTGCAATCGAGTGTATATCTTAGGGGTAAAAAATCGGACAGCCACGCCCTTAAAAAACTTAACTCTGGTACCTATATCTATATATTATTATTACATACTGTTGGCAAATCCTTCAGTGTTTATAAATCAGGTACGGCTTTCTGTTTCCCCCTTCCACCCCCCCCCCCCCCCCCCCCCCCCACACACACACACACACACTCCCATTTCTACTTCATGTCTATGAGCTTTGATTCTTAATTTTTTTCGAAATGTTGTGAGAGCCACTCTATGCTTATTAGTGTTAGTGACGTGACTTAGATAATCATAAAAAAACATGTCTTGATGCATGAATAAATTGATGGAAAATTTCTTAGTTTGTTTCTTTGTCTCATATTCTATTTGATACGCAACCCGTTGATGGTTTCAGATGTCGCCTTACTGAAACGACGATCGGCAAGTCTTGTACATCTAAGTTGGATTATTTACACAAATGTTTGCCAAAAATTATTGTGAAATTCATTTGCTCTCGATTCAATTAGACTGGGTATTTATTAGAAATTAATTAGTCAGGCCTCCAACTGGTCATCCTGTATATCCGTAATGAGGGGGACCAAGAGACCATAATACTAAGAGAGCGAAGCTCAGTATTGATGTCTGTGCGATGTTCGTGGCGGCTAAGGCTATTTTTAGTAACTTCGCCAGTCGCGCGCGCAAGGCCCTCAAACAATAGAATTTGCTTTTTGGTGTGCGCGCGGAAGGGACCGTTTGAATCCCATTGTTTAAGTGCCTTGCGCGCGCGATGGCGAAGTTACTAAAAATAGCCTTAGCCGCCACGAACATGGCACAGACATCAATACTGAGCTTCGTTCTCTTAGTATTATGGTCTCTTGGGGGGACGTAAGGGTTTGTGATGTTTAGCCGATTTCATCCTTGGTTTTAGAGTTTTTGCGTTGCGTAACCAACATTCAAAACTCAAAAAACAAATTAATAAGATGAATTAAAATACGTAAGTTTTACGTTTTAAATCCACATCCTGCACAAATTTTGTTGAGTTAATCGGTGATGAATCCTCCCTGCAATTTTTCGATTGATCAATTCAACCAAATCGTATAGGAGCTGTTGTCTGTCTTGTCTGTTGTCTTACTTGTCTTAGAGTGATTCCAAGAAAGACTGTGAAATAAAAATTGATGTAATAGTCTAATAGACAAAAGAAAACCGAATGGAAATGAGGTCCACTATTACCTAAAGTATCCTATTTTTTAGAATCACGCTACTCGAGAATTGATATTAATTTGATTTAATTCAATTTAATTTACTCTTAGATTCGTCATTGTTAATGTGGCAAAGCCGATCATTGATTGTATTGTTAATAAGCAATGTTATTTTTTTCTGTATTCTTATTCAGCTACATGTAGCTTCTTTCCAGTGTAGAATGTTTCGAAAACTCTTATATTCTAGCTAGTAGCTAGCCTAGAGTATGTTTCTTTAAAGATAACACTACATCCGGACTGCACGGGGTGCTTTTCTAGCTAGAATATCTCACTTTGGTGTGAAAACTTGGACTTACGAGGGAGGGATTGTCTGTAGCCAATGAAATCTCGGCATTTCTTGTTAATTAGTTACATTTCCTGAAGACTGAATTCTGTTTGATTACAAATCAAATACTTTATGGTTGGGTCGGTCATGTCTAAGACTAAGAAAGCTAAAAATCATAACTACAAGGGACGTAGTTCAAACGTTCTCAGATTCGAAACAAGTGGTGGTGACGAGGAGGGAACAAACGAGTTTTTGTCTAGAGATTTGGCTGCCGGGCAGTCTCTTGCGGCGAAGAATCGCGGCAAGTCTTTAGATGACAGAACGCTGCGTCTGTACGAAACGAGACTTATATGTTTAGAGGAATTTGCTCAATCCCAAGGAGATGATGCCATTCTCTTTGGAGAAAATAAACGGCCATTCATGGCAGTTACGGTTATGACGTTTTTGCGTAAGTACTTCATTACATCTTTAAAGTATTTGATATTTATAGTCGATTTGATTGGAACCGCCCACGTGGTCAATCAAGGTTACTACTCTTGTAAATTGTTGCTGTATTATAAAATTACGTTGTTAATTTGTCATTTCGATCATGTATCAGCTAGCTGCTTCAGTGTGAGACATCATTATTTCCAAAAAAAATACTTCTTTAAAAGAATTTAGACAGACATGCAACCATTTAATACTATCAGGATTTCTAGCCTTGATCTATAATGGACTTCATTGACATGCCACAATAAGCTGCAGCTGGCTTTTTCTAATCTGGTATTTTCACTATACTTTACATCCACAGAAAAGAAATGTGAGAGAAAAGGAAAAAAACTTGGTTCTTTGGTGTGTGAAGGCCTCACTCCGCCGTGTATCAATGGCTACAAATCTGCTTTCCGCTACTGGTTTAACACCTTCGGACACAGTGGCCCATACAAGGAGGAAATTATAAAAGAGAACGGCAATATTGTAGCCATTGTTCCAAGTGGCAATCCAATGGAATCTTCTGGTACGCTGATGCTTTGTTATGATAGATCATTTTAAAATGCAGAGACAGACACATGTACTGTTACCCCATCATTTTATGTTCCAAATCGAATCTAATTATCATTACTGGTTATCTTTACAGGAGTAAAGACTACAATCAAACAATTGATCCGCAGAGCAAAACGTCCCTCGGGAAAGGATTCAAGAAAAGGGAGAAAGCCCTATGAACCCAAAAAAGCCCCTCCCTTTTCTCTTGAAGATCTGTTACGAATGCGTAGTTATTGCATGCAATCGATTGAGGTGAGAGGTTTAAACCTGTTTCCCAACTTAACAATTAAATAAGCCTCTATTTGATTAGAACACGTATTACCGACTATAAACGTTGTAACTGCAGTCAGCTTATAATACTGAGAAATAAAAGGTTCTGCTCTGACGGACGAAACTGTTTTTTGGAAGGGACATATCGTTTTTAGTATGTTGATGAAGGTTACAGTACCGAAACCGAAACGTCCTTTTAAAGAATATTGTACCTGAGTCACAGAAAAATCTTTTATTTCTTGACTCATTATATACTAGATTGTCTTGTTGTTGCTAACTTTTGCTCGGACCTATTATTTTACTTTATATTTGCAACTGAGTTAAAAAACCTTCGTTCTACCCACTATATAAAACTTAATAAAAATTAACGTTACAGTTTTCCATTTACTTTTTAAATTAAAGGGCCTGCGTGGTATATGGCTGTGGACCATAACCCTTTTTTCATTTGCATTGTTTCTTCGTGGGGAAGAGCCTCTACGATTGAAAGTGAAACATTTGAAGCTACCGGATAATTATGACGGTAGGTATATGGTCATGCATGGCTTTTGTATTGCTAAGTAAGCTAGCATTTGCACAAAATTTCGAAAACAACATTTTAAAATTATCGCGTTCGAAATTATTTGCAGTTAATTCAAGAAAAATCCCACAAAGGATAGACGTAAAAATCCCGTGGTCAAAAGCCGACAGAAAAGCCAAAGGTATAATGACTCAGTGAAGTAGTCCATTGCTAAGTTATTATGCATCCGCTTGTAAGCGGAACGAATGCAAATATAATGCGGGAATGTTTGATTGTTATCATGTTTTAATTGATAAAGCTTTTTTAATCAGACAAGTTCTTTATATTCTGTCTAGGTGTAATGTTAACTTTGTGGTCAAATCCGTTGGATGTACGTCTGTGTCCAGTGTCGGCGCTGGTAGCATGGTTACTGTTATCAGGTTAATACAAATTCACTTGAAATGAATGAAGAAAAGAAAAATTGCTATCTAACCATGCCTGACTGTTCTTTCATGGACGACAGAAAATCACACTAGAGTGATTTTCACCGGACTGTGAAATAGTTACTAAGCTAATAGACTCTAGTAGACTCTGCACCCATTGTTTTCTTTTGTGACAATACAACTATTAGACACTATTAAACACTGACTATTAATAATTGTTTCACAGTCCGATGAAAATCACTCTACCAAAATTCTTTGTTTCCCATTGTTTAAACAATGCTATTTTTTATACTATTTAGTTAGTAACTTTAGTTAGTAACTGTTTTCTGTTTAGTGTTTGCCCTCTAGAGTGATTGCACGTGGAATTGTATTTGATAAATAGAGTGGTTTTCATTAACCGGTGAAACTGACGCACTTAATTAAGTGTATCACTCTTTAATACACCCTGATTCCATTGTTTTATATTGTTGTTATTGGACTATCATACTTTAACTAATACACTTTGTTTCACGGGTTAGAGTGATTTTAGAGTAATTGAAAGAATAGTCGGGCTAATAGTTAGTAGTAGACTGTAAAATCCATTGTTTTATTTTGTTCTTTATCGTGTAGTACAAGGCTAAATAGTCATTTTTCTTCCACAGACGACGGAAAATCACTCTAATCGGACTGTGAAATACTAACTAGCTATTATTGTATAGCAGTCAAAATTCAACAAAAGAAAACAATGGAATTGTGATCTACGTACTAGTGTATATTAGCTTAGTAACTATGCCAAGCAGGGTATCTACCACTGAGACGAACTTTTTTAATTTGTGTAATGAATTTCAAGTGTAAACGATTGTTACTGAATATCCTGGTTCCAGAGGCTATTTTTTGTATTTCGTAATTTTTTTCTTTTGTATTTTTCTTATTTTTGTTCTTTGTATATAAGAAAAAAAGAAGAAGAAGAAGAAAAAAAAAACTCTGGGACCAGGGTAGTTACTTAAAGCACGCGTATATGAATTCATTTCAGGAATAAGAAAGGGTAATATTTTTCCACGAGTAGCTAAGAACAACGTCCAGATTTTGTCAAGATCAAAACATGGTGTGTGTAGTTACAGGAAGACCTTCAGCCAGGTAATCTCGTCAATCAATTTGAAAAAAAAAAAAATAATAACAAGTGGGGGGGGGGGGGGGGGGGAAACGTCAGATCTGCCTCTTTAATTCATTCTCTAAAACAACCACTAAAACCAGTTACAAACAACCATTCTATATCACTTCAATAAATTGGGGAGCAGTGAACCTATAGCTAAACTTTAAATATTGTTCGAGCGGCTAGCATCTCATCGGTCACGCTCGTATTTCATGATCAATTACCATATAAGGGAAAAAAAGAAAATCATAGATTTTCAGTTTTGCCTGCATGCCACATCTGTCTTAATTTGAATCCCGGATTTGAATTAGGTGTATACACAATACACTCGATTATTGTGGGATACAATATACAAATATCTAATAAGAGTGGTTCGGTGGCACGAGTCAAGTTCGAGCCCGAGTCAAACACGAGTCACGAGCCAATTTCGAGCCAAGCTCGAGCCAAGTTCAAAATCATATATTTTGCTCCATAATGTATTACTTTTAAGTTAAACTTCTAATCGGTTTCGAGGAAATGTCCAATCCAAAACTTCGCCGCTTCCCTTGCATATGGCGCGATGATCATCACAAGGCCTCAAGGGGCCTCAATCTACAAAATTTTACAAAACCTTTCCATTCCGTGTCTTTCTGTGTCATTATATTTATTTCCTCCAATGGAATATACTCAACTACGAACTGCTGGATCATTTTTGAAGCATTTACTGACCTGGTTTCGCCGAATCTTCACGTAGGGAAGAAGCATGTGACAGTTGAGGTGGACTGGTAATGAGCAACCTTGGATGACGGGATGCCTGTGGCCGTCAGTAGATATTTTTTTCTTTTGTTTATTTATAATAATACCTTTAAAGAAATATGTCCAACATGTCCATTGGACACCAATGGATTGATTTCTTCTTTTATTTTCGGTATTTTTACGTTTTCCTTGTCGTCTGTTGACCGAACTCGAACCTAATGTTTTGGGATCCCTGTGTCATTCAAAATGGTGACATTTCCTACGTGAAGATTTGGCGAAACCAGGTCAGTTAATGCTTCAAAAATGATCCAGCAGTCCGTAGTTGAGTATATTCCATTGGATGAAATAAATATAATGACAAAGAAAGACACGGAATGGAAAGGTTTTGTAAAATTTTGTAGATTGAGGCCCCTTGAGGCCTTGTGATGATCATCGCGCCATATGCAAGGGAAGCGGCGAAGTTTTGGATTGGACATTTCCTCGAAACCGATTAGAAGTTTAACTTAAAAGTAATACATTATGGAGCAAAATATATGATTTTGAACTTGGCTCGAGCTTGGCTCGAAATTGGCTCGTGACTCGTGTTTGACTCGGGCTCGAACTTGACTCGTGCCACCGAACTACTCAGCTGCCTAACCCAAAATACTGCTTAAAACGTGCGCGTTTCTTCCATCAGCAATGATATCCCAGAATATATTTTTAGTCTTTCTAACCTCTCCAAGGTATTTTGGCTGTTGTGAGTGCTTATTTACAAATGCATTTCATCAGATATAGCCAATTGAAGAAACGTTGTCGGGTCTAAAAAACATAGAAGAAGCTGAGACCGAAATGGGGCATGGGATGTCGATAATAGTATTTTGATGTATTTATTTGCGCTGCAACCGATAAAAAGTCAAAGACAAATGGCCCACCAAAGTCCTGCATACGCTGTTGACATTTTGCATTGAAAGCAAAGCATAAATATATATAATAAATCAGAATATTATTCGCATCCCAAGCACCATTTCGGTCTCAGCTTCTATGTTCTATGTTTTTAGACCCAACAACGTTTCTTCAACAGACTATATACTGACTAAATTAGGTATCTGTATAATTATTGTATACAACAATAACAATAACAGGGTAAAAGTGCTCATTTCTTTCATTTCATTGTCAATATTTGTACAGATGTGCCAGCACCTTTTCTCCAAACACTACACAACCCATTCCATCAGGCGTTCTGCTGCACAGTGGGCTGCTCGCTGCGGAGCAGACGATAGTACCATAAAAAGGGCAGGAAGGTGGTAAGTTTCAGGATTGCTCCAAAAATAAGATAACAAATAGGGCCAGTACCCAAAAATTAATCAAATTTTTTTGTGACCATGCATCTTGCAAATATTAAATATATATAATATCAAAAATAACAGTTGCGTTGAGTAAAGGACCATGATCAATAACATGTATTCATTCACGAATCTTACACATGAAAAATTGACTTGTTCACTATCCTGATGCATCTCCACTCTACTGAATTGAAAATGTGAAGTAGTCGGCCCTGGGAAAGTAATTTCCTCCCCTCCCCACCGAATATGAAAATTGTCTGTGCAAACACCCCCTCCCACTGACGACTAAATCCTCCCTCTCCCCATTCTATGGAACCCCCCTGAAGTTGAAGATTGCCCTGCTACTGAAACACCTCGCTTGGGGCCTTGATGCCTCCCCTCCAAAAGGGAGATTTTGAGCAACTTACAGCTCATGATAGCATCTAGGGTTAAAGACAACATGATGACATTGTTTTGTTTGCATTTATCACAGGAAATCGAATACATTCGAGCTTTACACGCAAGACTCAAGAGCAGAGATGATAAAGCAACATCATGATGGAAATTCTGTGAAAGATCACAAAAAGTGGATGTTCAAGCCATTAAGATAGTCACAAGGGAACATCTCTCTGGCAACACTCCTCCTTGAATAGGCCAATAATCAAATTTCCTTTTTCTGTATGCATATTGCTGGTTTTCAATCATTCCCTTGAGAATCAAAATATAAAAGAGTGGCAGCCATGTTGGTTGAACGAACAAGAGGCACTAATGAGCAATCTTTTGTTGAAGTTCAACCAAGATGGCCGCCGTGACGTCAATTGAAAGCCAGCAATATATTGAGCAATCTTTATAGTAGATTATCTAACTTTCTTGATGACATGTTGATGTATGAAAAGGTGACATGCACTAAAAAGGATGCCAAGGACAACATTTATTGTTGACAATCTACTGTTCCTTACATTTCGAGAGCTATATATACATATTTGACATTCAATCAATCATTGGAAATAAAAAACCTTGTCCTTGGTATTTCATCAAAGGTCTTAAATGTCCATGGAACACCTTGCACTTCATTTTCATAATAAATCTTGATGAAGCCTCAACAGTAACAACCAATTATACAATTTCAATTTGAAATGTGCAGATCAAAGAACTGCAACCATAAAATTCCTTAAGTCTGTATTATTTCAAATTTTTTTTAAAGGTACTAAATAATACTAAACCCCTAAAGGCTGATGTCCTCTCTGGGATCTCAAAAACTCGGTGACAATCTTAACTTTAGTTTAGCTTACCAAGGTAAAAGAGTCTATTCAGTCTCTGTATTGAACATTTACATATTAAAGTGAGTAAATTTAGTTATCTATTAAGGTGATGTCACCCAGTACAGTGAAACCAAGCTCTTTATTGGTGGCTATTTACAAGAGAATGTATGTCAATCCATAAGACTTTCTATCTTAATTTTAATAAAATTACATGAGACGTCTACAGTGTGTTGTTCATGCTTTCTTCTAACCTCTGAATGAGTTTCAGAGAAATTGATTGATTTTTAATTGCTCACCCTAGCGTTAAAAATTGACGATTTTCTCTGAAACTCACTCAGAGGTTAGAGGAAAGCATGAACAACACACACTGTAGATGTCTCGTGTAATTTTATTAAAATAGGATAGAAATTATTTTGAGTCTTATGGAGTGACATACATTCTCCTGTAAATAGCCCCTAGTAATGAGTTTGCGCTACCGTACCTGTGGTGAAACCCGAAGACATGCCAGCATGCCAGATCAGAGTCCAATGTACCAGAACAATATTTTTGTGTGTGTTGTTGATTTAGTTTATATAGGGGAAACACTCTTGAATGAACAAATTTATGAAAAGGAACATATTTACCAGAGAAAGAAGACAGAAAGAAAGCATTTACATTGCAATTTTCGCCATGATTCCTCAAGCTATTTTCATTTGTTATCAAAGTTAGGTGTAATCATTTTAAATTAATTTACTTGATATCACCTGTTCAACACTGTTACACAACAGACTCTCTGTAGAACGCCATTGGGTACTCTGAGGTTGATACACCTA
Organism: Telmatactis stephensoni; assembly: GCA_029948255.1. Lineage (NCBI taxonomy): Eukaryota > Metazoa > Cnidaria > Anthozoa > Actiniaria > Isophelliidae > Telmatactis > Telmatactis stephensoni. The sequence continues at coordinate 4,120 of JALIZF010001580.1, read as the reverse complement.
TTTCAATAAACGTTGTGGGTATCAAGCCTACACGACTCACCAGAAAGGGAGTATGGGAAGAAATTACTAAAGTTATAAAACAGCTTAAAACCTCAAAAATTCCACACGATTACTCAAATTCAGCTTGCTCTGACCTTATACACTAAAGAACTTCACTTACTGATGCTAAAGTCAATACCAAAGCTGAAAAGAGAGTGAAGTTTTGCTACTACCCATACTCCTTTTCGGTCTAGTCGCGTGGGCTTGAGACCTCTCGTACGACAACCTTTTTTAAATAGGACGGTGTATATCCATGGTTACTTAGTGGCTATTTGAAAATTCTTGATATCATAAATACGATTAAAAAATTCGGGAATATGAAAACCTCTGCTTCAAACTTATCTTCTTTTTCGCAATCTTTTCTTGATTGGTTCTGGTTCTGTTTCTTCTGGTTCTGGTTCTGTTTCTTCTGGTTCTGGTTCTGTTTCTTCTGGTTCTGGTTCTTCTGTTTCTGTTTCTGTTTCTATTGGTTGAGGATCAATAACGGAGTCATCTGGTGATGTTCTCTGTGGTCTATCACAAATCACACGGGCTGTTAATAGTTCTTGAGGAATTTCGATGGAGAGTTCATCTCTACATGTTGGACATGGAGAACAACATTTGTGGCAGAGTGGGATGTTAGTCGACCAAGGCATGGTAGCAGGTTCAGCCACGTAGGTGTTGCTCTCCGACTTGAACGCTTTTCGCCGCCATTGGTCCTGGCACCAGGCAATGATCTCCTTAGTTACGTTTTCTCCCACTTGCCACTGGCCCGTTGCATCCCGTACTTCTTGCTTGTTCATCATGTCCCGAAGGTGTGAGAACGCTGGCATCTGCAGAAGCTTACACATAAATGCCGCAACCACTGCGTGCATCTGCCACGTAAATGGAGGATGTCGCTTTTTCACGGTGTGGCCTGACATCAAAATAAATTGCCATACAGCAATATCATATAGTGGACGCAAGAAAGCAATAGGATTCGATTTCGGCATACTTTCAAGACAGATTATTGAAAAGATTTCTTTTCCGTGTGATGCAACTGTGATGCACGTTGGTGGTTGCTGACAACTTCGGTTTTCCCAGAAGTCTCTACGATTTAGCGCGACCACAGGGAGCCCAAGCTCGATATTTGCATATTCATAGTAAATGTATGTGGCGATAAATCATCCTCCTTTTTTCAACATTTTGCAACAATCATGTCTTTTTTTTACATAGATCTCTTAAGTTTGCCGCTTTCGTCCTTGTGGCTGAGTTTTAGCGCCATTTGAACGTTTTTGACGAAAATACCCCTGAAAGATAAAGAAGAGCTTGGGCTCCCTGTGGCGCGACGCGCGCTGTTGTTTAGGTTGCGCTTCGCTCATTGCCCACGTGCACGTACTATATCGCTTCTGTCTCTTTCTTGCATGCTGCTCTTTTGTTGTTAGTAATTATTTGACGAAAATGAATCCTTCATCTTCTCACGTGGTAAGTGAAACTTCATCCAAAAAAGCGTTACCAGAGAGCGTCAGCGGGCTGCTTGAAGTAGCGATATATTCTTTTGGCTGCCAGGTTGGATTGAGGAGTTTTCATAAGGTCAGAGGTGATCCAATCCTTGAAGGAATTTGTTCGTTTTTTGGTCGCCTGCTGGAAAATTCAAGGCCACAAACTCTTAAAGAGTTCGAAAAAATAACTGAACCAAGATTGGGTGGCTGGAAACCAGGACAGTCACCATCAAAGCAGTTGTTGTCGCTGGTTTCCTCGCGTCTTAAGACGCTGAAGACAGATGGTAAAATCCGAGAAGATGGCCGTCAGAATGTCCCATCTCAGATGGTGTTTAAGGAGCAAAGTGTTACTGACGACGATGTTCTAAAGACGAGAAAATGGCCAAAGTGCTGGCGTTGTGGAAATATTTGTCAGTTTTGTTTGAAGAAGAAAGAGGGCTTCCAAAATTTTGGTGATTTTCGCGCCGAGTAAGTATGTGAGTTCCGTTATAGGATGCAATGTTTAATACGTTTTCCCCAATTTGTATTTCAATCCAAGCCATAGACAAACAGACCCTGAGAGGAGAAGAAGAAATTACTCTTAGCAATACCTTACAATTGCCCTATCGCATAATGACGTCACAGTTTGTTTACATGGGGATAGATGCTCAGACACAGTGGAAATTGGGACCTATTAATATTCCTTTTCGAATTAGAACTTCAATGTATCGAGTTTTGATATATATCATGTATCAGTGATTGCTCATCTGCATTTTATTTGATATGCAATCACTCTGATCCCCTCTGGCGACCATAATCCTTAGCGTCAAAACTATAGAATGTTTTGGTGTGACGTCATTATGCGATAGGGCAATTATTGCAAAAAGTAGTTTTTGAGGAATTAGCTTTGCATTTTCATGGTTTTACCACAGGTATCCCAGAATGAGGAATGATTAGGGAGAGTTCATAATTTATGTAGTGTGGAGGCTATGACGATTTTAGATTTTTTCACTCTTGAGTTCTTGACCCCCCCTCCATTATTTAGTGTGTTTTTATCCTGCCCCCCCCCCCTTTTGGATATCCATCTACCATAATCCTCCCCCCAATTGGATATCCATCTACCATGGGTAAAATACCATGACCCCCCTCCCTGTCCACTACTTTCACTTAAAAACCTCTAAAATACTTAGACAGGTCATTAAAATTGTGCAAAAATTAAATATCTGTTTTTAAGGTAGCTCACTATAGTTTCAAAGATCATTATACCAATGGTAAAAAGTGGATAATATACTGCTTCTAATTTATACTTTGACAACCGTACAGCCAACCATATGACAGACCATGAATCAGGGAACCGTTTGATATGAAACTCATTGCTCGAAAGGTTGCTATAGCAACGTGACATCAGCATTAAGGAAGGTCATTGTTTCAATAAAATCAGTAAAAATGCAAGTTTTCTACGGTGAACTTTTTTAAAACTCACAAAATCTATTTTCCACATTATCATACAGCCACTATCAAAAGTTAGCTAACTTCCTGACATCAGATTTTTCTTAATTTAGAAAAACCGAAATTTGACAATATCTCATATTCTGATGTCCAGAATATTTTTAAAATCGACCATACAATCAGAAATTAAGCAAAGTTTCATATTATTTTAAAAAAATCAACTTTTACCGTGGAAACTCGAGCAATTAGAATTTAATTGGTAAAAAGGGACCTTTTTATGGAAGCTGTAGCATTGCTATGATAACATCCATGGGATCATGGCCCTTACAACAAATCCTAAAACTCATAATCTTCAATATAATTGGTCTATAAGCTGTCAATATGCAAACAAACTTGATTTTAATCATGACTTTTTCATTTAGTATCAGTATCCACTATAACTATAGGGAGCCTCCTTAAAACTGCAAATATTAAATTATAAGTTGATGAAACAAGTTCATAATAATGAAAAGAAATTCACTACAGTCTTCAAAACTGTCATAGAAATCCAATGACAGTTCAAATTTGAATTTTACTAAAACCAAAAGTGACAGCAGTAATGACACTGAACTTATTTTTTCTTTGTCGCAACTGAAAAGGTTAAAAAACCTTGCTGCATGTAATAATTTGCTGTGCTCCCTTATATTTAGCCAGTATCAGTATGTGTGCTGTCCCTTGTGTACTGGTCTGAATAACCCACCAAAATGTTTGTATTGTGTGTATAAAATATATTGTTCACTAACATCATCACTGTTTTTAGTACCAATATCCCATTTTTGGAAGTCTTAGAAGGCATGATTGAAGAAGAGTCACTTAATCTGACTGATGAAGAAGAAGAAGAAGAAGAATGTGACATGCCATTGACCAATGGACCTACATTCAGAGACTTGATGGACATGAATTTCCCAGAGAGTGACACTGAGACATCATCACAGGAAGATTAGTTGTTAAAAATCTGGTTGCCGTTTCTCAAAAGACCCAATAACTTTACGGACCCATTAACTAAACCAAAAATAAAGGTTATCACTTCTGTAAAGTTATCCGGCCTTTTGAGAGGTTTTATGTATATAAACTTTTTAGTAACCTTCACTCATAAATTCTTTACATTCATGATTTGTTCCTGTTATGTGGTGAGAAGTGTCAGTCTGATAGTT